>CM064904.1:601733-946733 GCA_030347415.2 Decapterus maruadsi | reverse complement strand
CACATTGCCCGTGTGACTGCCTGTATCGTTCACCTGGAAGCAGGCAGCTGGCTGCTTAGTTGACACTGGGCCCTTGACTCATCTGTTCTTGCGTCTGTCTGGTTTTGCCTCCGGGGAGGCGGATCCTGATTGTCCTGTGTGGGTACTCTTGGCCACATTCTGGTGAATCTTCTGAACTTGTAAACAAGTCAAACAACCAGAATGAAATGGAATCTCACCCTTTTTTTTTAGCCGAAAGGCCTGTCTTTCAGGGACCAGAGCGCCGGGGGCTCACCGGTCCCAGGGGTCGGGCCTCCTGACTGGGGATTAAAAGGCAGCCATCACGCAGGGGTCTTTGTGCTTGCTTCGGCAAGTGCATATAATAAATTGGAATCGATACAGAGAAGATTAGCATGGCCCCTGCGCAAGGATGACACGCAAATTCGTGAAGCGTTTCCACATTTTGATCTGTCGCCCTTGTTGTGGTGCCATTGTGTGCCCGTTGCACTTGTCTGGAATCACTGGTGCTGCTTGGTAGATCTGGCAAGGCATAGTCCAGGGTTAGGTCAGGAGTGAAATTTGAGGAGAGCACGTTTCAGACGATTCTGAGCCCATTGGGACACAGGTCTGTGATTGGCCGACCGCGACCGGCCATATCTCGGCCCAGGAAGGTCCGAGATGTTGGGTGTCTACGGATAGGTCTGGTCGAGAGGAATCCATAGATATATCGTTCATTTCCCTAACCTTAACCGTTCGTGAGTTATGGCCAAAAGCGCACTTTGGCGTGTTCTAATTTGAATGCAAATTGCAAAACGTGTGGTCTCAAGTTCATATGTCAGGCTAGGAATGGGTTAGAGACCTGAAACAAAGTTCTACTGAAAGCTGAGAAGCTGAGCTATCCATCCCGAACAGGTTAAGGTTAGTAAAAATGACATGTCCAGGTGTCTATAAGAAGTGTCCCATGTCAGGTCAGGTGAGAAGAGGGGTCCTGGTTCCGGTTAAGTTTAGGCATGAGTCCAGTGTCCAGCATCGGGCAGGGAGTGGTTAAGGTTAGTAAAAATGACATGTCCAGGTGTCTATAAGAAAACTTCCTGGTCAGAAGAGGGAAAATGCACAAAGTCCCACTGGGTTAGGCAAGTGTGTGTGAGCTATGGTTGAAAAGTTATGCGTGTCATGCCACATTGCCCGTGTGACTGCCTGTATCGTTCACCTGGAAGCAGGCAGCTGGCTGCTTAGTTGACACTGGGCCCTTGACTCGTCTGTTCTTGCGTCTGTCTGGTTTTGCCTCCGGGGAGGCGGATCCTGATTGTCCTGTGTGGGTACTCTTGGCCACATTCTGGTGAATCTTCTGAACTTGTAAACAAGTCAAACAACCAGAATGAAATGGAATCTCACCCTTTTTTTAGCCGAAAGGCCTGTCTTTCAGGGACCAGAGCGCCGGGGGCTCACCGGTCCCAGGGGTCGGGCCTCCTGACTGGGGATTAAAAAGCAGCCATCACGCAGGGGTCTTTGTGCTTGCTTCGGCAAGTGCATATAATAAATTGGAATCGATACAGAGAAGATTAGCATGGCCCCTGCGCAAGGATGACACGCAAATTCGTGAAGCGTTTCCACATTTTGATCTGTCGCCCTTGTTGTGGTGCCATTGTGTGCCCGTTGCACTTGTCTGGAATCACTGGTGCTGCTTGGTAGATCTGGCAAGGCATAGTCCAGGGTTAGGTCAGGAGTGAAATTTGAGGAGAGCACGTTTCAGACGATTCTGAGCCCATTGGGACACAGGTCTGTGATTGGCCGACCGCGACCGGCCATATCTCGGCCCAGGAAGGTCCGAGATGTTGGGTGTCTACGGATAGGTCTGGTCGAGAGGAATCCATAGATATATCGTTCATTTCCCTAACCTTAACCGTTCGTGAGTTATGGCCAAAAGCGCACTTTGGCGTGTTCTAATTTGAATGCAAATTGCAAAACGTGTGGTCTCAAGTTCATATGTCAGGCTAGGAATGGGTTAGAGACCTGAAACAAAGTTCTACTGAAAGCTGAGAAGCTGAGCTATCCATCCCGAACAGGTTAAGGTTAGTAAAAATGACATGTCCAGGTGTCTATAAGAAGTGTCCCATGTCAGGTCAGGTGAGAAGAGGGGTCCTGGTTCCGGTTAAGTTTAGGCATGAGTCCAGTGTCCAGCATCGGGCAGGGAGTGGTTAAGGTTAGTAAAAATGACATGTCCAGGTGTCTATAAGAAAACTTCCTGGTCAGAAGAGGGAAAATGCACAAAGTCCCACTGGGTTAGGCAAGTGTGTGTGAGCTATGGTTGAAAAGTTATGCGTGTCATGCCACATTGCCCGTGTGACTGCCTGTCTCGTTCACCTGGAAGCAGGCAGCTGGCTGCTTAGTTGACACTGGGCCCTTGACTCGTCTGTTCTTGCGTCTGTCTGGTTTCGCCTCCGGGGAGGCGGATCCTGATTGTCCTGTGTGGGTACTCTTGGCCACATTCTGGTGAATCTTCTGAACTTGTAAACAAGTCAAACAACCAGAATGAAATGGAATCTCACCCTTTTTTTAGCCGAAAGGCCTGTCTTTCAGGGACCAGAGCGCCGGGGGCTCACCGGTCCCAGGGGGTCGGGCCTCCTGACTGGGGATTAAAAGGCAGCCATCACGCAGGGGTCTTTGTGCTTGCTTCGGCAAGTGCATATAATAAATTGGAATCGATACAGAGAAGATTAGCATGGCCCCTGCGCAAGGATGACACGCAAATTCGTGAAGCGTTTCCACATTTTGATCTGTCGCCCTTGTTGTGGTGCCATTGTGTGCCCGTTGCACTTGTCTGGAATCACTGGTGCTGCTTGGTAGATCTGGCAAGGCATAGTCCAGGGTTAGGTCAGGAGTGAAATTTGAGGAGAGCACGTTTCAGACGATTCTGAGCCCATTGGGACACAGGTCTGTGATTGGCCGACCGCGACCGGCCATATCTCGGCCCAGGAAGGTCCGAGATGTTGGGTGTCTACGGATAGGTCTGGTCGAGAGGAATCCATAGATATATCGTTCATTTCCCTAACCTTAACCGTTCGTGAGTTATGGCCAAAAGCGCACTTTGGCGTGTTCTAATTTGAATGCAAATTGCAAAACGTGTGGTCTCAAGTTCATATGTCAGGCTAGGAATGGGTTAGAGACCTGAAACAAAGTTCTACTGAAAGCTGAGAAGCTGAGCTATCCATCCCGAACAGGTTAAGGTTAGTAAAAATGACATGTCCAGGTGTCTATAAGAAGTGTCCCATGTCAGGTCAGGTGAGAAGAGGGGTCCTGGTTCCGGTTAAGTTTAGGCATGAGTCCAGTGTCCAGCATCGGGCAGGGAGTGGTTAAGGTTAGTAAAAATGACATGTCCAGGTGTCTATAAGAAAACTTCCTGGTCAGAAGAGGGAAAATGCACAAAGTCCCACTGGGTTAGGCAAGTGTGTGTGAGCTATGGTTGAAAAGTTATGCGTGTCATGCCACATTGCCCGTGTGACTGCCTGTCTCGTTCACCTGGAAGCAGGCAGCTGGCTGCTTAGTTGACACTGGGCCCTTGACTCGTCTGTTCTTGCGTCTGTCTGGTTTCGCCTCCGGGGAGGCGGATCCTGATTGTCCTGTGTGGGTACTCTTGGCCACATTCTGGTGAATCTTCTGAACTTGTAAACAAGTCAAACAACCAGAATGAAATGGAATCTCACCCTTTTTTAGCCGAAAGGCCTGTCTTTCAGGGACCAGAGCGCCGGGGGCTCACCGGTCCCAGGGGGTCGGGCCTCCTGACTGGGGATTAAAAGGCAGCCATCACGCAGGGGTCTTTGTGCTTGCTTCGGCAAGTGCATATAATAAATTGGAATCGATACAGAGAAGATTAGCATGGCCCCTGCGCAAGGATGACACGCAAATTCGTGAAGCGTTTCCACATTTTGATCTGTCGCCCTTGTTGTGGTGCCATTGTGTGCCCGTTGCACTTGTCTGGAATCACTGGTGCTGCTTGGTAGATCTGGCAAGGCATAGTCCAGGGTTAGGTCAGGAGTGAAATTTGAGGAGAGCACGTTTCAGACGATTCTGAGCCCATTGGGACACAGGTCTGTGATTGGCCGACCGCGACCGGCCATATCTCGGCCCAGGAAGGTCCGAGATGTTGGGTGTCTACGGATAGGTCTGGTCGAGAGGAATCCATAGATATATCGTTCATTTCCCTAACCTTAACCGTTCGTGAGTTATGGCCAAAAGCGCACTTTGGCGTGTTCTAATTTGAATGCAAATTGCAAAACGTGTGGTCTCAAGTTCATATGTCAGGCTAGGAATGGGTTAGAGACCTGAAACAAAGTTCTACTGAAAGCTGAGAAGCTGAGCTATCCATCCCGAACAGGTTAAGGTTAGTAAAAATGACATGTCCAGGTGTCTATAAGAAGTGTCCCATGTCAGGTCAGGTGAGAAGAGGGGTCCTGGTTCCGGTTAAGTTTAGGCATGAGTCCAGTGTCCAGCATCGGGCAGGGAGTGGTTAAGGTTAGTAAAAATGACATGTCTAACCCTAACCCGACCAGTGTTTAGGTCCTAACTGGCTGGACCAGTTAAACATGTGAGAAATGAAACTATTAGTACATCTCTACACTCTAACGTCATGGTTCTCTGCACATCATTTAGACTTACCTTAGCTGAGAAACAAATCCTGGAAAGGGGCCTTAATTTTATCCCCACTCCTACTAAATTGGATAAAATCCAACTTAGACGTGACTTATATAATTACCATAGGAAATTGAAAATTTTAGCTCATTTTGCAATTTCATATGATTCTAATTATCTGCACTTACCTTTTCAGAAGCCTTCCACCTGGGAACCTGAGCTTAACCAAGTCTCTCCCTTTATTCAAGACTTAATCAGTCGGGATGTAACCAATTTTTCCTCCTTCAGGGCCCCCTCAGTTCATGCTGTTGCTCACAACAACAGATTCATGAGTAACATCACTGGGGTCCAACGACAGGCTCTTAAGGCCCTTAAAAATATTGACAATGTCATCATCAAACCAGCCGACAAGGGAGGACAAATTGTGTTGCAAGATAGGGTCAACTACTTACTAGAGGCCCATAGACAATTGGAAAACTCTATTATCAGCCACTTCCAGGTCTTATGCAATCGGAAACGCAAGAAATCATTAAACCTATTATTGATAATCTCTATCACAAAAAAATTCATTAATTTCAAATAACTCACTTACCTGTATGGTCCCGATTGTCTACGTCCACGCCTTTTTTACCTCCTCCCTAAAATTCACAAATCGCCAGAGTCCTGGACCGTGCCGTTTTCCGTTCCTGCAGGTAGACCGATCATCAGCGACTGCGGCTCAGAATCCTACCGTATAGCGGAATACATAGATTATTATTTAAATCCGCTAGCACATATGCATCCCAGCTATGTCAAAGATACGTATGATTTTGTTCATAAGTTACTCACTCTCAGGGTTCCCGCGCAGTCGTTCCTTTTTTCTATTGATGTAGATTCGCTATATACCAACATTGAAACCGACCGCGGTCTGCTAGCGGTTCAAAAGACCTTCCAGAAGTTCCCTGACAAACACAGACCAGATGCAGAAATTCTGGAATTATTGAAAATCACATTAACCAGAAATGATTTTCAATTTGCTGACAAAGCGTACTTACAGATCTGTGGTTGTGCTATGGGAAGGAAATACTCTCCAGCTTATGCCGATATTTATATGGCCGAGTGAGAGGAGTCAGCTTTCAAAAAATGCAATCTGTTGCCGCTGTTCTATCTCCGCTACCTCGACGACATATTTGGCATTTGGTCTGGTACTCAAAGTGATTTCCAAATCTTCCTGGCTATTTTGAATCAACATCATCCTAAAATCAAACTCAAATGCAATTTACAATTAGAAAAAGTCGAATTTTTGGACACACAAGTCTTTTTTGTCCCTATTCCCCATAGCTCTGAGAAAAAACTAGCCACCAAAGTCTTTTTCAAAAATACAGACCGCTCTTGTATAAAAATAGTTATCATCCAGCGCACACCTTCCGCGGCCTCATTAAATCACAATTGATTCGTTTCCATCGTATTTGCTCTTACCCTGATGACGTGGAGGAAGCCACTAGCATTCTTTTCTCAGCCCGTAAACACAGAGGCTATGCCAGACGATTCCTCAGAGAGATTAAGAGCGAAGTCAATTCTGGTTTCCAAAATGTACAGCCGTGTACCAAAACTGACCCTCATCAACGATTGGTTCCTCTTGTCCAGACTTTTTTTCGTCCTCTTGGTCTTCTCCAAAAAAAGCTTAGACTTAGCTTCCAACAAGCCCAGCAGCAAATCCAGCCTCTTCAAAATTACAAGCTTATTATGGCTTATCGAAAAAATTCCAACTTGAGGGATAGTCTGGTACACACTGCCTTAGACAAAAAGAGGTCAGGGGACGATCCGTGGCTGCTCAATCGTACCCCTTTTATTTTCAATGGTTCTTCAGGTAGAGGTCATCCTATTAGAGAAATCATTACATGGCAGGTCAAAAATGTTATTTACATTATCCAATGTCAACATTGCAAACTGGTTTATGTTGGTGAGACAGGCAGAGTCTTAAAGGTGCGCATTATGGAACATGTCAACAATATTAAAAAAAGTAAAACCCATACTACCCTGTATTCGCACTTCCAGCTGCACGGTATCCAGCATTTCAAATACACCGGAGTGGAACATAATGCACTCTGGTCCAAAAACCAACGTATTAGACGTGAGGGACAAATTATGGTGAACCTATCCTCCATCTTTCCTGGAGGCTTAAATGAAAGGACCTAGATCGGACACAGTTAATCCAGGGAAAAGAAAAAAACTTTGGTAACGCTTCCTTTTACGGTACGGTAATTAATGGGTAAATACCTGGTAATAAGATGGTATTTACCTGGTAATAACCAGGTAATTAAATTGAATTACCTGGTAGTTACCAAGTACTTACAAGGGTAATTACAAGGAATTTTTCAAGACTACTACCAGGTATTTACCCAATAATTTCCTGGTAGATACATAGTAATTGTATATTGTAGATTTTAAACCCGGTAGTTAAAAATATTTACCTGATATATATCTGGTAAATACCAACAAGTTACCTGGTATTTACCCAATAATTACCAGGTAGATATCCTGCAATTGGATATTGTAGACTGTAAACCCACTGAATGGGCTATAATAACTTCGATATTTACCTGGTAATTACCAGGTATTTACTCAAAAAGATCACATATTTACCTGGTAACTACCACTTATTTACATGTAGTTAACTAGTATTTATATGGTAAATACCAACTAGTTACCTAGTATTTACTAGAAATATACTGAAAACTACCAGGTACTTATCCAGGAATTATAGATTATGTATTACCAGTCAACCTGTGTGGTGCCAGTGAGGGTATAACTTGCAACTATTTACCGAGTAATTACTTTCTAATTACCCAGTAGTTACAATTTACATTACCAGGTAAAACCTTGTGAATTACCCTGTAAGAAAGGTGGAACTGTACTGTAAAAGGAAGCGTGGTTTGTTTCAATGATATTACCATGTACTTTCCTGGTAACTGTAGATTATAATCCTACTACCCATCAGGATGTTTTGAACATGGTACCTGGCAAAAACTCCCATATCTCGCTGATAATTATCAGGTAAATATCAGAGTCTTACAGAGAAGTTACCCTGTAAGAAAGGTGGAACTGTACTGTAAAAGGAAGCGTGGTTTGTTTCAATGATTTTACCATGTACTTTCCTGGTAACTGTAATTATAATCCTACTACCCATCAGGTTGGAGACTCTGTGGGTTTAATGGAGCCAACCACTTCCATATTTTTTGGGACTGTCAAGTAGTAAGACCCTACTGGGAAGAGTTCCATAAACATGTTACAAATATATTTAATGTGAACATTCCATTAGAATGTGAAACTATGTTTTTGGGAAATATAATGTTTGAAAAATGGAACTTAAAAGACAAGAAACTACTGACCATACTGCTGGCAGCCAGCAAGAAATGTGTCACGAGGAAATGGTTAAAAGTGGAACCTCCCACTGTCAATGAATGGATTGACATTGTTTATGAGATTTATGTTATGGAGAAGATTTCTTTTTCCCTCAAGGTTGAGAAAGAACATTTTTATAAGATCTGGACCAAATGGACTGAGTACGTAAAACCAATCAGAGGTGATTTTATATGACTATACTCATGCTTTGTGTGAATCTGCCCTCTCTATTTTGGTTTACTTTTTTTTTTGTGAATACTGACTTCATGTAGGGGTGCGCTCCCCAGGTTTTGTTGTTTTTATTGTTTTACTTCCACCTGGGGTCCGTTTCAAGAAGCGAGATTAGTGGAAATTCTGAGTATGTTGAGCCTGAGATGAGGGAAACTCAGAATTTTCCGTTTCAGAGAGCAGGATCAGCGTAATGCTGAGTCAGTCGCTACGGCAACATGTGCTGTGAAGCAAACCTGCTCCGTGGCAGGTTTGATCCATCTTAACCTGAGGTTGATGCCGCTGCGCGTGGAGCAGGAAGCAGAGACATCATGTCACTTAGTGAATTAAGTCGTGGACGTGGAAGTGAAACTTATTTAAAGGCAAAGAGCGGATCATTAGGCTACAGTAGAGCTTGTTGGAGGATTTATTACCTCTAGAGCTGTTTCATCACACATCGTGGAGGCTGTGGCTAATTCATTATAATCGCAGCAGATTTTATTTTAATTTTTTGTCATTAGATTTTTCACCGACGGCAGCTTTTTTAAAAGTTTTTTTTTTTTTTTTTTTTTACATCCGTGTACTGTACGCAGCAGCGAGACAGCGGCTCGTCGCTACAGCAGAGACAAGACCGTGCAGGTTTTCATGTGGGACAGTGCAAGTAGAAATTGTTGAATATACAGTAAACCTCTGTCGCCCCCTCGGTGTAGCAACTATTCAGCAATTACATGAACCGATCACCAAAGAATACAAGAATGGACCAAATGTATTAGGCTACAGTTTAATGTGAAGTAGATACAGCTGAACAAATCAATAGAGATATCAAATTAAAATTTTTAAGAGGCCACAGATTACACGCAACCACAAAGACTAGGCCTACTCATTTATAGCAATATAATCATGAGAAAATGCATTTCCCATTTAAACCCATGTATTTGGCTCGAAACCGAACCCACGCTGCTTGCGCGACAGGCACACGCTCTACCGAGTGCGCTATCCAACAACACCAAAGTTTTGACGTCAACATGTATTTGTCCCATTGCCAGAGTTCTTAAGTGAACACACTGCGGTCCTTTTTTCCACGTCAGCTCACGCGGTTTCGGCTGAATTTGATGTTTTTTAATGTGCTCATCCTCCACATACGCCGACATTAAACTCTCCTGTTGGGTTGGAGTGAGATTCGCGGCTCTGTTTCTTTTTCTCTGTCGTTGTGAATCGTATCATCTGTGCTCAATTGATGATGGCTTCTTGTGCTCACGGTGAACGCGCCTCGCTCAGGCTGAACATATTCTGCATTGATTGAACTAATTCTGATCAGCTGTTCTGAAACCGAAAATTCTGAGTTTTCCAGCTCAGGCTCAGACCATCCTGAGCTCAGGATTTGGCTCGGAGTTTGTTGAGCCTGCTTCCTGAAACAGACCCCTGGAATGGTTTGGGTTCGTGGGAGAAAGCTCCAGAAGGGCAGTATGTATAACATCACTGGATCCAAGACAAGCTGAGTTAATGTATGTATTGGTGTATGTGATAGAGATCTGCCTTTCTGAATAAAAAGATAATTTCAAAAAAAAAAAAACGGTCTAATTTTAGATATATTTCTTAAGTGCATAAAACAGGATTGCACTGTTGTCTTGACATGAGCCTCGAAACAAAGATGTGAATCAAATAAAAGACTGTTAATAGTATGGGAATTGTAGCTAAGAGGGCAGAACAAAAGAACTTCTGATTTATCAGCATTAAGTTGAAGGAAGTTATGAGACATCCAGCATTGGATGTCAGCAAAGCAGGCCAAAGCTAGCAAAGTGGGGTTAAAGGACGTTAAAGGGACATAGAGCTGAGTGTCATCAGCGTAGCAGTGAAAATGGATGTTGTGTTTCTGGATGATTTGACCCAGGGGGAGCATGTAAATGGAAAATAAAAGTGGGCCAAGGATGGACCCTTGAGGGACTCCACACAAGAGATGGGCAGATGAAGATGATGAGTTTCCGAGGACTACTGAGAAGGTTCTCTCAGAGATAGGAGCGGAGCAAGTTTGGGGCAGAGCCACCAAGGCCTACCCAAGACTCTAGCTGATTAAGAAGCAGCCCATGGTCTACCGTGTCAAAGGCCGCACTTAAATCTAAGAGGACCAGAATAGGAGAGTCACCAGCATCAAGCGTTAGACGCAGATCATTAGTAACTTTAACCAAGGCCGTCTCAGTACTGTGGTGGGTTCTGAAACCAAATTGAAACTTTTCAAAGAGACTGTTTTCATTCAAATGTGCAATGAGCTGAGAGGAGATCAGGTTCTCTACAATTTTTGATAGGGAAGGTCATTTTGAGCTGGGTCTATAATTTCCGGGAAGAAGAGGATCAAGACCTGGTTTCCTTAGCAGAGGATGAACTAAGGCATGCTTAAAAGAGATGGGAAAACACCACAGGCTATGGACTTATTTAGAATGGAAAGGACGCTGGGACCAATCGTTTCAAAAATTTCTTTAAAAAGGGAAACAGGAATAATGTCCAGTGAGCAGGATGAGGGTTTCATAGATGAGATGATTTTAGTAAGTGCTAACAGAGTAGTGGGTTCAAACTGACTGAGAGAAGCTGAGAGTGTGGGTGAGACAGAGATAGCGTGGATAGAAGGTGTGATCTGAAGTCTGATGTTCCTAACTTTGTCCATGAAAAATTCAAGAAATTCCTCACATTTTTCAGGGGATGGATCTATAGGGGGAGCTGGAGGAGGTGAAATAACAGAATTTATCACTTTAAACAGAGTCCTGGGGTTATTGCTGTTATTGGTGATAATGTTGGTGAAATATGAAACTTTAGCATTCTTAACAGCCAGCTGGTAGAAGTCATGAGCTGTTTTAGACAGGTAAGAGCAGTGGTAGATTTGCTTGTCTTCCACTTGCGTTCTGCTCTTCTGCATTGTCTCTTGATGGATCTAGTATATTCATTTAGCCACGGTTGAGATTTTTGTTTACGGATTCTAGTTCTAAAAGGAGCAATGGAGTCCAGGATGGACAGACATTTACTGTTAAAATTGTCTGTCAAATCATCTACAGAACAGTGTTGCTCTGGAGGGTGAGGGGAGGCTAAGAAGGCGGTAGAAAAAGTGCTAGCAAATGCAGAGTTAAAGACACGGGATCGGAAAGGGACAGGGGAGATAGGAGAGGGACAAAGAAGAGGAGCATTAAAAACTACAGCTTTGTGGACGGATACACAGATATCTATGAGTTCTAGGTTGCCAGGGGCACGGCCAAGGGAGAGCACAAGGTCCAGAATATGACCCTTATTGTGAGTGAAGTTATTTACAGACTGAACAAGATCAAACAACTCACACAGGCTAATAAATTCAGTAGCCAGGGGGTGGGAAGGACAACAAATGTGGATGTTAAAATCCCCAAGACTGTCAAAGCGCTGAGTGATGAGGGACAGGAGTTCAGAAAATTCAGTAATGAAGCCGCAATGCAGGTTTGGGGGTCTATAGATTACAACACAGAGAACTGGGTCCTTACTGTTGATTAAAAAACAAAGGATTTCGAAGGTAGCAAAATTGCCAAAGGACATGGGAGAGCATTTATACATATTTTTATAGAAAACAGCCAAGCCCCCACCCCTCTTTACTGGTCTTGGTAAGTTGATATAAGAGAAATTTGAGGGGCAGGTTTCATTGAGAGGAACATTGTCACCTGGTCTAAGCCAAGTCTCTGTCAACATAGAGAAATCAGTCAGTTAGCTTGCACAATTCTCTGCTCTTAAATTGTCACGTTTATGCCAGAGACCCAGACCCAGACACCAACTAACTGAAGAAAATGTTTATTGGAGGTTGGGGGGTGAGGGAAGGGGGGAGCGAGGAGCTGGAGAGCGGACCCGGGAGGAGGATGGCAGTGGGGGGCTGGACAAGATGGCTGGGGTGGAAGGCAGGCAGGCAGATCTGAGCAGGAAAAATCACAATTAGAATCGGCTTGGCGAGCAGAACGCTGAAGCTTAGCAGCCAGAACACAACCACGACAGACCATGTGGACTGAGTGTCGATGCGGCAGAGACTGACAGTTGAGGCAGGACTGAAGTGCAGACTGGGTGAAGAGTAGATTGGAATCAGCTGGTTGATTGCAGCAGCAGGGCAGGTGTGGAGTGGGAAGCAGGCAAGTCCGGGAGTGGTGACAGAGTGCAAGGGGGAGGGGGGAACAAGACTTGGACATACAAACAGGTAGAGAGACAAAACAAAACAGACAAACATGCAACACAAAACTGTCATGGCGCTGGCCCCGTGACATAAATGTGCGTAAGTATACTCCTGACTGTTCATAGATTTTGCTCTTAGTTAAGAACAAATCCAAGATAAGAAAACATTCATGAATGCCACAATCTTCGTAAAAACTTCGTAAGTAGGATTTAAGAACAAATTTGTTTGTAAGAACGGTTCGTGAATGAGGCCCAATGTTATTTGATAGGATGAAATCATGACAGATGAAGGTCTTGTTTGATAGTGACCTTACATTTTGGAGACACATTTAAATGAAAGAAGAGATGGGTGGACAATGGGAGTCTAACTGTCGGTGGATGGTAGGTCTGACTAAGTTTTTATTGTTAACAGTTGATGCTTGGATAGCTCTCAGACGGGGCCTATAACTAATAATTACTGGAATGGTTGAAGTGAAAGTGTCAGTTATAGCAGATTTTAGGTTCAGACTTTGAGGAACAGAGCACCCTGTGGCAGGACTCATGCTGTGACTCGCTGTGCAATTTAGAGAGGCGGGGATCTGGAACGAGTCTTGCCGTGGTGTATATCAGAGAGAGAATGCTATGAATTGGATGAAATTAGGGATCATCTGATTTGTGCCTTTTCTGTTGAGATGCACACCATCAGCCCTGTACAGGCTTTGGTTTGTCCAAAAGTAGTCAAAGTTTGAGATGAAATTATATCCTGCAGCAGAGCAAAAAGTTTTTAACCAGTGGTGGAGGCTGAAAAGGCGACTAAATTGCTCAGAGTTTTTGGAGATAGTTGGAATGGGGCATTTTCCCAGACTCTCAATAGTGTAGCACAAGGATTCTAAGCCTGCATGTAGTTTGCTCGAGTTTCTTGCCATGACGTCATTTGTTCCCACGTGCTCTAAAACAATATTGACAGTGGGATGTAGGTCAATGAACGTGGGAATGAGTTCAATTAAGTCGACTACTTTGCCGCCTGATAGACAGTAGGTAATGGCACGAGGAAGAGTCGCAAACCTAACAATAGAATCGCCTACAATCAAAATCTCCGGGTTGCTGCTTACCGCGCCGTAGACGGCTAGTTTTGGCGAAAGCTGACAGGTCGCATGAGCTTGGCTAGCCCGATTTCCTTCGGCGCTGGTCGTGCTCGGCCGACTCAGCGGTGCGGGTACCTGCTTGGGTCGGTTGGGGACACCTGCCATATTGGCCGCAGCTCTGTGGGTCGGGGGGAGCTTCATCGCTGCCTTCCGGTGATGATGTGCAAACTCGAGGACGCTTGACAGATGACGAGACGGCGCCGGTACTACTGTCACTGCCCGATGATCTCAGCCTTTTGGGAGCACTACCAGCTCTGAGATTTCCCTCAGCATAACCGCCACTCAGCAGCAGCGCGGGCGATGTTGGTAGTGCAGCCAGAGGGGCAAAAAAGTTTGACAGCTCCAGATCAGTGGAGTCATCTCGGGAAACATAGAGGGGGAGAGAGCGTCTATTTTTGCTTTTGGCCACCGTGGCCCAGGTAGAACATCCAGGAGATGGGTCTTCATGGAGTAATGGTTCAGCAGGTAGACTGGAGGACACAGGACACTCCAGCGAGGATAACCGGGAGCCGAGGTCAGCCTGACGCTGGAGAAGGAGTGAGAGGAGCGGCTCGAACCCACGTCAACCACACCATGTTGCTGCATGTTAATCATTAGCAGGTCTTTTATAGGTGAGTCGGTTTACCGTCAGTAGCCTACCACTAAACATCACTCGCGGTCACTTCTCCTTCCTGGTATCTCCTGACTGCTTCTCACTGATATCTCCCAACAGTTTATCCAGAAATCTGCTGATATTTACTTTCAAATCAATGCCAATATCTCTGAAAACTCGTATTTCTTGTGCTGAGAGCAGCACGAGCAGCACGGCTGGGAGTGAAAGTTTGGCGCACATAGCAACAGTAACTAAGGGGGGTTGGACTGTCATTGGACCAACCTGCTGTCAATCTTGTGTTCTGATTGCTGATTGGTAACGAAGAGCCTCCTCCGTTATGACGTTATTTTACGTGTCTTAGCCAATCACAGATCAGGATGAAAAAATCCTAAATGTATTGAGTCAATGGAAGAAGATCCCGCCCCGAGGTCTCTCGTGGAGGGAAAAATCTTCCGCCTCCGCTGAGCCCCCACCTTCCTGCTCCCTGCTCCTCACACAGACTGCTCTGTCTCCTGAGCTGCTGGCGGCGCCGTTGAACCGTTTTAAGTGGATTTTCTTCCAAAGAAGAAACTTTTTTTTATGATAAAATACATATATAATATTTCATAAATTATACTGAGATTTGGTAGTGATTTATTTCAACCAGTTACTCTTTCTTAAATAAAAAAAAATCGATTTTCCTCTTGCCTCTCAAAAACAGAAGAGGACCAACCTCCTCTGCCTCAATGGACCAGCCTCCACTGATATGTTATAGTAGTTTATAAAGTATACAGTGTCAATTTAACATGCCCTGTTCTGTGTCTTAAAGCACATGTGTCTGTCAGAAGCCAAATAGTAGTGCACAGTAAAATAGGTCTGTAAGAGCAGACAGACAAAAAAAGATAGACAAGCGACTTCAAAACAGTCTTCCAAGGGCAGTATATCTGGACAATTTGGGGCAACTTGAGGAACCTGTGTTTAAATCAGGCTATAGAGAGGAAGCACCGTCATCAGGAGCTCTTAAATCAATTTCCTATAGACAAAGGATGAAAGATAGGAAACATAAAAATTAAACTGCAGATACTGCCGGCGCAACTCTGGGAGGCGAACCCTGGCGCAGCTGGCGGAGAGCTATTTTGGTCCAGTGCACCAAGGTGCGCAGCGGATTTGCTAAATTGTCAGACTTCTGTGCACCGAGATGGGAGTGGTGGCGCAGCAGGGGGAGGTGTCGACAGATTCACCTTGGCGTAGTGACGTTTTCGTGCTAAAAGGCCGCGTCGAGAGTGCGCCGAAAGCTCGCCAGCTCCAAGCAGGTCTAACCTCGGCACACGGCGGAGCGAAGCCGGTGTAGGTACCAGATCTGCTCGGGTGCCAGATCGGCTCGGGCTGCTGCGCTTGCAGATGACGTCACGCATGTTACAAAACGTGATTGGTTGAAGCTCGGAAAGTAGGAGGGAATCATGGAAACACAAATTTGTATTACTGCTGAACAATGTTTAATAAAGATAGAAAAGTTCGGCTCGAGGGGTTACACCCCGCCTTTCCGAAGCCCCGCCTTTCCGACAATAGACTTCCATTCGTCGTAATAGCGGGGCTTTCTTTTTTTTCTAAAGACACCGCTATTTCGAAAAGGCTACTGACATAAAGAGCTAACGTTCATTCTGCTTCTAGCCTGTCTAGCCTCCACCTGATCTTTTTACTAAACGTAACCAACTCCTTTCTTCATTGCCTAAGCCCAACCAAAGCATCTCCCTCAGTCAGCTGTCAGCACGAGCGGAGGCTGTCGGAACAGCGGTGTTTCGGAACAGCGGGGTGTCGAAGTGGAGGTGCGTCGGAATGGAGAGCTGTCCCCAGCTCGTGGCTACCACAAAGCTAATACCACAAGCCTATTGATGCCCCCCCCGCGGGGGATGTCCGTTTCTATGGGGAGACAGTCACGCAGGATGATTTTGTGGTCTTTTACTGGTCGAGAAATACAATGACAAAAATAAAATGTTTGGTCATCCAATCCTGAAAGGACGTCAAGAGCAAATGAGCAAATAGACCCATTTATGACTACTTAAAGTTTATTTTAGTGTTCCAGTTTGGTAGATTTATAGCTGTTCTGAAGCCACACATTACAAAGACGGCACGCGAGCACACACACACACACACACACGGACGGACGGATGAAATTTCAGAGTCATGATCGATATGACATGATGTCGAATCAACGTGCGGCGGACAGAAAAAAAAACTTAGTGTGCAAGGGCCTTACTGTCTCCTTCGGGGGCTCTCATTTTCCCTGCTTTCCTCTGTTTTGAATTTCGCTCGCTTGACTTCTGGACCCGACCTGAACGTCTCATGGGGGCGGGCACAGCTGACCATTCAGCCAATCATGCTAGCTTTTCTGAGACAAATGCATGAACATCACTCGTGATTGGCTGGAAACTTGTCACATAGGAACAGATGCCTTCAGGGTTCACAAAAAAAATCCGGCAGATAGTTGCGGCAGGCTGATTACATCCACACATTCACAATATGGCCAAATTATCGTACATTTGGCCCTTTTTGGGATTATTGATCGTACATCGTACAGAGGGCCAAATTGTCGTACAAATACGGTAATTATCGTACACCTGGCAACACTGGTTGACGTTAAGGTTAAGCACTGTGCCATTGCGATGACCCGCTATATTTATTTATTTACTTATTGATTATTGTCACGATAACGAAAAACTGAAAACAAATAAACTATAATCTCTCTCAGCCAATCACAATCAGCCTCTGCATCAGATAGTGAGCAGATATTCACATCTCCTGAAAAAAGAGAGTCGCTCTGCAATGCCTCCTTTACGCACAGCTGTTTCTGATTTAATGACAGTTACGCATGGCAAATGTTGTGATCTGTGCACACAGGTTTAAATATAGGTTACTAAATATGAGTGTCTTTATTAATGGAAAAGCGGTGTGTGTGTCTGTGTTTTTTTTTTCTTTTTTTTACTGGGCTCTCATTATGTCAGAGCAAACCTAGGTAACAATATCTGTCCACACCTCCTCTCCGCCCCCTACGCCACTTCCCTCCCACTTGCGCCTGTGGGAGGGGTGTGGGTGGGATGCGCTCCGTCATACATAGAACCAAAATCGCAAAATGCGCCTGGCCACTCCCCATTGGCGGAGCGGAGGTCAAGCGCACGGCAGATCCGCCACGCCTGCACCTATTCTGAGAAAATAGAGCCCATACTGTATATACTACTAGCCACAAAGTGTGTATTATGACAATGCAATCATTTGTATTTCTCTCATATTGCGCCCAAGAACTACAAGCTGGCCATGCATGTGTTTGGACTGTTCACATCAGCTCGTTCCCTTGGTGAATTAGATGAAATGCTCCTCAGCTGCACAGTCATCTTCTCAAGCCCGTGCAACTCTGAAAATATTGAGAAGCATTTCAACAATATTCAGACCATGCTTGACAACCACTGGGGACTCAGCTGATGATGACAGCAGCATTCCTCCTGATGACCTTGAGGTACACAATTGTGATTTGAAATATTGTCCTTTGTTAATGAGGAAAATGAGAATGAGAAAAGGCTAACAAAAATGCATGGACCAATTTGGACAAAACATTCCCCAAAAGATGTCATCCAAGCCATCCAATTAGAAAAACAACCAATCATTAAGAAAGACCAAATGCGAAGCATCCTGCATCCCAAAACGTGGCTGACCAGTGATGAAGTGGATGCAGCCTGTGTTTTGTTTTCACATAAATTCCCTGATGTTGATGGGTTCCAGTCATCCCTTTCTTTCCAGAGTCTTATTGAAAGAATTCTGGATTGCTTATTTTGGTGTGTAGGACAGGCATTAATATAAGCACTATGCTTCTGCCTGTGCCTTTTCAGTCACTATTTTGTCGATAATGTTTGTGTTGATAATGCTTGTAGTGTGATGTGACTGAATAAATAATTTCAAATCAATTTCAATCAAGTTATGTGTATATGACAGCCTATATGTAAATGTGACCAAGAAAACAGAACAAAAACTGTCATGGTTTGTATCAAAGGCTCTTATTCTGAAGGAGCGTGCTCACCACTAGTGAAGAAGTGAGAGCGCACCGGGAAAGTCAAGCCAGAGGATTGCCTCTTTGAAGAGAAGACTACGAGGCGAACATTGCACTAAGCGTTGAACAGTAAAATGGCCCCAGTCCTCCAAACCTGAAAGACCCTCATTCCAGGTTGAGGTTCACTGCATCTGCAGGACCTCACATAACAGGGAGGTGATGGTGCAGTGCAGCTGCTGCGGTGCTTGGTACCACCCAAACTGCGTCTCTGTCCCACACAAAGCATTGAGCACCACCACAGAAGAATGGGAATGTGAGAGCTGCACACAGTAAAAGCTTGTTATTAGTAATTATAAAGAGGATAATTAAGATATTCCTAAAGTTTGTGATGAGTGACAAGTTGTCTCTTCATGTAGATTTTGGGTTGAGAGCTTAAGTGGGGGCAGGTCATTTTTGGCCCGTAAGGACCACCAGTGTGTTAAGTCCGCACGAGGAAAATATCTCCATTGTGGCAGTAATGTTTATTTTGTTCATTTAATATTTGATACCTGTCTTTATACCTGCATTAAAGCAAGGGTTAAAATGACAGATATTGTTGTTGTTTGCTATTGTTGATTAAAAAAAAAGAAAAAAAGATCTAGAAATATGTACAGGGATGACTGGGTGTTCTGGAATATGGTCAAACACACACAAATCAGAAAATCAGATTATCAAAAGATGGTACAGTTGTCAGGATGTGCAGGCGGAAGGAGGACCCAAAAGCAGGAGACTGCGGACTTGAGAACTAAAGTTTTAATAAACAAATAAACAGCCAGGGACAAGAAACCACGAACATGACAGCGACAGCAAACAATAATCCAACAAGGAACTGAAAGCAACACAAGACTAAACACAACAGAACTAATCAAACCAACAAGCAACAGGTGAGGAGACAGGAGGGCAAAGAAACCTGATTGGTGGAGACACACAAGGAGCAGGGCAGGGCTAACGAGGGGAAACGTAGGGCAGGTGTGCAAGGAGCCGAGGAGGGAAAACACAGTGTAATGGAAAATTCTGGTGTAGTCCATAGTATGTTGACAAAGTGCTGTATAACCATGTTGTAGGTGAACATTCTTATTCTGCTTATTCAGTTAATTCCTTGGATGGTAACAGTGTGAGGTACATCAGGCACAGAAATAGATTGAAGGACAGAAGCCGAGGAGCTCTGTCCTCCAGAGCTCTGCATGCTTTGTAAGGTGCATCAACAGATGATCGGCGCCGAGCATGAGGTGGCACAAAGTTATGATGTAGCCTATGGCCTCCAAACAACTCTTACAGCCCAGGGAGGATGCCATTCACATGACAGGGGATCAGCAGTTACACACACACACATGGAATGTATGAATTTGGTTGATAAACAGCAAAGACAGTAAGTCTCTGCACCTAGTGCAGAGATGATGTCACCTAACGCCAGAAAGGCTGTAGAATGCAAAGGGGGGGTGTGTGCCTGATCTTTTTCTCTGTCTGTGTCCTTGTTTTGTCTGCCGTAGCAGGGCCACATTTTACTATAAACATAGAGTGCCTGAGAACATCTTCAGGCCACTCACTCACAGACTGTACTCCTGTTCGGTTGTGTTTTGGGTGTCTCCATTCATGAATGTTTTTATTAAAACTCCAGAAAGACAGCTGACGTGTCAAGATATTCTTCTTTTCGGACGAATAACCTTTTTTGCCACCACATTTTTGGCACCCCAGATGGGACCTCATCCGTGAGCGGATTCTGGGACTTCTGGACCGACGGTGTTAGACTGTGCACACCAGGGGCCAAGCCCTTGGAAAAACCTCAAACTCCCCCAGAAAAGGAGGGTAGAGAAGAGGGCCTGACGTCTGGAAGGACGGGATCCCCTCACTGTTGGGGTCCAACGAATCCGGTGGCTGTAGAAAACACCTCGCTGTTCTTTCGGGTGAGTTTTAGGAAAGGAAACGGCCGAGATAGAAATTGCGCAAGAAGTCTCCTCTCTGCCTATTTAGTAGTGTCGGCAGACGTGCCGGGCATCTTGACTTCCCCAAGAAAGGAAGACCCAAGTGTCTGAGAGTGGTAGACTTCCCCCGAGAAGATCTGTTTGTTTTTTTTAAAATAGGGCTCGGGGCTGCCTAGATCGAAGGATCTGAGGCACCAGATTGAAAAAGTGATCTGAGGGCACTTAGAGGGCCTATATACAACTCTAAGACGGAGGAAGGAGAGGCGAAGTAGAAAATATAATTTGGCTTAACCATTTTTGACTGTCTTGATAAATAAATAAAGTTAAATTGGAGTCTGTTTCTTAGAAGAAAGAAAATTCTCCTAAATTTAGAAGTATCATTTCCCCTGTAAATTAAAGGGGAAAACAATTTTTTTATTATTTCAAATTTGTTTGTTAAGTAAGAACCTAATCTTACCAGAAATTTCATAAGTAATAAAACAGCCAGATAAGAAAAAGAGAAAATACTTTGATTTTGAATTTTTGTTGTGATTTAAAATTGCAAACGTCTAAGAGAATATAACAATGGGAGCAACACAAAGTAAACCCTCTGGAAGTAATCTATCCGAGGGACCAGATTATGAAGCCCACGATATAAAGTACATGTCAGTTAACTATGGGAAGGAGGCCATAGCCCAATTAGATCTGTGGGTCAGAAAATTTAAATTTCCAAAAATAGGCAGCCTGAGCGTTAAAGAGCTGGAGGCTTTACGTGCAAGACTAGAGGTAAGAGAACAAATGCGTCGAAGCAATACAGGCAGGAGGGAATTTGAGACAGATTGGAAAGCTTTTGACATGTGGATGCATGAAGCTGAGTGTAGGCAGGGCTCCAACAGGACCGTGCCCCGGTGTCTGAAGCTGGATCCAGACTTGGACCCGACCGCACTGTGCCATCCACCTCCACCTCCACCTTCATCGTCACTTCAGGACGCTTCTCCTCATCATCATCATCAGTGCCGTTTTCCTGTCTGATTTTCGGCCGATGTGAGCAGCCGGTGTACATGCCATGGACAGTGGCTGACATACGTGCTGTCTGTGCACTGCTGCCATCAGTCTCAGAAGGAGGCAGAAAGTTTGAACACCTGACAGTGATACTGCACAGACCAACAATTGATGAAGTGAGCATTGAAGCTGAACGCACCATCCAAAGGCAAAAGATGAAGAAGGAAGAACAAGCCACGGCTAGAAGTATGATGTCAGTCTTGGCTGCAGAGGTGGTCAAGACAAAGAACATGGACAGTGGTGACACAGAGAGTAGCCGTATGTGGCCACAACCGCTGACTCAATCCGAATGCACCAAGGCCGTGGCCATGCTGCGGACGCGGAGCAACAGGTCGTGGTAACAAAAGGATCAAAGAGGTGCCGCAAGATCAAAGAGGTGAGGATGGATGGTGGGAACGAGGGCCAGGATGGATCTGGTGGGGACACTGGGCCGGCAGCTGGGAGCGTGAGAACACGTGAGAGCACCTACACCAACACACACACTGATACACAGACACATGTTGCACACCCTACACTGACACTGAAACTGAGCTCATGCTAGATATGGTTTTTCGATAATAAATAGCTTAAACTCAACTACAAGTATCAGTAGACAGTTGGTGTGGGTGGGAAGTTTTCTCTTTAAAAAGATGTAAAGCTCAATTACAATGTATTGAAAATATTCAAATACCTCATTCCTTAGTTATGATAGTTTGTCCAGTTAAATAGTGGACAAAGATTTATTTGTTTGTTGGGTTTGTAGTATACCAGATGGGGTATAAGTGGGAAAACAGTAGGGGAAAAAAAGGTAGAGAGAGCTACCAATGTTTTTCCAACACCCTGGCACACAAATCATGTTAGAGAGGGAGGTAACTCTCCCCTGCTCTGTTGTGCTGCAGCTTGAGCACACACACACACACACATTGACGTCGTAGCCTATGCCCGCGTTGAAGTAGGCTACACGCATATATTTTTTTTTATGAAAGTAAGAGTATTATTGATGAAATAACGCTGGACGAGGATTGTTTGAATTCAATTAGGCTATTTTGGATAATGTTAAATGCATTGCCTCACATACAGCGCCAGCATGAGTGTTACATTTTGAATACTCATAACATCTGACCCTCACATCTCATTGGTGAATCGAACATGTACAAACTTGGATTATTGGGTGTAAAAGCTGAATGTCTCCTCCAACTGGAAGGCTACAGCTGATCCTCAGGTGCACTTTAATGAAGTCCTGAAGGATAATTGTAAATTGTTGAATCATGATGTTGAAGTTGCAGATGTAATCTAGCTTTTGATTATACCAAATTTGACATTGACAAGAAAATGTTTAAGGTTGTAAGAGATCTCGGAATTACAAGATACTGTCAGTACTTTCTGGGCTAAAAGGTAAGAAATGATGCTCTCCAGATTAAAAAGTCTGAGCCTCGGCGAGGTTTAGCTCAGTTGGTAGAGCGCCCGCCACATATGTTGAGGCTATAGTCCTCGCTGCAGGTGGCCCCGGTTCGAGTCCCGCATCGGACGGCCCTATACTGCATGTCTTTCCCCCCCATCTCTGCCTCCCATTTCCTGTCTCCTCTCTACTATACTATCAATAAAGGCATGAAAAGCCAAAAAATAAATCTTAAAAAAAAAAAAAAAAAAAAAAAAAAAGTCTGAGCCTGTTGCTATGACAATTAAATTAAAGTACAGGCCCTGTTGTAATTCGTATCCTCTCAGACGGAACAATTGAAGGCGTTAGGCCTGTGTTTGATGCTTTGTTGAAAGCTGGAGTAAGTGCACCATGTGCTGGTTCTCCAGTGAGAACCCCCATTTTTTTGGTACGTCATACTCAACGTGAGGGCGAGCCTGTGGAGATTTGTGTAAGACCTGCAAGCTGTAAGCGCTGCTGTGCAGGCCAGGCCGCCGATGGTATCGAATATGCACACTATTTTGTTTCGAAGTCAAACAAACAGTAATTAATTTTTAGTTGTGGATCTTTCAAACGTTTTTATGTAGAATGACAGTCAATTTTGGGTTTTGCCTTTTGTTTTGTTTGTTTTTTTTTGTGTGGAAAGAAGTATGCGTTCACTTGGTTGTGTCAGAGTTGGTGTGAATCTTCATTTCTGTGAAACGATTTATTACTTTGCTCTGATGGACAGCCTGGAGTCTCTGGAGTGGCCAGAGGAACGTGCCTTTGTTGCGGTATGGTGATGGTACTGGGATTGCAGGTGAGCCCAGAGAGGGATGCGTTAAAGCTGCTCTGGCTCTTTGACCCATCTGGCTGGACAGGGGCACTAGGCCAGCCTGTCCAAGCTGCAGTTTGTTGCCACAAAGGTCACATTTTGGGTCATGTTATTTCAGCGGAGGGAAGATCCCTCGCATTCAAAAGAAATGAGGAAAACAATTTAAGTAAGGTAATGTTTTTGGCCATGATAAGCTAGCAGACATTGGGTCGTTCATTGTGCAGTAATTTAGGCACCATTGGCATCAATTGCTTATGGAAAAGGCCTAAGAGCTCAGACCCTGTCACTTAGATTTGACTCTGACGACTGTGAAGGCTGACAAAGTTTCCAAGTGACTTTAATGTAGTTTTATGAAGACCATGACACTTGGACTACCTGACTGCTCATGACCTCTGACCAGGACTGTTGAAGAGAAGGGTGGGGTTGTTATTATGACTATGACTGAAATCTACTGCTTTTAACCCTGCTGCTCTTCTGCCAACAGCCCGCAACGGGGAACCACATGACTATGTGGCCGCCATAATATCTGTTTCCTCCCACAGGCCGAAGTTAAAGGATGCTCTATGCATTATGTGGGTTTTGACTTTTGTAGAATGTTCATTTTCAGGATGTTGGACACGTTTGAGTGAATGGAGACGACTGCAACCAAAAGTACACACTGCTGTGTGAAAGTTCACATTAACAACATTGACCTTTCCTTTTTAGGTGTTTCCAGGACAGATGCAGCTGCACATGTAGCTTCAAGGCTACTTTTGTCTCATAGATTGTATGTCCATTGTTTTTCTCTGACAAAAAAGGGGGAATAATTGATGATTGAATGATTGAAGTATGTATGGAATCACTGGCCAGTGTGTGGATGAATGATATGGTATGGGGTGTACTAGTTGTTGTTTGGTTGTTGGGTTTTTCTTGTTGTTTGTTTTTTCGCAAAATTTTACCAACAGGTGGAGGTTGTCCTGCAGGAGGCAGCAGAGACAAAGCTGAGTGACCGCAGGTCAGGCGACTATATCGTGGTGAACGACCATGGCATCCCTGTGAACAGCTCCAGTGCAGCCAAGGCGTGGCGACCAGCTTCCTGCTGGTCATCTCCATTACAGCGGGGTTGTCGGTGCTGGTACTGAAGGAGATACA
Organism: Decapterus maruadsi; assembly: GCA_030347415.2. NCBI lineage: Eukaryota > Metazoa > Chordata > Actinopteri > Carangiformes > Carangidae > Decapterus > Decapterus maruadsi. The sequence goes on along the minus strand of CM064904.1, from coordinate 922,290 downwards.
ACCGCGGGACGAGCAACAACAGCATGACAGATTGACCTCACCCAGACCACCAATCTACACCTACACCACTCTCTTCACATTCCGATGAAGACATCTGCTGTTACTGTGAGTAACACAACATCGAGATTGGAGGACAACGTTGGAGACAAGGCAGTGATGACATCTGCAAGCTGCTGACCAACGCAAGCTGCCATGTTTGCACTGCCCTGTCACAAGAGAAAGGTGTGTCACTGAAACCACATCCTAAAGTTCTGGGGGCAGTGATTGCTTTTACCCAGAAAGAAAGGGCCCCAGCTCGTAGTTCACAACCGGACAGAGGAACGCTGAGGATTCAACGCAAGTGTTGTGAATTACGAGGGGCTGAAGGTTTGTTCTTGGAAGTGTTTCTACAGTGGTTTGAGAAGAACTTTCACTTTTCCCTAAGGACCACAAATCCTACTGCTCAGAGATGCGCAGTTTGTTTTCACTTGGGATCGTGCTACACCCAGAGAGCATTCTCTGCGTACATCAGCATGTCAACAACCTGTGATGGCGACAGGTCATGTGAGACAATGGCATGGACATCTTCAGATGCGACCTGACATGGTCACAGGTTTAATTCTCACGGACATTCATCGATCTCACTCACACAAGAAATACAGAGTTGCAGGACGAGCTCCTTTAAGTTTTCACACTCCGAGGTAGTAATTTTTACATGAGTGATGTAAGTTGATTATTCTTTGATGTTTTTTAGTTAGAATAATCACAAAAAAATATGTTTTGATTTCTATGCATTGCTATATATGTGTGAGTTTGATGTTTTTTGCATATGATTTCTTTTGAAGTGGTACTATTCCATTTTGAGTTTGTGTTTTCAGTTGTTGTGATGACTATGTAAATGCTAAAGGGGTGGACCAATCCATTTTGCTTTATACTTTTGGATAATTGTGTGCGGTATCTTTAATAGTGGTAATTTGTCATTACATATGATTTGGATTTGTAATGTTTTCTACATGACAGTCAAGACTGAAAGTGCGAGTTTCACAAATGCAGGTTTTTGATAGCTTTGATATTTTCATGTTTTTACATAATCATGTCATGTTTGATTTATCTTTTCACATATTATTTGAAGTAGATTAGTTAAATTTCGGATTATGGGATTTTTTCCTCATTATATTGGAGGTTTTTCCCCTTTTCTTAGGTTGAGTGTAGCTAGACAGATGAGTCTTTTGCCCTCCTCTTGTCGAGTGAGGGGGGGGATTTTGGCTTTTTCTGTACCTATGGACTGTGTTTTCCTGCCTAGGGGTTTTTTTTAGACTCCCTTGTTGGAGACTGGGTGCACTAGCGTTTGGCTGGTGCAGGGCAGGAAATCAGAGAACATGGGGTAGATGACTACATAATTTCCCATTTTAATTGTGGTTTAGCATAAAAATGCTAAAAGGGGTGGAATGTAATGGAAAATTCTGGTGTAGTCCATAGTATGTTGACAAAGTGCTGTATAACCATGTTGTAGGTGAACATTCTTATTCTGCTTATTCAGTTAATTCCTTGGATGGTAAAGGCCCTTTCACACCGGGGACGTATTTTTCGTGCGAATAATTCGCGCGTCAATATTTTTTTTCGACCCCCGGTTTTCATCACAGGTCCTTTCACACCAGCCGCGAATATGTCGCGGCGAAAATGCGACATAATTTTTTTTCGTCGGGAGGTCGATTTTTCCGAGTTTTCGCCCGGCGAATAAATGCATCAACCAATCATGTAGCGTGAAAAGGAGGTACGTCAGAACACCATCAGCTGTTCCCCATAACAAACATGACGGCGGCGGCGGCACAGCCTCGGCCTGCCAGTCTCATGGCTCTATTATCCATGCACAGTCTCGCACAGTTTCACCGTCTTTGCTCTCATCTCTGCGTATGGTCGCACCACACTACACACACACACACACACGTGCTTGGCCGCTAATGTAAATAACCTGTGTCTCGGAGGAGAGGAGAGGAGGAGGGCGGGGGGGGATTTCTGTCAGGACAGTGATCCGATATTGATCAGGCAGTGATCAGATATTAATCAGTGATCAGACAGCTGCTGCTGCTGCTGTGTTGAGTAAAGTTAGTAACAAGACGACAGCGGCAAAAGTGAACACGTGATGGATAATTAACAGATTAAAAACATGACGTGAGGCGAAGAACCACCCGTCGCAAAGCGAAACTTTGGAATCTAATTGTCGCATCTGTCGCTTATTCGCGTCGCCGCCGGTGTGAAAGGTTTTGGTGCGAAATATTCGGCGGCGAATATTTCGCAATTTCGTGTCGTTTATTCGTTACGCCCGCGGTGTGAAAGGGCCTTAACAGTGTGAGGTACATCAGGCACAGAAATAGATTGAAGGACAGAAGCCGAGGAGCTCTGTCCTCCAGAGCTCTGCATGCTTTGTAAGGTGCATCAACAGATGATCGGCGCCGAGCATGAGGTGGCACAAAGTTATGATGTAGCCTATGGCCTCCAAACAACTCTTACAGCCCAGGGAGGATGCCATTCACATGACAGGGGATCAGCAGTTACACACACACATGGAATGTATGAATTTGGTTGATAAACAGCAAAGACAGTAAGTCTCTGCACCTAGTGCAGAGATGATGTCACCTAACGCCAGAAAGGCTGTAGAATGCAAAGGGGGGGTGTGTGCCTGATCTTCTCTCTGTCTGTGTCCTTGTTTTGTCTGCCGTAGCAGGGCCACATTTTACTATAAACATAGAGTGCCTGAGAACATCTTCAGGCCACTCACTCACAGACTGTACTCCTGTTTGGTTGTGTTTTGGGTGTCTCCATTCATGAATGTTTTTATTAAAACTCCAGAAAGACAGCTGACGTGTCAAGATATTCTTCTTTTCGGACGAATAACCTTTTTTGCCACCACAACAGGAAGACAAGACAAGGACTACAAATTAAAACAGGAAACTAGAACAAGACACAGACCTTCAAAATAAAATCAGACTAAACAGGGGAACACAGAAACTAAAAGTCCACAACTAGAAACAGAACAGAAAACCGGGCCACTAACGGCGGAAAACCTGAGGGTCATGACAACAGTGAAACATCTTGAAAATCACCACAGATGTAGCTGGCATCACGTAGAACAAGAATCTGGTGAAGTTTGCAGAAAACAATTTAGTTTAATGTTTGTTTATTACTTAGATTTGACTAGGCTATGCACAAATGAAATATTCTGAATGGACAGTAGGTGTTGATTCAATAATTTTTATTTCATCAAGTTGTTTTTGATAATTAAAGCTGTACAGAAATGGCCGTTTGTCGCGCTGAGTTGTCACGAGCAGCAATACGACTTCACCCAAGTGAGGAACGCGGATTTGATTGGTCGTTACCGAGCGGGCGGGATATTCAAAGCTTGGGGCGAGTCCGAGCTCTGTGTGTGTGTGCGTGTTTAGACGGGGGACAGCTCTCCATTCCGACGCACCTCCACTTCGACACCCCGCTGTTCCGAAACACCGCTGTTCCGACAGCTCACAGGGGCGCGAGGCTGCTGCAGCCGCTGCTTGTGCTGACAGCTGACTGAGGGAGATGCTTTGGTTGGGCTTAGGCAATGAAGAAAGGAGTTGGTTAAAGCTATGGTCTACGATTTGAAAGAGGATGAGAAAAATTTGAAAAAAGCACACCCCCCTCCCTCCCCTCCGAGCTCGTATGGCCCGCCCCTCGGAGCCTCCTCGCGACACGCCCCTCAGCCGAGCAGAGCTGAACCAGCAACAAGCCTGCTGCATGCTACGCCAAACGCGGCTTTGAATGCGGAGTAAATTGTCATATTTACAGTCACAACTTCCACAATAAAACCAAAGATTACCTGTTCAACATAAACTCAGCTCCGCCGCTGCAGCCTGGGTCTCTCTGCACCGGGGCCGCAGAGCTCCAGGTCCCGACTCTTCCTGCTTCTCTTCCCCGGACACAGGACCCTGTCCTGCGTCACCCAGCGCGAAGAGTCTCCGTGTAGCTCGGCTGTGCTCGGCGCTAGCCTACCGTACTAATAGCGGCGGCGCCAGTCCCGATGCCGCCGCTGTGCACCAGCTGCCGGTAATGAAGCGGTGCCAGCGTGCCGTCGTCGCCGCCGCGGTCTCGTTGCCGGGGACCACGGCGGCGACCGCTGGTACGGGCAGCGCCGCTATTAGCAGCCATTAGCACAGCCTCATGCTACAGGGAGACTGCTCGCGCTGGGTGACCGGGCACATGGTGCTGTGCCTGGGGAAGAGGAGCAGAAAGACCGGGGCCTGGAGTTCCGCGGCCCCAAAGTGTAGAGAGACGCTCAGGCTGCTGTCGGGGAGAGGAGGAGGACGGGGTTAGCTCTTAGCTCCGCAGGGCAGCGATGTGTAGAGTGTAGAGCACCCCGGTCAGACAGGCTGCAGCAGCTGAGGATCAGGGAGGCTCGACGCGGCACCGGTACCAGTAATAAGGACAGCAAAACATTCAGTGCTTCTGTACTGTGCTTCTCTGAATCCTAGTGGGCTTTCAGCAGCAGGCCGACCGGGGGTGGAGGGGAAGCGGGCTTGAATTCACGGGTTCATGTGTCTGTGGCCGAGCAGCTCAGAGCGGTTACATCTACTTGTAGTTTGTAAGCAGAAGGGGGTGGAGCGAGGCGGCTCGAGCAGGAGCAGGGGAGACGAGGGGATTGGATGGAGGATACGAACCTATGCGAGCCGCGCGCCCAGTCTCGCTCGCATTGGTCAATTTCTATGCAGGCTCAGGGCTGACAGACTGGATGGATTTTTTTGGTTCTTTTTGCTATTTATATTGTGTCGATCGGACCACAGGACTATAATCACTGTATAAATGGTGTTAATAATAATTACATATCCTCCAAATCGTAGACCATAGCTTTAAGTTTAGTAAAAAGATCAGGTAGAGGCTAGAGAGGCTAGAAGCAGAATGAACGTTAGGCCTTTATGTCATTAATATGAAGTATTTGCTTGTTTTGCAGTTTATTATGCACATGATCCGTTTCCCCCAGTAGCCTTTTCGAAATAGCGGTGTCTTTAGAAAAAATAGAAAACCCCGCTATTACGATGAATGGAAGTCTATTGTCGGAAAGGCGGGGCTTCGGAAAGGCGGGGTGTAACCGTTTAGACGTTTGAATGACGGATGACAGATCCAATATCAGTGGCTTTTGAATCGTGTACAGGCTGACGTAGAATCCGTGCGCCTGCATTGTGCAATGCGGAAAAAAAATACAACAAAATACCACATTTTCATCCCGGTGTAGGTACCAGATCGGCTCGGGCTGCTGCGCTTGCAGATGACGTCACGCATGTCACAAAACGTGATTGGTTGAAGCTCGGAAAGTTGGAGGAAACCATGGAAACACAAAATGTTAGGCAAAATTTGCTAAGCTCTTTCAGAAACGGACTCTGGTGCTGCTAACGTTGGGCTAGTGCTAACACGGAGCTAACACTAACATAGACAGCTAACACTAACACAGACACACACAAACACAAATGATTATTCACGAAGAACAAGGGTAGTACGGGTTCCGAGGTGTGTGGGGGGGGGGGGGGCGGGGGAGGGGGAGGGAGGGGGGCGGATTAGCTTCGTGGTAGCCACGAGCCGAAGTTTTCTATCTTTATTAAACATTGTTCAGCAGTACTACAAATTTGTGTTTCCATGATTCCCTACAACTTTCCGAGCTTCAACCAATCACGTTTTGTAACACGCGTGACGTCATCTGCAAGCGCAGCAGCCCGAGCCGATCTGGTACCTACACCGGATTTACTCAAAAATAGAATTTTGCACAAAGTTTGGCCTACGTCGTCTGAAGCGTAGTTTATACTTGACGCAGTCGCGAGGGCGCGCGCCACAAATGACGTCAACGCGCCCCTCGCAACGGCGTCGCACACCTCCAGGATTTTGAAACTTGGTGCGCGCCGCGCGAGTGGCGCTCGGTTCAAAATGGATGAATTTGAGGGAAGACTGGCTGAGCTGGTACGATCTAGCATTTGTACAATATGTAAATCCAGTCCCTCCTCTCCTCCATGTGCATTCTGTTACAACAAGCCGGTGAAAAATCAATACATGGAGCGATCGATAACGTTATATAACGTCTACTACACTGATGTTGCAAGGACGGTTGGTTTTCAAATCATGTAGTTGACTATCACAATCATACCGAAGCTTTTTAATAAAGGTAAATGTGTAGCTTAGCTACAGGAGAAATCCTGTTTACTTCTTCTTCTCTGTTTTTAGCTGCTTCTGCTACTTCCTATTGCATTTTTTCTCTACCGCCCCCTGTCTTTGCTGCGAATGTTGCAACGGTGAATGCGGCAAGTATAAACGCCTGAGCGCTCTGCCGAGGTGCGCGCGCCAACCGCCAACGGAGCCAGGCGAAAGTATAAACTTGATAGGAGAGTTTTTACACTCATTTTATGACCCAGAGTGGCTCAAATTCAGTTTTCTTTTCTGTACATCTTTAAAAAGAATGGCTAGTCTAGTAAAACAACAACCATGTAATGGCGAGTGTACGTATTCAACCAAATGAAAATAAGAACAAAAGCCACTTCGATATAGAGTCCTGAGTTTACGAGGTGTCCTTAGTTCACCTTGAAGCGGCGCTCACACGCTTTACCGTACGAGACGATGTAGACGGGGTCCGCTCGCTATTCAGACATCCCGCTATCCCGACATGTTTCTATTTAGACATGCCACTATTCCGACATCCCTCTAGACATACTGGTAATCAGACACTTTTTGGTACCGCTATTCCGACACAGAAGCCTGCAGCTGAGCGTCCGGGGCCTGGTGGCCAAAGTTGAAAAATTGTTGCAATGACAATAAAATGATAGATTATAATTTGTGGTTGCTGTTCCCTGCTGCTGAACATCGGATTTTTACATACAAGTCCTTTGTTTTCCTGTTATATTGGTGTCAGGCGAGACTCTGTATTGTTGCCTATCCCATACAAACACGGTGCACGGTCTCTCTCTCTCACGTGCACACACACACACACACACACACACACACACACACACACACACACACACACACACACACACACACACACACACACACACACACACACACACACACACACACACCTGCACACCTTGTTACTCCTGCAGAAGAAAGAAAAAAAAGAAGCCTGTGGTCCGACCTGACCCGAGTTATAGACTGTTTACGTTTATTAATAAGAAGTTGAATTGGTGCTGATTAAACTTGTAAATGAATGCTGCTCTGGATCCGATTCTTTCCTTACAGTAGCCTATATTATGATTCTAAACAGTGGCCAAACAACACAACCATTTTATTATATTGGTGTCAGACTTATTCCATTTTTGCTGGGCATAAGGTTTGTTCTAAAAGCCTGTCCCATAATAAGCCTATAGATGCGTGTCTCTCGGGTCCGCGCGGCACACACACCCTTAAGCAAAAAAAAAAAAAAACAGCGTCAACCTGGTTACCAGGTGACAGAATAATAACAGTCTCAGTAGCTGCAGATCAGTGTGTGCTGCTGCAGGTGTGTTTTTAAACTTGGTGGGTTTGATTCTTGTCGGACATCACACTAGAGTTTGTTTTTTCTTCTCTCTAACAGGCCGATGTATTTGTGTATGAGAAACACAAAATGTAACAACAAAAATGTAATCAATCAATGTCGGAAAAGCGGAATGTTTGAAAAAATAGTAAAGTGCCGCTACTCCGACAATGAAAAAAAAAAATGTCGGAACAGTGGGACGCCAGAAAAATACTGTTAATGCCGCTAATCCGACAATTAGAAGCCAATGTCGAAATAGCGGCATGTCGGAATAGCAGCATGTAACCGATGTAGACAGGCACTCGATTTTAAAGTGAAGATAGCACGACCAAGCCTTTCTGAAGCGCAGCTGGCGTGATGGCAGTCAACTCACATATCCCTCCGCCCAGAGTTAGCACCCACCGTTCAGCCTGCTGCGCGCTGCAATCAGCTGTTTTTAGTCACTTGATTGCGGTTTTGAGGACAGAAGATGGTGAAAGCTCTTCAAACATTTTGAAAATGGTTTGTGTGTGTTGCTATCCAGGATGTAACAACAAAGCTGTGTCATATAGCCCTTACAGCTTTCACCACATTCCTTTGTGTGATATTGACCTTCGCCAACTGTAGCTAGTTGCTCTAAACTGGGGAGCATACGTCAGTCCGACTGCTCTTAAGTCTAACGGCTCATTTCTCCGACTACCCATTCTACAGCGTTAAGGTTAGGTTTAGGGCAGTGGTTCTCAACCGGGGGGGCGTGGACACTCTGCCGGGGGGGCGTGAGCACAGGACGGGAAGGTGGGGGTCATCCCCCAGTCGGTAGTTTCTCCCGCTAATCACGGAAAGAAAAAAGTAAGATAGTGGGGGATATTTTTCGCACTGGCAACCCTGGCCTGCTGCGTGTACGAGCCCGTTGACGCGACTCAGTCACTGACACTTTCTGGAGGCAGCGATTTGCCACGGAGCGCTGGGTCTCCTGCCCAGAGGCACACGGTAAATATTCTTCTATGCTCCCGCCGCTGTAGACACGAGCGGACCTGTTGGCCCGAGTGAACGCGGTCATAGCGGACGTGGTGGCGCGTATTCGGTTTCGTTCTCTCCTCCCCCTCCGTGCATGTCCGCGGTGCAGCGCTGCACTGTCCCCCCCATAGCAGAGCAAACGGGCCGTTGAATGGCTGGTCCAGATCCCTAGATTGTTTTTGCTCCCCATGTTCTAAGTTAAGTTTACAGTAAGTTTCATACACTCCAGCCATTCTTGCCTTGTTACCTTACAACAGTGTTTTTCAACCTCGCCTGGAATTCAAATGGGGTCTCCTGAAATGTTTAGTAATTGGAAAAATAAAATAAAATATTTTTATTGTAGGCCTATATGCCTACAATAAAAATAAATAGTAAAACATTTTTAACTCATTTTTTAAATTATGGTTAAAACATGAATATAAATCCACATAAAATGCAGCATATAAAAATATCTGAGCTGATGCATGATTGGCAGCTGCTACAGTATTACATGAATGCATGTGACTGGGGGTTGTGATGTCAAAATGGGGCCACAAGCCAAAGGTATAACTGCCTTACAATGATAGGAACCTCAATCAGTTGCTACTCAATGTGCTTTTTATCTGAAACAAATGTTCACTTCATGTTCTTCTCAGAGTCCACCAGAATGCTTCATTTATGTGTTAAAATCAATTTTTTTTCTGGGGGGGAGCACCCAGACCCCCCTACAGGGGTTTGGTGACTCACCTTTTGCACTCCTTCTGAGTTTGCAGCCATATATTCACCCTTACTGGGATTTGGTTGCCCTTGGCCAGCCTTCTGGTTCTCATTTCAACAATTAAAACTGCTATTCTTTTTTCATTATCCTCAGTGGTAAACAGAATCATATGGAATATCAAAGAAACATTTTTAGCACAAGGTTCCTTCATCAGGTTTAAAATACAAGGTGAGAAATTGAAACAATTTAAATGCACACTTGGCAAAGAGTCGGTGGCACCGGGTATTGGGGGGGGGCCCAACTGCATTGAACCAACTTGAGGGGGGGCCCAGGCGGGGACAGCTCTCCATTCTGACGCACCTCCACTTCGACGCTGTTCCGAAACACCGCTGTTCCGACAGCCTCCGCTCGTGCTGACAGCTGACTGAGGGAGATGCTTTGGTTGGGCTTAGGCAATGAAGAAAGGAGTTGGTTAAGTTTAGTAAAAAGATCAGGTGGAGGCTAGACAGGCTAGAAGCAGAATGAACATTAGGTCTTTATGTCAGTAGCCTTTTCGAAATAGCGGTGTCTTTAGAAAAAAAAGAAAACCCCGCTATTACGACGAATGGAAGTCTATTGTCGGAAAGGCGGGGCTTCGGAAAGGCGGGGTGTAACCGGCCCAGGCTATGTGTGGTTTCAATTGAAGAAACGAAAATTGTAACGCGTGGCTCAACAATCAAGGTTGAGTGGAACTGGCTGGCTGGACACTGTGGAGTGTGGACGTCCTGTCCTGATGTCAGAGGCTTGCCTGAAAACAGTCTTTTGTCCTCTGCAGCCATCCTCTTCACTGGCACAAAAGAGACTGAAATTTCAGAGTGGGCTGAAGTTTTGAAGTTACAGTTGCCAACAAAGGCATCATATTATCGACTGCAGTCTGCATACCTCATACCTGTGGTTGATGAAGCCTACAAAGAATTGCACGAAGAGATGAGAGGAATGTCAAGTATTGGTGCTAGCTTCAGTGTCTGTGGGAAGGCAAGGTGGCTAATAAGTAACTGGAACAGCTAAGATCATATTGTACTCATTTAATTAATTTTTGATGTGGTGTGTGTTTTCTTTTTCCTTCTTTTACAGGTCTAATTCACCAGGTACAGTGCAAAATATTCCTGCCACAGCTTTATGGAAGATGCCACAAAGAAAATCATCATGTCACATCTGGTCCAGGTAACATCAATTTAATTTTGTTTTAGGAATCATAGTCAGATTATATGTACAGATTATACAGTAGTTTTGAGATGTTGAGACATTCACCAAGATCAAAAAAGAAAAGGGCAACATCCGAGACTGAGTCCATCACATCCCTTTCAGTCAACCCCAACAAACACTAAGAAAACCACAGGTGAGGTTAGTTTACCTGACGAGGCAGATCCACTTGTATGGGATCCAGACGATGACCTGGTGGTTATACACTTGGATGTTGAGGAGGATGCGGATGTCACACAGGTAATGTTTTATCTAGAATTTCTGTATGAAAATATTTTTCTTGAACTTTGATTTCAAATGTTTAGTCATATGTCATGTACAACTTTTTTTTTTTAAACAAATACCAATTGTTATCTTTAAGTCAGTTAAGTCCTTTTGACCTAATTCCTGCGATTGTAACTCTGACCTATGACTTTATTATACTGTCTGAAATCTAAGACGTTTGCCTTTTTTCATTTCTCAAAACCTAGGTGTACTTTTTACGGGAACTGCCCATTGGTCCGACCTCCCATTGGTCCGACCTCCCGTTACTCCGACAAAATCAACCACAAGTCGGACCAATAGGAGGTGGAACCAATGGGTGGTCCCGTTAGTTCGAACTGTAATCGCTTTCTGACTTTCTGAAATGCTTTCATTGGGAGCATGCAGCTCTCTCTCTGTGAGAGTGTGCGTGTGTGTGTGTCTGTGTGTGCGCGTAGGTGAGTGAGTGAGGAGGAGCAGGGGAAGAAGTGAGAGCTGTAAAATAAGTTTGTGTTATGTTGTTGTAGTTAGCCTACGTCAGGTCGGACACGACAATATCAATAAAAACGTGTGATTATTAACGAGAATACTCGATCCTGATTGGTCAATCACCAAAATTCTGCGGTGTTTATTTCTCGATAGACCACCGCTGAGCGGACAATATACTGACTGGCCGACTGGAGGAGCAATCACCCATCAATCAGTGAATCCAAACATTACCAGCTTACAGTAAAGAGAAACTTTACCTTATATTTGGTTTGTTATTGTCATTAAACAGCTTCGGACTAATAGTGATGTTAGATAAATGACTAGAGTGGAGGCTCCGCCCACATGGTGGCTGCTGATCAGAGCCTCTGAGCCTCAGCTCTCCTCTCGTCTCGGTGGCACCGCGGCTCCGCAACACAAACGCACCCGTAGGCTAAACGGTAAACGGACTACATACAATACACACATCGTAACACGTGTATGGTAATCAATCGATCCACTGATTATTATCAAAGGCTTCAAATGCACGACCGGGAGGAGGCTCAGCAGAGCAGCGGACGTGACCAGTCTCGCAGATTCGCTAAATGATGCAATTAAAAATAAAATTATCGATTCAAGTCGTATTTTGATCAACATTATATTTCAAATTAATCATTTTACTCATAGGCCGTGTTCTAAGCGGGATAATGTATAGTTGGTCGGTTGTTATGGAGAAATAAACCCCTTCATGAAGTACCATACTTCCTGTCAGGGTTTATTAACAAGCTCTCCCCGGTGCTGACGCCCGCGATGGGTGCATTTCCACCACGAGATGCACTGCGAACGGCTTGGCTTTTTTTTTTTTCTTTTTGCCATCAGTTTTGCTGTTTGTATACATATTTGTCATCTGGTTTATGACACGCACCGTCCCTGCAGATCGGCTGCTGAGTTGAGAACCTAATGCATAACTGACTGTGGTTTATTGCACATTTCCTTTTGTTGCTATAATAAACATTTGCTTACGATTTACTGTCTACATCAGAGTTCAAACAGTGTAGCCTATTAGGCCTTGGTCATGGCATCAATAGTACCAGGTAATCGAGGAGGGAGAATTCTCATCTACCGTGGGTACCGGTACAGCAAAAACAAAGAGAAAGGTGGATAAATTTACTGCCGCTGTTCTCATAAGACATGCAATGCTTTTTTGCAAACTGCTTCGTTTGAACTTGATGAGGACAACCCAAAACATGCCACAGCACAATCATACGGATGACAGTGATGTCATCACATCCAGTTCCCTGACCCAGAGGATGGTTGACAAGATCCGGGCTGACCCCTCAAGGCCCGTAAAGCCTGTCTATGATGAGGTAGTGAGAGATGCAGGGGAGGACGACCACGTGCCTGAGTTTAATCGTGTGCGGTCGAAGCTGAACCGCCCTCATACCTCCAATCCCCCATAATGTGGAGGGGGTGGCGATATGAGATGAGTGGGCTGAAACATGGCGTGGCAGGCCGTTGCTGTCACACCAGGACAACGACTGGGGGATCCTCATCTTTGCCACAGATCAAATCTACACCACTCTCCTTAGGTGCTTATATTTTCTCTTGATTTTCCAGCTCAAAGCCACTGGCCGTCGACTGGAGCGACTCTTCAAAAAGACTGGACTCACTGTAGACCGCCAGATGTACTCAGACCACCTCCATCACTACAAGAACTCCCTCACCACTGCCAAATCCTCATACTACTCCAACCTCATCAACACTGGTTCAGGTAACAACAGAGTCCTCTTCTCAACAGTCAGCCACTTACTCCAGCCTCCTAAAACCCTTCCTCCAGACATTTCCACCAATCAGTGCACTGCTTTCTTGGACTTCTTCAGCTCCAAGATCAACACCATTCACCAACACTTGGCCTCATCGTGCACCCCCTCTGTCGACCCACCCTGGATGATCACCACTGGCCAGCCTCTCATCAGCTCCCTCTCTGACTTCACCCCAGTATCAGAACACACCATTATGGAACTCATCCACAAAGCCAAATCCACCACCTGTCAGCTCGACCCACTTCCCACTCCCCTTGTCAAAGCATGTCTGCCATCCATTTCCCCCATGATCACCAACATAATTAACTCCTCCCTCTCTACTGGTACTGTACCCCCCTCTCTCAGCGTCAGGTGGCTACTCAAACATGCATCAATGTTTTGTTTTTTTTAAAAGCAGATATCAGCGGTTCGGCCGTTTTCGCTAATGCTGCGTTCAAGGCAGGCTTTTGAAACCGTAAGTTACAGCTTCAAGTCACAACTACAACTTTGTAGCGTTCCAGGTAACCCGTAACTCGTGTTTTTACCGTCCTGTTGCCTGTGAAAGTCACTATAACGGCCTCTCGTAACTTCCGACCCGTGAACTCGTACCAGATCGAACTGGTACGACTTCACAGGAAGGAAAAACACAAAGTACGAGTTTCCTTGAACGCACCATGAGTTAGCAGCCCCCGCCCTCGTCAGGCATCTATTGGTCCTCGTGCTCTGTCACCACATTCACGCGCATCCCTTGGCTGCACACACAGCCCTTCATGCCGTTCTCTCTCCTCATTGGATAACACTTGTATCCCACAAGGAAAATTTTCTCCTCGGGTTACAGCAGAGCAGAGTGACGGAGAGACTCGTGTTACGGCTGAAACACTCCATGTAAGTGATTGCTGACGGAAAATAGGACTATTTAGGACTTATATTAACAAAAACATTCCACTGATATCTGCGTTAACTTGAAGCCAGCGAAAGAAAGAAATGTATTGTCGGAGAAATGGGTAGTCAGAAAGACGTCATGCGCCCAGGTCATATAAGGCGTACTGAAGGTAAATGTTATGTTTGTAGTAATCAGGACTGTTTTACTACTGTTGTGACTATGAATGCTAACCGTGATGAGCGAGTACCTCGTGCTAACATGCTAGCAGTGATTTATTGAATCACTGCTACATTATTGAATGTAGTAGCCTAACGTTACTCACTGTGTTTAATGTGTCGTCCCCTTAGAATTATAAGGTTCTATCTGACATTTTTGTCAAAATTGAGTTATTGACATATTCCAGTTCTGGTACTACTTACTAACATACTGTGAGGTGTTTTTTTCAGTTTCATGCATTTTTGGTCATTTAATCCTGAAAACAAAAAGGTTCTATCTGCAAACTCACACTTTATCTTGGTCTTATAAGGTTCTATCTGCGTGAACCAATCAGCACTCGGAATACAAACACAAGGACCAATCATGTTCTGATTCTTTATTATGCCAATGCTCAACAGTAATGGCGGGAAAACATACTGTACATAACTGTACTGCCTAACTGAAAAATAACAATGAATGTAAATAAAAAAAAAAGAAATCTCACAGCACAAGATGTCCTAATGTCACTGATGCAGGACACCAGTCCAAATAGCAGGCAAGTTAATGTTTTTCTTTACCCTCTCTGTCTTTGTAGATTTTGCTAGAAGGGTATAGTAGGACACAGAAGAATATTTCTTTAACAATTCACAATCGAGATGTCTAGCTAGCTAGCTAGAAGGGTATAGTAGGACACAGTTGGGCTACAGAAGAATATTTCTTTAAAAATTCACAATTGAGCTGTCTTAGCTAGCTAGCTAGAAGGGTATAGTAGGACACAGTTGGGCTACAGAAGAATATTTCTTTAAAAATTCACAATTGAGCTGTCTTAGCTAGCTAGCTAGAAGGGTATAGTAGGACACAGTTGGGCTACAGAAGAATATTTCTTTAAAAATTCACAATTGAGCTGTCTTAGCTAGCTAGCTAGAAGGGTATAGTAGGACACAGTTGGGCTACAGAAGAATATTTCTTTAAAAATTCACAATCGAGCTGTCTTAGCTAGCTAGCTAGAAGGGTATAGTAGGACACAGTTGGGCTACAGAAGAATATTTCTTTAAAAATTCACAATCGAGCTGTCTAGCTAGCTAGCTAGAAGGGTATAGTAGGACACAGTTGGGGTACAGAAGAATATTTCTTTAAAAATTCACAATCGAGCTGTCTAGCTAGCTAGCTAGCTAGAAGGGTATAGTAGGACACAGTTGGGCTACAGAAGAATATTTCTTTAAAAATTCACAATCGGCCGGTCAAGCTAGCTAGCTAGCTTATAAGCCTGTAACCAGTAAACTAAAAATCAACAACAGGATGATTACAACCTGTGCATATGTCTACTGATATTATCTAAACATCTGCTATTGTCTTTTTAATGCTGTGTTGTTGTTTTTCTTGAAATGCTAGAGAGGGAAAAACCAATAAAAGAGGAGGAAGAAAAAGACACACAGCACCAGGCAAAGTGACGGAGGCAAGTTGATAGTAGAGCTAGTATTGAGATGAAGTTAACAAGAGAGAAACATTAAAGTGGAAATGAATCACCCAGCCAATTCAACATAATTCATTAAATGGATTTCCAGTGATCTTTAAATTGAATGATCAACATTCAGGGTTGATCAGAATTTTCCTCTGGATGTAAACATGCTGTAAGAAATGATCACACTTGCAAAACGTGAAACTAAATTTAAAATTTCTCCTTAATGGTTACATTTCCTGCGTTAGTTTGACTATTTTTATGTACAGTGCAAAACAGTTTAATCAACTATGTTTATTTGGCTGGCTGCTTCGCCTCCACTTTAATGTAACATTGAGCTATAGAGAGAGTGGTATGAGTGATAGGATACTGCATTTTATGTAAAAGCTGTGTTTTTTTCCCCCTCCAGACGAGTGACAATGAGCAAGCAGGAGGAACAAAGAACAGAGCAGAAGAGGAGCAGGGGGACATGGCACAGGAGGAGCAGGCAAGCGCAGCACTAGAGGAGCAGGGGAGCACAGCACTAGAGGAGCAGGGTGACATAGCAATGGAGGCGCAAGGAAGCACAGCAAAGGAGGGGCAGGGGAGCACAGCACTGGAGGAGCAGGGTGACATAGCAATGGAGGAGCAAGGAAACACAGCAAAGGATGGGCAGGGGAGCACAGCACTGGAGGAGCAGGGTGACATAGCAATGGAGGAGCAAGGAAACACAGCACAGGAGGGGCAGGGGAGCACAGCACTGGAGGAGCAGGGTGACATAGCAATGGAGGAGCAAGGAAGCACAGCACAGGAGGGGCAGGGGAGCGCAGCACTGGAGGAGCAGGGTGACATAGCAATGGAGGAGCAAGGAAGCACAGCACAGGAGGGGCAGGGGAGCGCAGCACTGGAGGAGCAGGGTGACATAGCAATGGAGGAGCAGGGAAGCACAGCACAGGAGGAGCAGGGGAGCACAGCACAGGAGGAGCAGGGGAGAAAATCAAGGAAAAGACCAAAAAATGCATCAACTTGGAAAGCAAACCGTCGTAAGAATCTCTATCAAGAGGGAAGAGAACATATGAATTCCAAAAATAAAAAGGTACAAGCCAAACAAATAAAAAATGTAAAGGACTGTACAGTGTCATGTAAGTTCAAATGTGCAAAGAAAATAACCACAGCTGAACGGGAGAGATGTTTTGAACAATTCTATCAACTAAGTCAAGACAGGAAGTCTGACTATATAGCCATGACAACAGATTGTGATGTAAAGCAAAGACAAACATGTGAACATCAAAGTAAACGCACCCACTCATTCAAATACTATCTGAATGTAGACGGTAATAAATTCAGGGTTTGTAAGCAGTTCTATCTAGGCACACATGCCATTAGCCAGAAACCAGTTTACAATACACACCTCAAGAAAAATAAAACAACCGGCATGCCAAAACCAGATGCAAGGGGGTTGCATGCAAAAAAAGTAATTGATGACAGTCAAAAAGAACGTGTCAAGGCACACATTTCCTCCTTCCCTGTTGTTGAGTCGCATTATTGCCGTAGCAGCACAGACAGGCAGTACCTAGAGTCATCACTTAACATCTCAAGGATGTATGATCTTTACAAACTTCAATGCAGTGAGAATGGAAATACACCTGTCAAAGAATCATACTATCGATTCATTTTTAACACAGAATTCAACCTTAGCTTTCATGCTCGTAAAAAAGACAGGTGTGATCAGTGTGAAGCATATGAGACCGCTGCAAAGCAAAACCTACTGAGACCAAGTGATGAGGACAGACAAACAAAACACATGGCTGATAAGATAGCAATGCGACAAGAACGTCAAAAAGACAGAGAGGACAAAGAACATCTTACAGTCTGTTTTGATTTGCAGAATGTTATCTCATGTCCACGAGCGGAAATTAGCTCATTTTTCTATAAGCGAAAGCTTAACTTGTACAATCTCACTGCCCACAGTTCTCAAACAAAAAAGGGCTACTGTGCTCTGTGGACAGAGGCAATGTCAGGGAGGGGTGCAAATGAAATTGCAAGTGCAGTCATTAAAATATTAGAACAGGTTGTAGTTGACCACCCCAATGCCACAAGCATCATAACATGGAGTGACAGCTGTGTACCACAGAACAGGAACTCCATAATGTCTTTTGCAATGGCAGACTTCTTGAGAAGGCACCCTGAAATACAAAAAATCACAATGAAGTACTCAACTCCTGGCCATTCAGCAGTACAAGAGGTGGATAATATGCACAGCCATATTGAGAAGGCAATGGCGGCATCAGAGTTTTATTCACCTCTGTCATTCATGCGGGTATTGCTGAAGGTAAACAGGAAGAATCCATTCACTGTCTTACAGTTGAAAAAAAATGACTTTTATGACTTTCAAGCATGTGCCAAGTTGTTCCTGTACAGACAAGTGCCATTTTCAGATGTCTCACAACTTGTGTTCACTCAGTGTCCATACACAGTCAGTTACAAAACATCACATGCACAGTCTACATTAGCTCAGGTCCACGTACGAGGACCAAACAAACACTTGAGAACCCTGGCACCTACATCCATCCTGCCCAAACCAAGGGTTCTCATCAAACAGAGCACCATCACAGAGGCAAAAATGAGTGATATTAGGTCAATGTATAGATTCATGCCAGAAACAGACAGAGAATATTACTGCGCTATTTTGAAGTAGTGAGACAAGTCTCATGGAATGTATGACTTGAATGTCAGACAGATTTTTGAAGCATTCTGATAACGTATGTGTGTAATTTTACTGTTTATGTTAACACTTGGGCCCTGTTGAAAATGCCATCCTTCTTTCTGCGTGGACGTTTTACGTCCAATGTTTGTGAAGCCATAACTTTTTAATGGTTTTATATTTTGAGATTTGAGATTTCAAACAATAAAATTAATTATTTAACCCTTTACACATTTCTGTGAGGTACACTCATTTCTACACACAAAACAGCCCAAAAATGAGATTTTCTAATTATATATGGCTTTTCGGTAACACTTTCTATGAAGACTACATCTATAGTGCATTATGAGCGCATTCATAGTGAATTATAATGCTCGTTATAATCAATCATAATGCATTATGACTGCATTCATAAACACATATAAAGCTTCATGATGCACTATATCAACAGTTATAAATATAGCTTATAATGACTTATAAATCCAAGTGTCTTATGAGTGCTCTTGACTGGTTATAAACTACAGGCTGACTGATGAGGCTAATAATACATTACAACTACTCATACCCCTCTATACACACACCTCAACAATCAATTGTTATAAGGACTCATAGGATGCCATAAGTATATATAAATGATCAATGTATGCTTTAAGTAAAGTGAGGTTCATATTGATGCATCTATAATGCAGTATAGCTAATCATGATGTTTCATTGTTGGCGTTAAGTAAAGTGTAACTCATTTTCATGCATTATAGATGCATCTATATGAACCTCACTTTACTTAAAGCATACATTGATCATCTATATACTCATGGCATCCTATGAGTCCTTATAACAATTGATTGTTGAGGTGTGTGTATAGAGGGGTATGAGTAGTTGTAATGTATTATTAGCCTCATCAGTCAGCCTGTAGTTTATAACCAGTCAAGAGCACTCATAAGACACTTGGATTTATAAGTCATTATAAGCTATATTTATAACTGTTGATATAGTGCATCATGAAGCTTTATATGTGTTTATGAATGCAGTCATAATGCATTATGATTGATTATAATGAGCATTATAATTCACTATGAATGCGCTCATAATGCACTATAGATGTAGTCTTCATAGAAAGTGTTACCGGATTTTCTTTTCATGATGTCTGAGGTCAGAGAACGTTTATAGAAAATTTCAGCTTTTTTGCTTTTGTAGTGCTTGGCTTTGACTTCTTGGACTAAATATCTTGTCTTGTGCTTTTTAAACAAGGGAAATTGGGGATATTAATAATAATAGACACAATCACACTGTGTAACACCTGTAATGTATACAGATCTCCCTTCAACCATTCAAAATGAAACCAAAATCCCAGGAAAATCTGGTTATTTATCCCTATTTATTTCTCCTGTGTTGATTCAACCTATTTGAGTTGAGATATAATTTTGGTTTAGGTTTCCTATTTTGGTTGTTTAATTCTTGGTATCTATTTTAAGTTTGTTCAGTCTAAGTTCTCGTTTATTCTCAGTTTAGGCCTATTTAAGAGTTTAGTTCTATTTTTCTTCTATCTCTTTAATTTGCTTAATCAGATATGTTTAAGCTTTAAATCACTTTATAAAACCCAACAATGTAATACCAAATTGGCACACAATAAGGAAAAAAGTTAATAAAAGAAAATAAAATTAAATCAAATAAAATATCAAAACTTACAACTCAATTCTCAGATCTCACAGATCAATGTAAACAATAACTCAGATTTCCACAATGTGGTGAATAACCAGTCTTTGATCTCTTTATCCAAATGAATCCACTGTGTGTTGTTGCAAAACCACTCAATTTTGTCCTACCACGATCCCAGTGTCAGTGTGTGTCTGTGTGTAGGTGGGTTCTGCAAACAAGGTGCTCCTCAGTTCTCCTCCGCTCGGGTCCCGTCTCCTATCGTGGGTAGCTCGCCATCTTGGTTTCTCCTCGGTGTTGTCACGGTCCACCGGTCCCGACAAAAAACCTGGCCTGCCGTATAGCAAGGCAATGCACAGGCAGGCACTTTAGCATCACATAAATCAGTAAAATAAATAAAAATACATATAATAATAATAATAATAATAATAATAATACATATAATATAATTACCAGTACTGATTACTTACCAACATACAAACCGCATCCTAACATGGCGGCTTTACTTTCGCTCACCTGGCCACGAGGCAACTCGACCAGGTATGCTCCGTCTTTTAGCTCTTAATTACTTATTGCACGCATGAAAATAAAAAATACACAGCATGACAGTAACCTAAGACTGTTTTAACTTAATTAGCCTACGAGTTATATTGTTTACACACTGGGTTTGTACGGCGAAGGATTATCTGCCGCAATACACACACAGAAAATAGTTTTCACTCACCAAATCCTCGTTTGACAACAAAATAAAACGATTCCAGCAACGTGGACAGCAGTCGAGTACAATATCTTCCTCAAAAAGTAAAGAAAACAGGGTATAAAACCTCAAAATACACACTTTTCACTCCTAATTGTTTCTCTTTTTTCCTCTCACTCACGAGTTACCCGCCTGCTGCTGCCGGTAGCGTTCTGCTGTTACTCTGTTTTTTCCCCCTCCCTCCAGTAGTCTAAGCGGCGCTATAGTCACCTGACCGGCACTTATTAAAGGAGCAGTTAAAATAAATGAAATAATTAATAAATAATAATAAATAATAAGAAAATAATGATAAATTAAACAGTACTCTGCTTTTTGACTGCTTTTATGACATTCTGTTAAATTAAACACAATAATTATTATGTTTGCTTACTTTTAGGTTTGATCTTGGTTTTATAAGTTCCTAGTCTTATTCATCTAGGTTACACCTGCACCAGACAATTTAGCTACACTACAAAGGTGTTGTCTACAAGTAAATCATTAGTAATCTGCTAGTATTCACTAGAAATCATTGTTTCCTTTCATGATTTGTAAGATAGAACCTTATAATTCCAAGCCGATTTGAGTTCTTTAGAGTTATAAGGTTCTATCTGCATTTGACCCGTTTGAAAAAACACCATTTCCAAATTTTTTAGGATTTCAATATTTTACATTTAGAATACACTTGAGGTGTCTGTAATTCCAGTATATTAAACAAACTTGTTCCACATACCAGTTTTGGTATTTAGTAGGCAAAAACTTTAAACCTCTATATCTCAAATCTGGTCAGAGTGCAGATAGAACCTTATAATTCTAAGGGGACGGTGTGTTACTATAGTATGCTAGTTGAACTCGGAATGAGCTCATGAAAGTGAACAGAGACTATGAATATGAGTGATTTAGAGCCGTGTGGTATGCTCGTCAGAGATCCAGACCAGGACAACACATCTTGGACTTTTTTGTGTGTCCTCGACGGCGAGCGGCAGCTAGTGGCTGTGTGTGTGACCAGTGAGCAGTCCCCGGATTCTCCTTCCTCTCTCCCTGTTCATTCATCCCCTCATCCTCATTCCTGACAAACCCATACAAACTGACTGAGGACAGACTGTGAGTACAAACAGTTACAAATACACGGATTAACTCATTGAATTTTATCTTGCTTGCTTAACCTCACATTGAACCTACATCCCATGTCTCAGAGGTCACCCTGCCCCCAGTGATTAAAACTTTC
The DNA here is from genome assembly GCA_030347415.2 of Decapterus maruadsi. Classification (NCBI taxonomy): domain Eukaryota; kingdom Metazoa; phylum Chordata; class Actinopteri; order Carangiformes; family Carangidae; genus Decapterus; species Decapterus maruadsi. The sequence continues at coordinate 900,516 of CM064904.1, read as the reverse complement.
TGTCCACATCAGGAGGGTTTTCTGACCCAATAGGAAATAGCGAGGATTTCAATTCTGTTGTCCTCACGTTAAAGCTCCATCCCATGTCTCAGAGGTCACCCTGTCATTTTCTGTCCACACCAGTGGGGTTTTCTGACCCAATAGGAAATCGCGATGGTTGCATTTCTGTTGCCTTCACATTAAACCTACAGCCCATGTCAAAGGGGTCACATTGTCTTCAATGATAATTAAAACTAAAATGTTATAAATAACAATAAAAAAAAATCCCAAACCTAATCTTTTTCTTTGCTTTGTGTTTTTACTGTGATGTTTATACAGAACAATGACCAATGACAAGTTACGTTTATGTAGATAGACAGACTGACATATCAATTATAATAATAATGTTAGGAAACATTTCTTAATTTTGTACTCAGTGAATGAATTGTAAATTATGAATTACAAAAAAATACGATTTGATATTTATAATTTACAATATGAAGAAACAGTTCCTTTTAACCAAATAGCATGTGCCACTAGATGGAGTATGAGCTGTTTGAAGACAGGCTCAGGGATTGAAGGAGCTGTTTAGTGCTGAAGTCCCTGAGGCCCTGTCTGTGGCAGCTGCTGTTGATGCTAAAATGATTCTTAACCTGTTAACTCATTGACTGCCAGCCATTTTCAGAAAAGAGACGCCCATACTGCCGGCCATTTTTGAGGATTTTGACTGAACTGTCAAGACTCACAGAGTATTGGGTTTTATGAGTACATGAACAATAAACATCTCTAAAGAAAGTGTAGACTTTCTTCTTTCACCAGAAAAAAAAAGTTTGTTTCTAGCCTGCTCGGTTGTTTAGAAATCAGCAGTAGAACATAGGGTTGTTTCAGCAAAAACACCATATTTTGACCAAAAAACGGAGAAAACAAGCTTTTTCTGCAGAGAAGCAGAATGGAGACTAATAACTTATTACTCCATGTTTTTTTTGTTCCAGTGACACCTCAAACATCTGAATAGTTGTTCACTTCTATAGAACAACAAAAACAACACTGAAAAAAAGGCTTGTGGTGGCAAAACAACTATTTATTTGCACATATCCAGCTTTTATAGCCGAGTTTAGGATGAAACTTTGAACATACAGGGAGATCTAGCCGGGTGATAGAACAGGAGAGACCCAGACCTCGCTGACCCACTGAACCGGCTTCACAGCAGCTGCAGCTCCGTCTCCTCCTCTCTCTCTCTCCTCTCTTTCTCTATCTCTCTCTCTCCTCGCTCTGCGCCGGTGGATGCGTACTCGGCACCACGTTTGACCGGAGCGAAGCCACAGTGCGCCCCGCCCCCGCGGGCACACCAACAGCATGGAACAAGCCGCGCATCAACGGCATCTTGGTGGCCGACCCGGAGTAGAAATCAAACACACTCCTGCTGCTGTCGAGTTGAGCCGAGTTGAACACACCGACGCCGCGGAGCAGAACTACCGTCGCCCGCATTAGATTCAAGATTCCTGCGCGGCGTCAGACAACTTCAGCGCGGCGGCCGCTTCAAAGTTTATAACGCAGAAAAAACCCTGGTCATCCCTCGTCTTTGTGACAGTGCTCGCACTATCTCCACGTCTCAAACTCTCACCAATCGCTAGCTGCTTGTAGCCATGGACGCTAGTGATGCCTGTACCTCAGGTCCGCCTTCCGCCTCGCCATTTCCCCCCCAAACCGGATAACTTCCTCTCGTCTTTTACTCATCCAGAGACTCGCTGCTGCCACCTGCTGTTGATTTAGGGTTATAAAACTTTACTAAAATAGTTTACAAGCCTGATCTTAACTGACAAGCTGCACCAGACCCTTCCCCAGCCCCCCGCATTAAAAAGCCTAATTGACGTCTATAGAGAATGTGAAGCTGACGTCACGCCGCTTTGCCGTTGTGAGACGTCGGCGCCATCTTTGGAGGAACGCAAACGTAAACAGAGTGGGAAAAACGGAGGAAAACGAGCAAAAAGTAAAAGAGAAAGAAAAAGAGATGAGGAAGACAGACAAAAAAAGAAAACAAAAAAGAAATGGAGAAGAGGAAGGGAAAGGAAGGAGGAACGTATCATGATAAATTCAAATTTAATGAGAAACAAAGGTAAACAGAAACACTACAACTTATTAAGACCCAGATTTACTCCCTCCACTGACTTATCCAGACATTGTGAACTATCTCGTTTTTCGTATTAGTGCATATACTGCTGTGGCATTTTTTATGCAGCAGTACTGTCCCACCATCATTACTTTTAAGCGACTTTGGGAACTTTTTTCAGGGGGGGCGAGCAAGTGTTTACATCCGCGATCCTCCAAAGATGGCGGCCAACGTCCAACGGCGTGACGTAACTTCACATTCTCTATAGACGTCAATGGCAGTGGGCGTTACTAAATAGATTGACGTCTATAGACGTCAATGGCAGTGAATGAGTTAAATACCTTGGAGAAACATTTGATAGCGTTGCACATTCCATTTATGAAGATGTTAGCTTTGCCTAAAGGGGGGCAAAATGGAGTGCATGGTCCAGTGACCTGTGTTCCTGCTAACATTGTAGAGACCAGTAACTTGTTGCCGCGTTCCAATATGGAGGGGTCGTTGTTGGCTGTGAAGTTAAAACGAGTTGACCTACAAAGGTCACTATGAGTATCAGTATGTTGACACTACGCGTATTAAACGGGCATTACAGTATTTAAAACAGACCAACAGCCTTTATAAGGATATTGTGTTCAATGAGGCATGGATAAATGACTTTTGTAGGAAACAGGAAGCTGAAGTTCCTGGGGCATCAGATACTGTAGACAGTGCTGATGCAGCAGCGGAGGATGAGCTTTTGCATGATAGACAGCAGCATGGTATGTTTCAGGACACCTGTCTGATGCCCGTTGATATTGGTCAGGAGGTTCTTGACCAATACTTTGATGATGTTTTGAATGTAGCTCCAGCAGAGGGTAACAATCCTGTGAAGCTGCTTAGTGATAGCACAAAAGAGGCAAAGTCTTTCCCTGTGTTGTTTCCTCGGGGCAGAAATGCTTATCACGAGTGTCGGCCATATCGCTTGACTTTGTCGCGATACTTTAACAATAGGATTTTGCATGCAGATGGCAGGTTTGCAAGTAATGTGGAGTACATTTTTTTTGCTCAGTACATGTCTGAGGTAGAGCAGGTTGTATCAAATGTGTCCATTGCTCTACGCAAAGGTAAAGGTGGTCAAAGGTCTTACAAAGTCGCTGACATTTTAAAAGATGAGGACTCTTTCAAAAAGATGTTGGAGTTTGATGATGGCTATCGTTTTCTTAGGCCTATTAGAGGCACCCCATCTTTTTGGCAGGGAGCACAGCGTGACCTTCTGGCTTGTGTGCGTCAGCTTGGTGTTCCGACATGGTTTTGTTCCTTTAGTTCAGCAGATATGCGTTGGACGAATCTGCTCTATAGTATTCTGAAGCAGGAGGGTCGAACAGCCACTGTGGAGGATTTAGAGTGGGCTGATAATGTGATTTACTGCGTCGTAATCCTGTCACTGCAGCTAGGATGTTTGATTTTCGGTGGCATGTTTTTCTCAGGGAGGTTCTTATGTCTTCATCTCACCCAATAGGTAAGATTAAAGATTACTTTTACAGGGTTGAGTTTCAGCAGCGAGGTTCTCCTCATGTCCATTGTTTGTTCTGGGTAGAGAACGCGCCGTTGATAGACAAGAGCACTGATGAAGAGGTAGTTCAGTTTATTGATAAGTATATAACATGTGAGTTACCATCATCAGATGAGGAGTTGCTTGACATTGTAACCACTGTTCAGCAACATTCCAAACGACATTCAAAGACCTGTAAGAAAAAAAAACACTGTGTGTCGTTTCAATTTTCCCAGGCCTGTGTCATCCAGGACATTTATTAGCCGGCGTGAACCTGATGATGTTGAACCATGTAGTTGTCCATGTGATCCAGCAAACATCTTGGCACCGTGTGAGTGTGATAAGCGTTTGGCTGAGAAGAAAAGACAGAAAGCACGTGCCATCAAGATTCTGACAGATATCAAGGCAGCTTTGTCAGTGGAAAACTGTAGTTTTGATAGTGTTGAGCACCTGTTTAGTCATTTAGATATCACTCAGGAAGCGTTTGAGGCAGCTTATAGACTGTGTGGACGGAGCACTGAGGTGGTTTTGAAAAGGCAGGTTTCCGAAGAGTGGATTAACCATTACAATAAGCCTTTGTTGAAATGCTGGAATGCCAATTTGGATATCCAGTATGTAGTAGATGCATATGCCTGTGTTGTCTATATCATTTCTTACATTTCCAAGGCTGAGCGGGAAATGGGATTGTTGTTGGGCAATGCCCATAAAGAGGCCTCTAAAGATGGTAATGTTAGTGCAAAGGAGGCTCTCAAGAAGATGGGCAGTGTTAATTTACACAATAGGGATGTGTCAGCTCAGGAGGCTGTGTATAGGCTAACCAATATGCATCTTAAAGAGTGCTCCAGAAAGGTGATGTTCATTCCCACAGGGGACAGTACTGTTAGGATGAGTTTGCCTTTAAGTGTGTTAAAACAGACGGCATCCTCTGCGTCATCACATGATCTTAGCAGCGAAGACATGTGGATGACTAGTATTGTTGACCGGTACAGGAACAGACCTAATGATAGTGTTTTTGGTGACATGTGTCTTGCTGTGTTTGTGTCTGAGTATCGTGTTCTTACTAAAAACGAGAAGTGTAAAAACCCTATCAAGTTGAATGGTAAGTTTGGTTTTGTTGCAAAGAGAATACGGACACAACCTGCTGTAGTTCGTTATGCTCGCTTCTCTGAGAGTAAGAGTCCAGAGTTGTTTTATCAGAGCATCTTGCAGTTGTTCTTGCCGCATCCCAGCTTAAACCTGCTAACTGTGTAACCTTTGACGAGTTTTACAGTAACAGTTATGTGAGGTTTAGTGATGGGTCCAGGCATTCAGTCAGTGTGTTGTTGATGCAAATAAAGGTAACTTTGAGATAGAAGCTGGTAGAATAGAAGAGGCTCAGAGTCGGTTTGATGAAGAGGGAGTGTTAGAGGATGCCTGGTGCGAGTTGTGTCCAGAGGCTCAGCTGGAGCGTTTAGAGAGCATACAGGAATTTAGGAACAATCCACGGGTGGGGGATGAACATCAGGAAAGTATTCCGGATTTATCTGTGACCAGGCAACAGGTCTCTCATTTAGAGAAGAGGAATAATGTCATGACCAGAGGCGAGGGCTTGACATTGATCAGATCATTGAACGAGACACAGTTGTCCGTTTTTTATCGGGTTCGTCAGTGGTGTTTGGATCGTGTTGCTGGTAAAAAGCCAGAGCCTCTTCATGTCTTTATTACCGGTGGTGCTAGGACTGGGAAGAGTCATCTGATCAAGGCTATTCAGTATGAGGCTGGGAGGCTGTTATCAAGGCATTGCAGCATATAATTTAAATGCAGCAACGATACACAACACATTCAGCATAGGAAAGGATGTGCGCTTGCCGTACACTCCTTTGGGGGAAGAGAAGCTGAATTCTCTGAGAGCCAAGTTTAGTGATCTGCAGATTTTGATTATTGATGAGATCTCCATGGTAGATCATAACCTCCTGGCTTACATCCATGGACGGTTAAGGCAGATCAAACAAACAGGTGATGCACCGTTTGGTAATGTGTGTGTTCTTGCTGTAGGAGACTTTTATCAGCTGCCTCCCGTTAGAGGGAAATCGCTGTACACTGATGATGTAACTGTGAACCTGTGGTCTAGTTTATTTAAGGTTGTTGAGTTGACAGCGATTGTAAGGCAGAAGGATAGAGTTTTTGCTGATCTGTTGAACAGACTCAGAACGCGTACTAAAGATACTCTTTTGCTGAACAGTGATATAGAGATCTTGAAGAGTTGTGAAACAGGTGAAGTCCGCTCAGCTTTACACATCTTTGCTACAAATGCACAAGTTAATGAGCACAATGTTCAGCAGCTGTTTACAACGTGTCCCGAGTACGACGAAATCCATGCGCAGGATTTTGTGAACAGTAAAAGAACTGGGAAATTGGAGTTGATTAGCGGCCATCACAGCAAAACATCTAACACGTGTTTGGTTGAGACATTGCTGTTGGGTAAAGGCGCTCGTGTGATGTTAATAAAAAATGTTAACGTTGTTGATGGTCTTGTGAATGGGGTATGTGGCACAGTCACTGATATCGTTTATCAGACAGGTTGTAAGTTTCCTCGGGTGGTTTTTGTCAAGTTTGATGATGTCACAGTTGGTGCCCTGAGGAGGAAAAACAGTGCACATACTCCACAGGTTGTTGCTGGCTCGACAGGTATTGAGGCAGAAGAGGAAAGGGCCACTAGTAAAGGTGGAATGCGCCGGCAATTTCCACTGAAACTTGCCTGGGCATGTACTGCGCATAAAACACAGGGCATCACTGTTGATGAAGCAGTTGTCTCTCTTGAAAAGATTTTTGCTCCAGGACAGGCCTATGTGGCATTGAGTCGTGTTAGAACTCTGTCTGGTTTGATTATTAGAGATTTTGAGGATAAGGCCATATTCTGTAATGCCAAAATAAAGGATGCACTTCAAAGCATGCCTCAATTCTTAATTGAAAATGTGGCCAGGCCTACCATGGACTTAAATTCTTTCTCTGTGTTTTTAATGAATGTGCAGAATTTATCTGGACATGTTGCAGATTTGGCGTCATGTACACAGCATTTGCAGCTGAACTGTATTGCTGTGACAGAAACATGGCTGCCTGCAGATTCTTCACTGGAATCGGTCCAGATGGAAGGGTTTACATTTTATAGTCGTCCTCGAAGTGTGTCATATTGCAGTAGTAGTCACCCAGCACTGGTGGAACTACAGGGGCAGCAACATGGTGGTGTTGGTTTGTTTTGTAGGAATGGTTTGATGTGTGATGTCATCAAGGTACCAAATGTTAACCTGGAGTGTCTAGTTTGTGCCTTTGATCGTTTTGATATGCTGTTGGCAGTGATTTATCGGCCACCATCATATCCTGTGTCATTGTTTAAGGAGAATCTCAACATGTTGCTTGAGTGGTTGGACTCCTTAGATAAAACGGTTGCTGTTATTGGGGATTTTAGTGATAATATTTTAACATCTTCATCTGTTTGTGGTTTTATGTTGGAGAAAGGGTTTGTCCAACATGTGACACAACCCACAACAGAGAGGGGAACACTTATTGACCACATACAGTATATGTTAAAACAGTTGTTTATGATGTCCAGTCAGTGGTGTTGCCAGTATATTTTAGTGACCATGAAGGGATTGTGTGCAGCTTTAGACTGGTTAATGTAGAGTAGTAGTAGTAGTAGTAGTAGTAGTAGTAGTAGCAGTAGTAGTAGATAAAGTTGTAGTTATAAGTAGTTTTTATTTTAGTGATCATGAAGGGATTGTGTGCAGCTTTAGACTGGTTAATGTAGAGTAGTAGTAGATAAAGTTGTAGTAGTAGATGTAGTAGTAAAGTAGTTTTTATATGTGTAGTATTGTGTATTATACAACAAGTAGTTCCGACCAAGCAATCTGATTGGTCAATAAGACATTTAGAACGTGCTCAAATGAGCATTACAGCACGGCTGACTCATCACTAAAAATATTACTGCGCCATGTCATGTTGTTTAATACATCTCCATGGCAACATGGATTTGAAACGTCATTTATTACTCGTGAAAATAAAATCACAAACTACATTGACCTCCTGTAGGGTGTTACTGTCAGCTGCCAAAGTCACATACAACAATTACAATTGTTTTTAATATTGTAAACCTCCCCGTTACAGCCGAGAGGATTTTTCTCCCTAATGTGTGTACGAAGTCGGAGAGACACGAGTTGTGATCACGGTGAATGTTTTTTAAAATATGGTCTGGAGCTGAATATTTCATTAGATAAAACGTAAGTGATTACCTGTATGTTTCTCTTTCTCCCTCTCTCTCGCTTGCTCCTTTGGAGCTTTTAAATAACGTTAATCTGGAGTAATAGTCTGGCTCTCTCTATCAGCTGTGTCGGCGGCACGGCGCTATAACCTCATTAAACATGCACAGTTTGCGGTTGTAGAAGCTACATCTGTGAAAGGAAAAAAACGGCATCTTTGTTATAACTTGGGCGATCATTTGTGCAGTGTTGATTTAGTTCAGGAAAGTCCAAGACCGCGTTAAAACATGAACGTCAGCTCAGAGTTCACACAACTGGGACTAGAAAATCATTTCTGTTGCTAGGTCGTTACTAAGATTTGGACTATTTCCTGTAGTGGTGAACTACGTTCCATTACACATAGGAATCTACTGACGTGACTGGTTGTGTTTCAGGTATTAGTCAGACCCCATGTATTTCCATGGAAACGGGAAGCGCTCTCGCAAAAAACTTTAAATTTAGACAGCAAAACGTCCATCAACATGCATATATTATACGCTTTATTATGTTGGTAATTGTTGTATAATCGCAATATTACCCTCGAGGATGTGCTTTAACGTCATTTGAGCACTTCGGTGATGCTTGCAGACCTCGGCGCAAGCGCCTCGGTCCTGACCGCATCACCGTCGTGCTCAAATGACGTTAAAGCACACCCTAATATTGCTTAAATAAAGTTATTTTACAGATATTCATGTGGTGTTACCTGTATTGGTGTATTTTGTGCTTGTGTTCCCTGGCTGGCTCTCTGTTTTTTTTTCTGTGTTACAGGTGGTTCCAGCCCTGGTTTTCACACTTCCCCTACCCTGGTAGCAGAGCTCCAGCCATCCGTTCTGTCTTTGGACTTTACTTTTTATTGGGTGCTAAGTACTGTTCACAAAATTAAAAAATAAAAAAAAAAAAAAAAAAACGTACAAAAAAATAGCTACTGTTATTGTAAAATTCTGTTGATTGTGTTCGTGTAGTTCCATTTGTATTTATGTAAACCCACTTTTTTCCCCCACCCCGTCTTCAAGAGTAATCATGTTCAATAGTTCCCTGTATAGCTGTTCATGTAGTTCCTGTATACATTACTGTGGATGTTCTCTCTCTGTGTCTCTCACTGTCATTTCTCTCTTTTCTCCCCCACCTCTCAACCTTCCCTTTTTCAAACCCAACCAGTCGAGGCAGATGGCCGCCCACACTTATGCCTGGTTCTGCTGGAGGTTTCTTCCTGTTAAAAGGAAGTTTTTCCTCTCCACTGTTGCTTAGTGCTTGCTGTGTGTGGGAACTGTTGGGTCTTTCTCTGTAATATAGTTCCAAATAAAACATTTATTATACAAAATAATCCAATCTTGACATTTATTTGATATCTGTACCACTTCACACCATGTCATACAAGTAGTAATCTTAAAATACCTTTAACCTGGTAGAAATGATTAAAGTTGCCAAAAGGAGTTACAGCTATTTTACAACGGCTTTAGCTGTGATGTTAAGGTGATGTTATTATTAATGTACAGTGTAACAAATTTCCACCAAATATTCACCATGTGTAACAAAAAAAGGAAGTACAAATAATATCCATGTTTGCAGGAAGGCATTAAGACCTTAACTGAGAGGAACATACTGTGAGTTATGAGTAGGTGACCCAGGAAGAAAAACAGAAAAAATTCACCTGAGTGCATAACTTTGTTCAAGGAGTTGGTGTTCAATGTTAAGTGTTTCAATCATCTGCCCACACTTATGCCTGGTTTTGCGGACGCCATTGCTCGTAGCTTCACAGCGTTCGTAGTGTAGCTTCACCAACTGGTTCTGCATGTTTTAGAAGTGGAATGAAGTTGATGGGGTCAAGTATGTGCCATCAGTACACATTAAAGGAAAACCTGGCCACTTCCTGTTACCACCGGGGGGTGCTATGAGTGACGTAGGAAAACAATAGATAAGAACGTTCAGGGCGGAGCCAGCATCATGTCCAGCAACTTTGAAGCTGATCAGATAAAGTATGTGGGAATTATAGCTGTTCGAAGGTGAAATGGCGAGCAAACGAAAAAACGCCAAAATTCTCAAGGCTCCACAAGCCACGCCCTTTGACCTAGAGACTTATGGCGCACAGCATTTGTTCAGGATGACATCTCGATGCCCTGCAACCAATTTGAAGTCAATCGGACTAAATCTGTAGGAGTAGATAGGTCAAAAAGGTCAAAAATTCAAATCAAAATGGCGGACTTCCGGTTTGGAGTAGACCAATGGTTCAAGAGGCTTTTTTGTGTGTCTTGGCACCCTACACATGTGTACCGATTTTCGTGTTCCAACTCCAAAAAAAACCCATGGGGAGGGGTTTTTGAAAATTTCTAGGGGGCGCTATTCAGCCATTTGGCCACGCCCATTTCCAACGACTTTAAAATATCAAATTTTTCGCAAGGCCTGATGTCCATGCCAAAATTTACGCGTTTTCATGCACGTTGGGGCCATGAAAAACGCGATCTTAGGGAGAATAGCACGGCTTGTCCATGGGCTTGTTCCATGCTGCTTGTATTCCCGCGGGGGCGGGGCTCATTGGGGCTCCGCTCAGTTCAACGTGGTGCTGAGTGTGAACGCACCCCACGGCGCAGAGCAAGGAGAGAGAGAGGAGACGGAGCTGCAGCTGCTGTGAAGCCGGTTCAGTGCGTCATAGTGTTGTGTCGTTCGCGAGTGATTCGTTCTAAGGAACGGATTATTCAAGTGAACGTACTGACTAGAATCACTTCCTGACCTGATTCGTTCCTTTCTCAGTTCAGTAGTTGAGCTCAGCAGCGTGCGTACAGGCCGACAGTGGAACTGCTATGTGGTCTGTGAATCACTGAATGACTGCCAATCTGGTGGCGGAGGCTCTCATTGCGAGGGAACGGTGCTTGTTAAGTGATGCGTTCACTGACGCTCGGGGATCAGGGCTCCATTTCACTCCCTGCGCGCTCCAGTTCACGCACTGGGAGCGGGCTCCAGTTCACGCACTGGGAGCGGGCTCCAGTTCACGCACTGGGAGCGGGCTCCAGTTCACTGACTGTGCGCGTGGTTCACGTACTGGGAGCAGGCTCCAGTTCACTCACTGCGCGTGTGGTTCACGTACTGGGAGCAGGCTCCAGTTCACTCACTGCGCGCATGGTTCACTCACTGCGTGTACTGGGGGCGGGGCTGAGGGCTCCAGTTCACTCCTGTCGTTCGCGAACGTACTGACACGGTGATTCACAGAGAACTGCTGCTGCAGACATGATTCAGGTTCGCGCTGCCACTCACTCACTCACAATTCGGTGAACAAATTTTTTGAACGACTCATTTTAATGTAGTGATTCTAGTGATTCAGTACAGTCAAAAGAACTGCCGATCCCATCACTAGTGCGTCAGCGAGGTCTGGGTCTAAAGCCAGGCTCTCCTGTTCTACAAGTGGCTCTGTTTTAACCTGGCTAGATCTCCCTGGTAATTTATGCTTAGCTTATGTTCAGAGTTTCATCCTAAGATCGGCTATAAAAGCTGGGTATGTGCAAATAAATAGGTGAACAACTGTTCAGATGTTTGAGGTGTCACTGGAACAAAAAAAACATTGAGTAATAAGTTATTAGTCTCCATTCTGCTTCTCTGCAGAAAAAGCTTGTTTTCTCAGTTTTTTGGTCAAAATATGGTGTTTTTGCTGAAACAACCGTATGTTCTACTGCTGATTTCTAAACAACCGAACAGGCTAGAAACAAACTTTTTTTTTCTGGTGAAATTTCACCAGAAAAAAAAGTTTGTTTATTTTTTTTCTGGTGATATTTCACCAGAAAAAAAAGTTTGTTTCTAGCCTGTTCGGTTGTTTATAAAGTCTACACTTTCTTTAGACATGTTCTTTGTTCATGTAGTCATAAAACTCAATACTCTGTGAGTCTTGACAGTTCAGTCAAAATCCTCAAATAGCTGGCAGTATGGGCGTCTCTTTTCTGAAAATGGCTGGCAGTCAATGAGTTAATTATTTCACTCATAAGCCGTGTTGTAAGCAGGATAGTCGGTCGGTTGAACTACACATCATCCCTTACATAACAACCAATCTTCATAATATTCTAATCTCTCCTGTCAAGTGTCTATGTTGCTCCAACAACCAGTGCTAACAGATGTGATTATGTCGGGATCATCCCTATGTTCCCTGCTTTGTATGGAACTGGGGAACATTGGACCCTTTATTTAAAAAAAAGGGGAGAATCTCTCTCTCTACAGTTTTTTGGGACTTGTTGGCTAAAATGCATGGTCACGTGACGTTTTGTGTAAAAAACATGACATCATAATACCAGGGTTGCCAACTCTCATGCATCTGGCGTGTCTCACGCTCTCACGCCACTCAAACAATTCTCACGCCAAAATCAACAATTTGGTAAAAAATAAAATAAAAAGCAAGCTTTGGCACTTCTCAATAGGCTCTCTGATTGGTGTGCGCGATGCTTATCCGCGTGTTGATTGGACGGCTGCTCAAGCCTGTGATCACAGCACAGTAGGACGGGGAGTTGTCGATCCGTGAGGGAGACAGTGAGGCCGTGTGTGTGTGTGTGTGTGTGTGAGTGAATTCTCCGGACTTCGAAACCAGGTCCTCACATTAATATGAAGTGATATTTCAAAGATCGTCCATAAACCTATATTTTGACTTCCCCTGATGTGAATTCGACCATGAAAATATAAAAAATAAATTTCTGGGACAAAATAACCCCCAGGTGAAAATATGTGGGTTTTTTGCAATTTTCAGTGGATCTCTATCCACCTTATTTTCGAATGCGGAGGTAAGGTGAAAATGAAGGTCTGGATTCCGGCACGTCCGGTCAGCCGCATTCCCTTACCGGAGGAGGAGGCGAAGGAGGCTCAACATAGCCAGGCTTTGTGTTCATAATGCAGCTGAACAAAACCTGCAGCCCCGGTCTGAGTTAACACTGTACTACCAAGCTGGTTTGTTAATTTTCATGCTCTGAAGCAACGTGTTGCAAGAGAGGATGCTGCGTAATAATAAAAAAAAAAATCCTGACAATTATGGAACGCTATAATAATATTATCGCATCAAGAGTGCTGGACCGGAAGTTCCGCACAAAAACCCGGGGGGCGACCGCCATTCCGAAGGTCCGTCATTACGAACTTCCCGAGGGGCCGCTGTTCCGAATGTGTTTTATTTTGAAAATTGACCGGATTCTCTCGTGGTTTGACTTCCTGCCCGGCTTGACACGACGTGCCGTGGGGACAGCCCCCCCCCCTCCTCCAAAGTTTCACCCAGGTGCGAGTCTGATGCAGCCGCGGCGCTCCTGCTTAAAATAAATGTCCTTGCTCTGTGCTTTGGTTAGGTTTAGGCAATGTAGAAAGGAGTTGGTTAAGTTTAGTAAAAAGATTAGGTAGAGGCCAATAAAATCGTTGTTAACATATGTTTCCCCGGGAGTCGAACCCTGATCCACCACATCAAAATCGGATGCCCTAATCACTACGCTACCAATACATTTGCCAAGTGCCGTACCCTGTGCTTTAAACCATTCAACTTTTTTTCAGGTTCGGAATAGCACCCTTTTCCCATAAATAATTAAGGGTCGGCATTCCGACAAATTAAAGTAAACGTTCGGAGTGGCGGCCCTTCGGAATGGCACCCTGGAACCCAAAAACCCAGACCTCCATGAATCCGTGAAATATAAGGTGGATAGGGGCTTTTTCCCCTCCCCTCCCTATCAGGAGAAGAGGTCCCAACGCGGTAAACAGAACTATACGGCGCAGACAGGAGATCTTTTAGGAGCATGGTGTACCTTGCAAATGCCTCCTCTCTGCAACCTACCAACATTCTAGCATGATCACAGCCAAACTGACAGCCAGATTAAAAATCAGATGGTACAAAAAATGTGCCAACAGGTCACACTGCACTGCACACGCCTTCTGGGGCGCTCGGCTGGTTGCACTGGGAGCCCTCCTCTCTCCTCCCGTCAGACAGAGACTGCACTCCCCCCCCCCCCAAAAGCGGGGAACATAGGTCCTTAAATAAATATTAAAAAAAGAGGTTATATGTTATTATTATTATTATTTTTAAAGTCCTAAGCCCTTTGAGACAAACTGTTTGTGAAAAACGGGCTATACAAATAAAATTGCCTTGCCTACGTTCCCCGGTTTGTTCATCAACCGGCAACTGCAGGGAACATAGTCCTTTTTTTAAATACACTGTGTTCCAAATTATTACGCAAACTATATTTTTCTCAGATTTTCCTAAATAGTCAATGCAAACAACAGTCAGCATAATTTTCAAGTCATCAACTGTGAATTTAATGAATGTGAATGTATTGAACAAACCTCCCAACGATAACTATTTTTTTTAAATAAAAAACTTAAATTGCACTGTTCCAAATTACTATGCACAACAGAGTTTTATAAGATTTTACAGGTTGTAAATGACTGAAAATGCTAATTTTTTTAATTTGATGATTTATTGAAGGAGATTTCCAATAATGACATTCACATATTTTCCAAGTCTGTAAAAAAATGACTGCAGATTGAATTTAGAGGTTGAAATGTTGGCTGGGCTGCAGACGTTCAATTTGTTTTATGTCAGTTTTTTGTTGCAAACGCTGTCTATTGATGTTTTCTTTTTCTACTTCCACTTCTTCTTGACTTGGATTTAGGTACGTATCTAATTCATGAATTAATTATTTGTACTAAGGGGTAGACAATACGGTATAAGTCCGCTTTTTTCTGCCCCCTTTCATTCAAGAGTTGTAGTATTGTCATTGTTTTTGATGAGTTTTATTTTAATTTTTGTTTTAATGCCTGATAATTGTATGACAGAAACAAACTAAACTAAACATACCGTGAACTGGTCATGGCTTTCAGCCTTGCAACAGGCCCACCAAAAATGGTTCACGTGTCACGCAGCCAAACAAACAACTGGGTGCCTCTTGGTCTTGGCCACCTGAAAAGTAGATGTATTAAATCATTTTAGTTTGATAAATGCATTTTTGGCGATTTTGAGTTTGCCGTGAGAGGTAACACAGTTTCAGTAAATCAAGTTTTAGTCAGTTGGAGTTTTCCAGGACTTGCCACACAAACTGCAGAAATGTTTTTTGGCCAGATTTTTCGACCCATGTCACATGTCGTAACTATGTTTGACTCCAGGAGAAAGTCCGCGGTCTGTTTGACAAACACAGTACAGCAGTGTAGTTCTTCTATCTCATCAGTGACAGAGACAGACAGTATCATTGGTATTATAAAACCCACTTGCCCATGAGGGCAGATATCTGCACATGGGCCTCTGTGCAGACCTCAACCACCTAATCTCCAACTACATTCGCCCTAGTTTATGTTTTTGTTTGTGTGTTTGTTTGTTTTGTTCTTTTGTCTGTTTTGTTTTGTTGGACTGCTTGGCCCCGTATATATATGCCTAACTGAATGTGCAATTGTCCTGTAATTAGTCTGTGCTACTGTTATGTAATTTGTGTTTAAATGTGCAATAAAAGGAAAAAAAAAAAAAAAAAAAAACCACCTTGACCTCGGTCACGAGTTGGTTCATGGAGTCCACAAACGCCTTTTTCTCCATGATAACAGAGAGGGTCTGTCTGATGCTTGTCAACGGTACCAGCAAACATTTTGACGTATATTTTACGTCTAACTAACATCGTTCCCGACATCTCTACGGCTTACAAAGCAGGCTACGTCAACCCATATCAATATAACGTCGTATAGACGACTTTTCAACGTCTCTACGTTGGCTAACACAGTGCTAACGTGATATTTAGCGGCTAGCTCAGTTTCTGCACTTACCAGAAGCTAAACCCGTCGTTAACCAAGAAGCTGTCTGGTTCTACTGGACGGGTCACCAGCCTCGCTGTGTCGACACAAGACGCATGAAATGAAAACACTTTCGCAACAGTTGGTCGTCGTTACCTTTGTTGAGGTTAAAGCCCAAGACCTAGGATTAGCTAGGTGTGTGGTGGTAGTTTGAAGTGTAGCCCTGACGATTTCAAGCAGCAAACTGCTGTCTACTCAACATAATACCTGCTGTTTCCACAGTTTCCCCCTCTTCAGTTGATGTGAGGCTTTAACGGGACAACGAGGAGTTTTGGAAAAGCGAAGCCTTTTCACACTACATTTTTAAGCCTCCGTGTGCACCGTGAAATTCTTTTACCGGCACAAGACGGACTCATGTTTTCATTCATCAAGAATTGAAGTCAGAGGTTCAAAGAGGTTCAGTTACCGTCGTAGTTCCGACCATAAACAGTGATTCGGCGGCGTTATTCTCATTCGCGTCCACTTCTGCACCACTAATAATAACAAAGTAACGATAGAGACAAAACGACATATTTATCGAAAACGGGCCCATTAACAAGTGGTAACGTAGATTCATCCACATTAATATTAGACTTTTTTTGTTCTGCCGACGGAGAAACTCCTCGTTGTCCCTTAAAGGGTAGAATTGAGAATTCTTACTGTAGAGACAAACAGTTTGAAAAATGGACTATGCAGACTTGATCTTCCATCTTACTACCAAAGCACACTATGACGTGTGTACCCAGTGTGTGAGTTTATTAAGAATTAAGGGTTGGCATTCCGACTGATCCCACACATTTAAGTAAACGTTCGGAGTGGCGACCCTTCGGAATGGCACCCTGGAACCGTTCAGACCTCGGTCGCATTCAAAAAAATCAGATACGTATCCGATTCAGTACCACATTTGAAAGTGGCCTGAATCTGATTTGAGAAAGTCAGATTCAATGCGACCTGTGCTGTCTAAAGCAAATCAGATAGGAGCTAAAAAATCAGATTCAGGTCACTTGGAACTGCGGTGTGAACGTAGCCTTTGTGCGTACGACAGTTTCTGGATATTGGCGTACGCCATGTTTCAGTATGAAATCCATGCAAGTCTTGATACATGAGGCCCCTGGTCCTTCAACACCTACTTTATTCACCGACTCATTGACCAAAGTTTCAAGTTTTGCTTCATCCAGCTGTGGTAGCGCGGTCTGTATTGCCTTCTCTTCTGAAACACAGAACCATGCAGAGCAACAAGATTCAATTCAATTTGTTTATTTGTTAAAGAGGGACAATGTACATTCATATACAGTAAATAAAATGCAAATACACCCAATTTTAGCTGCTGAGCTAATTTCCATTGGTAGTCCCCCGGCTAAAAACATAAAAGACCAAATGGATTCTATACAGAAAAATACTCAAGCTTGTCTACAGTCAAGCACTTGTACTGTGTCTCTGAGTTGCTTTGTAAGCAATACACACCAAGAGCCACAACACTTGACTAGCCCTTAGTGGTTTTTTTTATTTCTCCGGCACATTTGCAGTATATCCTGTATATCTTTTTGCCGTTGTTGTACTATTTTTTTTATATACTGTTTTAATATATATCTTATGTGCTACAATACAATACAAATTCTTGAGATTGACAGCTCTCTGGATGCCAATCTGATACAGTTGGTCATCAAACTTACTTAGCTGGCCCATTTGCAAAATTGGTGGAAATAAGCTACCAGCATGCAGATATGCTTGAAGCAACTGGTGCCGTTCAGCAGAGGTTTTTGAAGTTGTGAAGTTTTCGTGCACATTGTTTGAAATATGAACGTTTGCTTTCAAAGCGACATGTCCACAATCTAATCAAGGGACCAAACCGAAGAATGTACAAGATAGCAGTGTTTAGCTTTTAGCGACTTCTGTGGGAATATGGCAGTTCTTAGCTGGATGAGAAACTTCAGATATGCTACTTGGTTGATGTGGATTTTGGGTGCGCATATCAAATCCACGACTTCTCTCATGCAAGAGAAACTGAGTCACACTTTATTCCGTCGGTCATTTCCTGGTTTGAGGCTATCTGTGCCACACTGTTTTTCTTTTAGGACCACATTTGGTGGGATCTGTCTGAAAAGATTGTGTCTGACACAGTATCGGCAAAAATGTGTGCTTGTACTGAAGTTTGCAGTAAACCCACCAATACTGTGTGACCCCAGATTATCTCCAGTAATAGCAATCACAGAACCTTTTAAAACCAAAAGTTCTTTAGGGGGCATGAAGGGCTGCGGAGGTATCCCATACTTCAGTTTTGAAGAAGGGGGGGTGGGTTAGGGTCATCGGCTTGAGGGGAGTGTGGGGTGGGCTGGACACAAGTCTCCATAGAGCAGCAGCGGTGTCGGTCTCCATAATATCTGCAGACAGATGACAAAACAAAGTCACTGCAAGAGTACAATTTTCTATACATTTCATAACAATAGTTCTCTTTTAACACTTAGAAACTAGTTCTCACCATCCATGACAAAAGCAGTGGAAGCTTGGAGAACCTCCAGCTGCTGCCTCCTGTTCCAGAGACCTCAACTTAACATCATTGAGCTGCAGTTTTTACTGTGCTGCCCTCAGTAAACGCTCTTTCTTCAGGATCAATTTCATTGCCCTATCATGGGCATTATTGATTTGTTTAGACTTCCAGGCAAAAAAGATGAATTACTGGAATCTCACTGGAATCTTTTAGCTAACCATGTGCTCACCTCCAACTAAAGACTATCCCGCGTTACCGCTCAGTAACTTCATTGATGTATTTCTTTTGTATTGAGCCTACATTAATTAAATGTTTTAAATGTTTCCATGTTGCACTTACATTATCATGAAAAAAGAAAAAGTCAATACTCACGGCAGCAATGACCAGGTCCTTTCGGACCGCCTCGCTCTCATGGTCCACACCTTTTGGGTATTTGGATGGAGAGTCCATATCTACAATAAATTACAAAATAAACACAATGACAAACACAGTTTCATTATTGGCAAGAAATATTTAAAATAGTTTAAACTTCCATGCTAATAGCCATGCTATGACAACACCTACCACAATGAGGCAGTGCTTTCACCAGTAGAATGTCGGGCCTGGCAGGTAGACTACTTTTATACGCTGATGACGGTGCATTGGTCATGACGTACAGCACACTACGTCACGTCGCCGAGTGGCGTGGATCGCCGAGTCGCGTGGGGTGAGGGCCCGCCATAGCCGCTTGCGGCTTTAATTCAAGTTGTTTTTTTGTGTATTATCAATTGTCATCTATTATAAATTCATGGGTAGAGGCTCCCAAATTATATATATTTTTTTAAATTTACTTTTGTTTAAAGGTTGTTATGGAATTTTGCTATGTCCCCGGTGCAGGTCATTCAAATTCAATCTAGAAAATAACTAATAAAAGTAGGAAAAAAATCAAAAAAAATTGTTATGATTTTTTTGTCCTGGAAAAATATTTTTAGTCATGTGCTGATTTTTAATCAAAATATTTTTTTTAAAAAGAAAAAAGGTTTTATGTTCGTCCTTGGTGTCACTGTCCACTCTGTTAAATTGTGGCTGTGGCCCTTTAAAAAATCCTCCTATTTATCGATGACATCACTCTGCTGCGATGACATCACACCAGTGGCGGGAAATTCAACTGTGGTAAGCTTTTTTGTTTTTTACCTCTTTAAAAATCAGATTTTACAGTTTTATGGAGTAAGTTCAGTGTTGCTGATCATAACGTGTCCACTCTGTTGAAGCTATATATCACAGAAATTAATCAAATTGAATAATTTCAAAAGGTTTATGTGTAAAATTAGAGATTTCTCATCAAATAAGCAAGTCATCTTAGCTACTATGCTAACAGAGCTAGGCTGAGGGCTAACTTTAGCTCAAAATGTCCACTCTGTTAGTGTCCACTCTGTTATCCTTGTTCAAATAACACGGTGGACAACAACTTAACAGAGTGGACATACTGTATGTATTGCTGACTTATAAGACCTTTAAAAGACTGAAATACTGATTATTTGTATTTTTATTGTACATGAATATAAATAAGAGCCTGTATATTACCTAAATTTAATATGCCTTTGTTTAGGAATGTCGCCTGCACTAAATACAGCTGAAACACAGCGGCGTTACAGAGAACGCCGAGATGCTGACCCTGAGCGAAGACAGCTTCACCTCAAGAAAGGGAGAGACAAATGGAGGAGGGACAAGGAGGAAGGCAAAAGAAAGGGTATAAATGAATTATCTGAGAGAGAGAAAAGAGCTATGAGAAAGAAATGGAGAGAAGCAAGGAAAGTCAACAGAGCCAGAGCAAGGCAGACACAGGACACCCCCGCTGCAACTCCAGGGAGTCAGCCAGAGATTTTGGCAGGGCCTTCAAGGTTAGAGCTCGTACAGTAATGTTCTGTAGATAGAAAATATGGTTGGTTGAAGTCTTTTGTCTTTTTAATCATGTATATTTCATACCAGAATGTAAGGTTTTATTATTTATTTTCATTCTTTTAGGCAACGCCTTAAAGGTGAAAGCAGAGCAAGAAGTGAAAAGAGAAAGCTGAAGCAGCAGATAGCATATTTGCAAGCCCAACTAGAAAGAGAGAGAAAAAAAGAAGGAAAAGTGGAGAAAAAGATACTCAAGAAGCAAGGCCAGCTCCTCATCCCCACGCACAATGGTGAATAAGATGCTGCAAAATCAGAACGTCACTCCACATGTTCGTAAGACACTTACTTTCCACTCTGCCTTAGTTGCAGATATTGCTCTGTCTTACAAAACCTCCAGAAGAGAGAGAGTAAAGCAAATGATTGCCAGAGTCACATGTGGTAAACTTCTAAAAAAGTACAGACTGCAGTCTTTTGCTTGGAATGCTCTTGGATTCTCCAAAAAGAGGGGAAAGTCCTTTGGGAATGCACAGCTGACCACTTTTCAAAGAAAGAGGACATCAAGGAAAGCAGAGAGTAGAGCGAGGATACACGCCTTCTTCCTCCGTGATGATGTCAGCCGCATGACAACTGGGCGCAAGCAGACCATAACTGTGAGGAAGAGGAGGATGCAGAAGCGACTGCTTACTGACATTATGAAGAATCTTCATAGGAGATTCACATCAGAAAACTCAGACAGTGTCTCATATAGTCTATTTTGTGCATGCCGGCCATTTTGGGTCGTTGCCCCTACTGATGCTGATCGGGCCACATGCCAGTGCAAAACCCATGAGAACCTCCAGTTCATGGCTGACAGTCTTTATAGTCGAGGCATTGTGGAGACCAAGAACCTGGAGGAGATGGCTGACCACACTGTTTGCGCCACAGGAATTAAAGCCTGCGCCTATGGTGACTGCAGAGAATGCCGCCTCACCACCTACCCAACCTTGAGAGCCGCCACAGAAGAAGCTGTTGAAGTGCTACAATGGTGTGCTGAAAGAACAGAGGAAGAGGAAAGGAAGGTCATAATAACCGTGAAGAAGATGGTGCAGAAGACAGAAGCAAATCTAGTCGATGACTTCCAAGATCGCCTTTACAAATTCCGTAAGCACATATTTAACATTAGATGGCAATACACTGCTTACCGACAGCTGCACAAAAGCCTCCAAGTCAACGAGTGCATGATACACGTGGACTTCAGTGAGAATTACTCCTGCAAGTACCACAATGAGATCCAGTCTGTGCATTTTGGGGGATCTCACCAGCAAGCCACCCTGCACACTGGTGTACTGTACACCAGTGACCAGACACCAGTTTCCTTTTGTTCGATCTCTCCCTCACGACGACATGACCCACCAGCGATCTGGGCCCACCTAGATCCTGTGCTGGAGATGGTGAAGACCAGATACCCACTGGTGGAGACACTTCACTTCTACAGCGATGGCCCCGCAACACAATATAAACAAAAGGGCAACTTTTTCCTCTTGTCTAGTGAGCCATTCAGGCATGGTTTCAAAGACCTGTCTTGGAATTTCTTTGAAGCCAGCCATGGCAAGGGAGCTCCCGACGGAATCGGAGGGACACTGAAGCGGGCAGCTGACCGGATTGTGCGTTTGGGGGAAGATGTTCCAGATGCCTTCACACTATTCCAAAAACTCAAGGCACTGGATTCGACAGTGGAGCTCTTCTTTGTCAGTGAGGATGAAGTTGAATCAAAGACGGAGGTGAAGAATTCACTCACTCACATTCACACACACACTCACACCCTCTCTCACACACACTCTCTTGTTGTTGAAATGTGTTGTTGTATCATTGTACAATTTGCCTGATAAGTGTTTTTAATGACATGCAAGTTTTGTTATTGGCCGCATTTTGTCCACTCTGTTGACCCTCTGTCCACTCTGTTATGTTGATATTTTTCCATCATAGTTTCATGAAATAAAAATATTTTAACTATGTATGTGTAGTGACATAATGATATGGAGGGGCTTGATTGTACATGCTAGAATTTATTTGCAAATTACATCATAATTCACTTTTCCTAAGAAATTCACTTGAAAAATACGTTCCATGATCAAAAAACGCACTTGTTTTTCTAAATTAAAACTTATTTAAAATAACTTGATAGTAAAATAAACTATCTGACTAAACTGAGGGACATATGCTTTCTTTAAAAATATTACTTAATAAGGAGTCATGCAGTTAAAACACATTTAAAATAGTATGTTTATGTCCTTAACAGAGTGGACACATCCCATGTGTCACATGTTGTTAAATATAAATAAATATAATATTATGTAGGTGCCTGAGCTCAACCAATATGTTTTTCAGTAAGTTAAATATGTATTTAAGGGGACATTACAGTAAAATCTAGGTGAATCAAATATTTTTTTCCCACGAGTTTCCATGTCCAAATGGCACCCTATAAAAAAAATGACCCATGTATTTTTGTTGACAGCCATGGAAATGTTACAAACAATACATATTTCTTTTACCACAACCATAGCTGGGACTAAAAACTTTACACATGTAAACCCCATACATTTAACATGATGTATATTGATTTGAAGTGTTGTGATTTTTACATGTAGCAGCATATAAACCTTATATAAACCTCCACAAGGTGGTGTGTTACGCTCACCCGTCAGTCTAGAGGTCAGCGGTAGAAATGAGGAAGGAGGAGGAAGTAAACAGACAAGACAAGATGAACGCAAGTGAGAATGCAGTTTCATGAGCAGCGTGGAGTGAATGTTAATAATGGTTAAAGGGATAGTTCACCCAAAATTCAAATTTCACTCATTATCTACTCACCCTCATGTCGACTAAGAACTGTGAGAATTTTCAGAGTCCTCCGTTCCTTCTTCTCTATTCTCTCTCCACGCAGCAGTATTTGTCCATATAATGGTTGTCAATGGACACCAGGATTCTTTGTCCAGAAAGACACACCAATAAACATCCAAATACCTCCATACTGCTCGTCTGTAATGTCCCTCTTGTATTGAAGCCCCCACATGAGAAATTGTCCCACCAGTCAGTGCAAATTGCACCGACACAGGAAGAGCAGTGAACCAAGACACTCGGAGCTTCCGCTACAAACAAGCTTAAAATATATACTTCATTTTTTCGGAACAATTTCTCATGTGGGGGCTTCAATACAAGAGGGACATTACAGACGAGCAGTATGGAGGTATTTGGATGTTTTTTGGTGTGTCTTTTTGAACCAAGAAACCTGGTGTCCATTGACAACCATTATATGGACAAATACTGCTGCGTGGACCCCCCGTAACTCAGAGAAGGAACGGAGGACTCTGAAAATTCTCACAGCTCTTAGTCCACATGAGGGTGAGTAGATAATGAGTGAAATTTGAATTTTGGGTGAAATATCCCTTTAACTGTGCACTATGCAGGTTGTTTTTTTTTTGTGGTTGACTTCTGAGGGGGGACAACGGCGACTGGCAGTGGTTACAGCGGGTGAGCGGCAGCCAGGCCTCTACAGCTTCAAGTGGAGCCACTCGGGATCGGGATACAAGGGGACAGCTTCAACTGGATTCCAGATAAGAATTGACAAAACAGAAAAAGGTGCCCCTAAGACTGAACAGAGACTGAACTAACTAAAAAGGAGACATTAAAACTCTTGACTTGACTGAACTGAACTTGAACTGACTGAAACTGAACTTGAGAACTAATTCCCTCTTTATGAGGAAGAGCCCACTTTACAGTGGAGGTGAGTTTATTGTTTTCAGTACCCGGCCGGGTACAGTAAGTTACATTGGCCAATTGAGTCATTGTGTTTTTCTTTCTTATTTGTGATACCTTACAGAGCTCTGGGGTTGACAGAGGTACATTTAATTTCACTTGAACTTGCTCTACTGTGTTTGGTTTTATCATTTTGTCAAAGCATAACATAGAGGTGAACTAGACCGTCTTGAGAGAAATGTTTCTGCTTCTATGGTGAATAAATGCACCAGTTATTGTCTAAATATAGCACTGACGTTTTGCTTATTAATCCTCCAACTGAACTTAGAGCATAGATATTGGTGTCATACTACACCTCGGACTAACTACTCGTTCTATTAGTGTTACACACACATGGCACCATTCACTAAAACGTACAGGGCTTACAAAATATTCCATTTGGCCACTGTCAATACAGCAACCTCAATTCAACCTGGTAATTCTGGTTGTTCTTTTGCCAGGAAGGACATTGTCTCCTGTCATGTCATTTTATTGATACTATGGAGAGTGTTGTGTATACTTGAAAACAGAACTCTTTTATAGTTGATTTAATTTTAAAATATCACTGTAAATCAATAATAGTCTCCTATATCATTCCACAAAACAACATATTCCCTTTGTATTGACAAATAAAACATACAAGCTGCATTTTGAATGAACCTGTATTTTAAACAAACACATACTGATTACTGGCCTTGCAATAACCTAACAATGTGGCACTACGTATGTTTTTTCATACATCACATTGCAAAACTGTATGGTCCATTACAAATAAACCACTTTAACTAGCAAAGACTACGCAACAACAAAGTACCATTAGATGATTTAATGGGATGAATAAATGACGCTGCATTGAGTGGAAAAGGTGAGAGAGTGTTGCTGTCCGGAGTGGGAGGATGAACTATGTTGTTCCATCCAACCTGGACCATTGAGACCATTGAGACACACCTCAATGCAAGATCGAAACAAAACAACCACTGTGAGAAACCTCAACCCTAAGTGGACATTTAAGCTGCCTGACATGAATTCTTACAACATATATAATAGTAGTAGTAATGTTTAGGCTAATGTCGTTTTTCAGTTTTCTCTCTCTCTCTCTCTCTCTCTCTCTCTCACACACACACACACACACACACAAACAATATAGCCTACCTGCAAACGGTGGCGTAGGTGGCAAATGACATCCCCACGGCAGTGGTTCTCAAACTTTTTCCACCAAGTACCACCTCAGAAAATAGTTGGCTCTCCAAGAACCACCATAATAACCAACATTAAAATACAGTGGTGTAGTAGGCCAAGTATTCAATCAATCAATCAATCAATCAATCAATTTATTTAACGTGCAAAATCACCGTGGTACATGGTCTCAATACCCTTTCCAATAAAACAAGTACAATAAGATAACAATTGAACAGAAAAAGACCAGAGGAAAAGGATAGACTAAAACAGTTAAAAGTTCATTTACAATAATGATGGACAATAATACAATAGAAAGATCAGAAAGTGCTAAAATAAATTAAACTAATCAAAGTATTGGATAAAAAGGTGTGTTTAAGACAGGATTTAAAAATTGTGGTGATTGTGGCGTTTCTGATGTCATGAGGGAGGCTGTTCCATAAAAGGAAAATAGGAAAAGGCCCTGCCACCGGCTGATGTTTTGTTGATGGGTGGAATGACCAGGTTTGAACCGAGGGAACGGAGAGGACGTGACGGAGTGAAGGGAATGAGTAATGGGATAAATACAGTGGTGAGGAGCCATTCAAAAAGCAGAACTTTAAAATCTGCTCTAGCTTGGATGGACATACGTAAGTTAGACCAGAACATTGCTTATTACCCATTCATCACAAGATCCCTGAACTGGTCCAATAAGTCTGTAGCCTATCTCTTCCAACTATGCATGTTTAACGCATATGTTCTCCACAGATCCAGAAACCCAGGGCAGTGCAAAACCCTCCTGGAGTTTATGAGCAGGGTCATGAAGACCTGGACTGCAAAGCAACATGTGGAGGAGGAAGAGGAGGAGGAAGCTGCAGGTATGGGTGCTGAGTCGGACGGAGACTTAGAGGAAGGCCGACGTACTCCAAGGGCTCCATATAACACCGATAACACCAGAGCGCAGGCTGGACGGACAGATGAGCAAACACAAACTGGAGCAGCTGATGACCACCAGCAGGAAGCCAAGACCAACAAGGAGGTGCAGGGTCTGTGCACGGAGACCAAAACCTGGTGCACATCCTGTTGTGTCCCCTTGCACCCAGGAGAGTGTTTCACAGCTCACCATACAGAGCTGAAGTATTCTGTGTAGTGGTGAAAACACACACACATACACGGCCACACATGCAAGAGGAGAGGAGAGGACGATAAGACAGGAGGAGAGAAGAGGTCAGGATATGAGAGAAGAAGAGAGGAGAGAAGAGGGGAGGAAGGAGGAGAGGAGGTGAGAGGAGAGAAGAGGAGGTGATGAGAGAAGAGGAGAGAAGAGGAGAGGAAGGAGGGGAGAGGAAGGTGATGAGAGGAGAGGAGAGGAAGGAGGGGAGAGGAGAGGAAGGGGGTGATGAGAGAAGAGGAGAGGAAGGAGGGGAGAGGAGAGGAAGGGGGTGATGAGAGAAGAGGAGAGGAAGGAGGGAGAGGAGATGAAAGGTGAGGAGAAGCGAGAAGAGGAAGGAGGAGAGAAGATGTGAGGTGCGGAGATGAGAGAAGAAGAGAGGAGAGGAAAAGAGGAAGGAGGAGATGAGAGAAGAGGTGAGGAGAAGAGGAGATGAGAGGAGGAGATGAGGAGAGGAAGGAGGGGAGAGGAGATGAAAGGAGAGAAGAGGAAGGAGGAGAGGAGAGGACGATAAGACAGGAGGAGAGAAGAGGTCAGGATATGAGAGAAGAAGAGAGGAGAGGAGGCAAGGAGATGAGAGGAGAAAAGAGGAGGTGATGAGAGAAGAGGAAGCAGGAGAGGAGGAGAGGAGAGGAAGGAGGGGAGAGGAGAGGTGATGAGAGAAGAGGAGAGGAAGTAGGAGAGGAGATGAAAGGTGAGGAGAATCGAGAAGAGGAAGGAGGAGAGAAGGAGGTGCCAAGTTGAACTCTCTGGCGGCTTTCTCTCCACACACGACACATGTCATCTCTTTGGCTAATAACAGCTGTTCCTCATTGTGCGCGGCTGAGCGGCTCTGGCGGTCCGGAGGCTGGCACGGAATGAGGCTTCCTGTGCTTTGGCTGTGGGTCTACCGTAGGACTGAATGGTGGACTTGGACCGCTTCAGTTCATCACGTTTTGGTAAAAAAACTCCACTTTGTCCTTAAGTGCCGTGTGTTTGGTTGTAAGATGTCGTTTGAGATGTGATGGTTTCATGGATTCATAGCTCAGAACGTCGCCGTATACAACACACTGCGGTCGGGGCAGCTCCTCTGTCCCAGTAAATCCCAGTTTGATGTAGTTTTCGTCACATGTTTTTACTGGTTTCTGCCGTTTGCTGTTGCTAGCCGCTGTTGGGCTGGTTTTGCTCGACTCCTCTTCAATTCTCCCTCTGTCCTGATCCACACTCCCATTCGCGGGTTTGAGCCACAACAGTCATTTTGTGGTGCTTGACATAATTAGCTTCCATCACAGTCTAATGGTACACCGTCTGTCTGGCGGAAACCGGCGGTAATGCGTAACGTTACGTGCGCTACATATGGCTAACATTACTTGGAGCACTTTTCAAAAACTAAACTTTTTTAAATGTTAATTCACCTCCTTTCGGTTGATAAGACATTTTCATTCATTCTGATACTTTGAAAAGTATTTGACGTTAAAGGTTGAATGTAGAATATTTATTAAAAGCTATATTTAAAAAAAATAATACATCCACTGAGCGTTTTGAGGTGAACAGAATGAAAGTATTGCTTCTCCATAAAAAAATTTTTTTAGTCTGAAATAATATTTTTAACATTTTTTGACAGGCTCGACAATGACTTTTTGTCAACGTTCTGTTTACATTCGTACCTGCCTGTAGCCGACACGTGGCTCACTAATCAGCTGTTTTCCTGCCTCCTCCCGGTCGTATGTGTAGGGGACATAAAAATGTTAAAACAAATAGCTAGTGAATATTGTTAACTTAACTGTTTAATGTTTAATTTTTACTTATATTGTCAGAGGCTACTACTGTATCAGTTAGAATGTTAGTTCTTGGGGCGCGAGACAGAGTGGACTCCTGTTGCTAGGGGCTCCGGTTGCCGTGGAGTCATACAGTAGCGACATGGAAAAGGAAAACTACTGTCACTCTGTATCTCTCGCCCAAATACAGGTAAAACTTTATCAAAAGTAGCAATAATTATTATTTATCCGGATAATTTACTTGTTAAATGTGTGTGAGTGCTAGTTTTACTGTTTTGTACCGTAGTTTTTGCCGTAGGATTAATTAATGTTTAATGTTTCATCGTTGTAGTGATTAACGTTATGTACAGTAGCCGTTGTAACAGTTTTCGTCATTTGTAACCGTTAGTATTGTGTTGTTCTTTGATATGTGTGTAATAAATGTTGACGTGGAGCTATACAGTAGCGACATGGAAAAGGAAAACTAGTGTCACCCTGTATCTCTCGCCCAAATACAGAGGCGCAACATATGCGTCTGTTTTCAACGAAGCCTTTTCAATAATCAATCGGTGGATCAATGGATTATCATTTACATGTTAGGATGGGTGTATTTGTGTAGTCTAATCTGTCATAAACACGTTACAGTCGCTGACTCCCGGTGCCTCGGAGCTCTTTTTTTTTTCAACCTGACGAGAGCAGTGACAGAAATGAACAGACTTCATTCTCACCTGAGCGGAAGGCAGTGACAACACGCTAAATGGAAAAAAAATGACGGAAAAGCGACAGAACATACCATTTTCACAGCGACTGGGAGGAGGAGTTCTTCTTTACTACAGTTATAGATAAGTGTGTTTGCCTCATTTGTGGGTTGACTGTGGCCACTTTGACAATGTGTTCCAGCCTCTTTTTGTCACCAAGTTTGAAACTGCCAAACCAAGAGATGATGGCAAAGGTCAGGACCGATTCAACCACAGAGTGATAAAAAAAAAAGTCAATTTGTTGCACACTCCGAAGCGGTTAAAACATAGGACAGAGCTCATGATACGTGTTACAAAGCAAGTGGTTGGAAGAACATGACATGATTTAAAAATCTAACATGATTTCCTAAAAACAGTGTGGCATGATCCGCGCACTAGCAGCTGGGGCCCCCCCTGGTGGCTGGGCCCCCCCCTGGTGGCTGGGGGCCCCCCGGTGGCTGGGCCCCCCTGGTGGCTGGGCCCGTTTCAGTTGAAACATAGGTGATGTCGCCTATGAATGTGGTTGATTTTGCTGAATTTTAATATGGACTTGAAACAAAAGATGAGAGAGGTGTCATTTGGACCGAGTTCCCCCACCGCACCAAAAAGGCTGTAAAGGTGTTAACCCCTTCACGTCTACTTACTTGTGTGAGTGCGGGTTTTTCCGCATTGACAATGATCAAAAGCAAGTACCGGTCACGGCTGTGGGTGGAGAATGATCTGCGTTTATTGGTTTCCACAGTGCATCAAAGACACAGACTCATTGTTCCCACTGAAACAGAGGTGAGCAAAATACGGTGGCAAGATTGGTTTATTGCAGTCATGGAAAGGATTTACTCATGAGATGTTGAAAGCAGCGCACAGTGATGATAAAAAATCTCTGACGTTGATCTCTTTATTATTTGATTTGAGGAATTGCACAAAGAGGCCTTAACATGAATGTATTCAAAAATATGTTTCAAAAAACAGGCTACTGGTAAAAAAAAACAGGAATGTGTTCTTGCAGACTTCATTGGCTCCAGTGGATATCATCCAGTTTGTCGTCGCTGCAGTCAGTCTCAGGATCAGATGTGAGGTTGGCTTGTGCAGAGGAGGCATTGTCGAAGAAGTACTTCAGTACATTTTTGCTATAACAGCCGCGGTTCAGCTCGTCTGCTACTCTCTGCGCGTTGTCCATGTTGACGAGACTGCCTGATCACATACATGTTAATCATTCCTCACAATAATTTTTAAAAAAAAGTTTTATTTTTTATTTTCACAGAGTCACACCCTATTGAGAACCTGGCTGATCAGATCTTCCCTGCTGATCGTGGAGATGTGGGCATTTCCAACGCTAAATGCAACTGCTGTTGCAACCTGAACGAGGGCCAGAGCCGTCACACTCCGTCGTCTACCCAGGAAGAGATACTTCATGTCCGCCTCTAGTCTTTGGGATTGTCTCGTGACATTGCAATCCTAGCCAAACTTTCCTCTGTCTACAGAGACTGTGCGATCAAAAAACAAAAAAAGCAAACAGAGCGCAAGGCCCAACGGACAGACTACTACCACCACGGATACAGGATATACAGGGATGTCTTCAGGTACATGCACGGTATTGGGCAGGACACTACAAGGCATCTGGAGTTGAAGCTAGGGTCCACAAGTCCAAGAGGGGGCTCCCTCCCAACGCCTTAAAGTTTGATAACACCAGGGGCCTCATTTATCATTGTGGAAACACCTTTTTTTTTCACCCTTTCCCCTTTCCCCCCCGTTTTGTGCGTACGCACTTTTCTCGGCCAAATTTGGGATCTATCAAGCCAAAACCTGATGGGAAAAAGTGTGGAAATTTCCACCCATCTTGACCCTGGCGTACCGTGATTTACACCTGTGGGGCAAGTGTAACATAGTTAAATGAGTTGTAAATCCAGCTAAATATGTTAGTAGCGCCCTCTGCTGTCTGTAGTGTGTGCCTCTGGAACGAGTATTGAGAAAGGGATTATGGGAAATCCTCAGTGTAAACGAGGATTTGACAAAAAGGTAACGTTCCCACAAGCTCCTGGGCTAAAACTTTATTTACAGTCAGTTAAGCCATGTAAAATGAATATTATATTGTATACTGACCTGTAATATGTTACCGATGAGTTTTCCATGTTTTCCGAGGATTCGCTGTGTTTTTGTTTTGATTGAGCGTCGAGCGAAACGAATATTATTGAGCTAACTGTATTAGCTTAACACATGCTATTTCTCCTGTAGAAACTGACTGTGCCCAGAGAGAGGGAGCGAACAGCATTACTTATTTTATCCCTTCTTGTCACATGCAGGTATGTGTAAAAAAAACGTTCCATGACAGCAGATGTGTGCGTGTGTTTAAAATTATTTTGTGTTTCTTTTGTGCAAATACTGCATTGGTTTGTTGAGCATAAAGTTATATATAAAAAAAAAAAAAAAAGGTAATAGCCAGAAACATAACATGTATTTTTGTATTTTATGTAAAAGTGCCTTCGAATGTGCATTTAATGCACATGGTTTATTTTTATACATTTGTTAATTTTATTCAGATACTTGATACAAATCCCACTATACGATCACACTGAAAGTATTGTGTTTTGATTTATTTTATTTTATTTTATTTTTATCTGAATTATAATTCCTCAGTGTAAACGAGGATTTGACAAAAAGAAACTGACTGTGCCCAGAGAGAGGGAGCGAACAGCATTACTTATTTTATCCCTTCTTGTCACATGCAGAATAAACTGGCTACCTCCAACCTGAACATTGAAGTGTTTATTTCACGGAGAAGACACACCAACACAGGGGTTACATTGGTGCCGTGACTCGTCCATGACCACGCCGGACCGGGTGGATGTCTTCTCGTCGCTTCGCCTCCTTGGAGTTGTATCATTTTCTGCAGTGTATTTGACTGTTTGATATAGATCACAGCTTTTTTCTCCGTGGGCTGTTATTTTCTTTAAATGTTTTTTTACCTGTACCAAGTATGAGTTTCAGCAAGTCTGATACCTTTGATGTGTTCCCCCACGGTTTTGGTAGGGGTAGGGGATTTCACAGTACACCAGCTCCATTTTTTTTGGGTGACCATGGGGCGGGAGACAAAGCTGGTTACGATGATGATTCTTTGAACAGTCCTTTCAAACGTGCTAGTGTTGTTACACCTCAGGCTCAGCCCTTAGATGATTTAAGTCCACCACAATGCACTGATACATCAGTTCTAGGCCCTCCTTCTGATGATGGTAGGCTAGCTGACCGAATGTGCGCCATTACACAGCAGATTGGGCAACAAGTAGCTGATAGCATTATGTCACATCTCGCCACATCTAGCCCCACATCCACAATGCACACAGATAATGTCAAGTCATCTGATAATAAAGACTTCACCCCTGGCCACACACTGGACCTCTCCCAAGTTCAGCTGGTCACTCAGCGAAAAGTTAAGGACCCACCTGCATTCCGAGGAGAGAGCTCTGATGTGTTGACTGTCGATGAATGGGAGGAATCGATGAGGACCTACATTCGTAAAAGTGGTGTGCAGCTGGAGAATCAAGCAGAGGAAATCCTCATCCACCTACGAGGCAGAGCAAAGGATGTTGTACGGTTTGGAATAAGAAATGGTGAGATTGATGTACAGCACAACCCACAAGCAATCTATGGACTTTTGCGCAAACACTTCAGCTCTAGCTATTGC
Organism: Decapterus maruadsi; assembly: GCA_030347415.2. Taxonomy (NCBI): domain Eukaryota; kingdom Metazoa; phylum Chordata; class Actinopteri; order Carangiformes; family Carangidae; genus Decapterus; species Decapterus maruadsi. The sequence continues at coordinate 868,258 of CM064904.1, read as the reverse complement.
TCCACTGTGCCTCTAGCAGACTTTTATTCCACAACGCCAAAAGACCAAGAAGACTCATATGAGTATTGGCTCAGACTGAACAGGGCTGCTGATGTTGTAGATAGCTGCCTTAGAGAGCAGGGTAAAGTTTTTGAAAACCCCAGTGTTGAAGTCACACGTATGTTCATCAGACACTGCCCGAGTAGAGACTTAGCTCTTACCTTTCGCTCCAAGACAGTTGATAAATGGTCAGCTCGTGAAGTGCAGGAAGTGTTAGATGAATATCATCTTGAGAAATGTGTCAAGTCTGCTAAGAGAGATGGTAACAGGATCAATGTTAATGCAGTTGAGTTTAGCCCCAAGACTCCTGTTTCTGACACTCCTGAACAAAAAAAGACTGTTAGTCAAGACAACGCCACTCTTGAAAGACTGATTAGCATGCTAGAAAAAGTGCTGCTCCAGGGCCAAGCCCGAGCCAGTAGGAACCCAAACAACAACAGGGCTCCTAGGATTGAGGGTTTGACTGACACACCATGTTCTGTATGTAAAGACAGCTCTCACACAGCCCTCACACACTGCCGAGAGAACAGACTGTGTTTCCTGTGTCACTCACCTGGCCACTCAAGACGCACCTGTCCAGAGGGGAGACGCTCTCCTCTTCGTGGTCAGCAGGGAAACTGAATGATCTGCGTACAGGGGAGGACAGCGCAGATCATGTCAGTGAACCTCCCACCTCAGACTTGACAGAAGATGATTATGAAACTTTGTGTCACACCTACAGTAGCTCGTTGCCGTCAAACAAAACACTGATTGTGCAAAACCTGCAAAGACTTCCAGAGACAAATGAACTGTTCTATACAGATGTGTCAACTGATGGTGGCGAAGTCCTCAGAGCTTTGGTGGATAGTGGATCCATGGCATGCACTGTAAGTGTGACGGCTGACTCCAGACTTTCTCGGTCCATTCCAAACATTGAAAAACGTTCTGCTGAAGATTTTGTCATTGTTGGTTGTGGCGGTCACCCTGTCACACCTGCTGCCATATATGACTTGACTGTATCTGTTTATGGCTATAAAGTGATCATTCCTGTTTTAGTTGTGCCAGGCCAAGCCGATGACATGATTCTGGGCAACAATGCTATCAAGTGGCTGATCTCACAGTTGGAAGACGCAGCTAAAGTCCAGACCGTCACCTCTCCAGCCAATAACGCTCAAGACAACCTGCCTCAACTGTTATCTGTGTTGTCTTCCTCAAATGACAGGCAGTGTGGGACAGTGTCACACAGGATCGGCACAGCTAAACTCAAGAGATGTGTGAATCTGCAGCCCATGTCTGAACATTTAGTGTGGGCTAAGCTGCCTGTACCTGATGTCTCTGCAGTGGGAAGCACAGTCATCATTGAACCCACTCAGTCCAAATGCAGACCTGCACAAATTCTAGTGGGGAGAGTTGTCACTCCCTTATGGGGTGATGGCTGGGTTCCAGTCAAAATGGTGAATCCCACAAAAAAAATAATCACCTTGAAAAGAAATGCTAAAGTTGCAGATGTGTCCAACTGCTCTTCTGTGCAGGACTTACCTGAACCTGTCAGCATCCAATCCAACGTGCAGCAAACACAGAGCTCGTCACCTGTGCATCGGTCAGAGGAGGAGATATCACGTGTCTTGACCGAGATGGGCCTTCAGGATCTGGATCTCTCATCTTGTGAAGTCTCCCCTGAGTGGAAAGATAAGCTGTTGCAGATCATTGTGCAGTTTGAATCGATTTTTTCAAAACACAAAATGGACTGTGGTGAAGCACCAGATTTTGTCCACAGAATCCGTCTAGTGGACGACAAACCCTTCAAGTTTCCATACAGACGTGTCCCACCATGCCATTATGATAAACTCAGGACAGCTCTAAATGAAATGGAGGAATTGGGGATAATCAGAAAGTCCCAGAGTGAATATTCATCTCCCCTTGTCCTTGTTGTCAAACCGATTGAACGCAAGAACAGTGAAAGATGCGCACCCATTACCTCACCAGACAGATGCGCTCGCTGCACTCGGTGGTAATGTGTTTTTTTCTACAATGGACTTGACCTCTGGGTTTTATAATGTTAGACTTCATGAACATGACAAAAAATACACAGCTTTCTCTTCTCCATTCGGTCTCCATGAATATAACAGGATGCCCCAAGGCCTGACCAACAGCCCTGCCACATTCATGCGAATGATGATGTCAATTTTTGGGGACGAGAACTTCACGAGTCTATTATGTTACCTGGATGATCTTATGGTTTTTGCCCCGTCTGAAGGTGTTGCTCTCCAGCGGTTGCAGATGATCTTCACACGCCTCGCCGCGAACAACTTGAAGCTCTCACCTAAAAAGTGCTACTTTCTCCGCCGGTCTGTGAAGTTTTTGGGCCACATCATATGTGAGGATGGTGTCAGGACTGACCCAAGTAAAGTGCAGGCTATCAGTAATGTCCAGGAATCTGACCTGATGGAGCCTGATGGAAAAACGCCATGCGCTAAGAAGATCAGATCATTCTTAGGAATGGTTCTCTACTATCATCACTTCATTGAGGGATGCTCAGCTAAGGCTAAGCCACTGTTCAGCCTAGTGGCAGAACCCGCTGCTGCACCAAAGAGAGGTAGAGGCCATAAGCCTAAATTTAAAAAAGGTCATGTGAAACTGTCCCAGGCTGACTGGACTGATGAGTGTAGGGGTTCTTTTGAAACTTTGAAACATGAGCTATTGCACAGTGTCACGTTAGCTCATCCAGATTTTAATGCCCCGTTCATCCTTGCTGTCGATGCCTCCTTTGACGGCCTAGGAGCTGTCCTCTCACAGTTGCCCCCTGGTGGTAAGATCGCCAGGCCAGTGGCATTTGCCAGCAAAACACTCTCCCACGCCCAGCTGAACTATCCAGCACATCGACTAGAGTTTCTCGCTCTTAAATGGGCGGTTTGTGACAAATTTAGCCACTGGTTAAAGGGACGGCATTTCACAGTTTGGACCGATAATAACCCCCTAACATACATCTTGACTAAGCCTAGGTTAGATGCATGCGAACAAAGGTGGGTTTCAAAGCTTGCAGCATTCAGTTTTGATCTGAACTATGTCCCTGGCACAAACAATGTGGTTGCTGACGCGCTAAGCAGAGAGCCATTTGTCCAGTCGTGCATGAGCCACCGTCTTGTGAGCGAGCCTTATGCTTTCCTGTTAAACCAAGTCAGCGGGATGGTGGATAGGACAGTACAGGATGCGTTTAGGCTCACTAACAACTGTCAGTTTGTCTCTGATCAGCCCGAGGAAGAAGCTGTCCCCTCACCTCCTCCTTCAGGGTCCCTGCAGTCACAGGACGTGTCAGCTGTTCTGGAAGCACATGACTCAGGTGGTGTCAGCAGAGTGAGAGGCACAGGTCCAGCTATTCCCCAGCTTTTCAATGTCGACCAGACTGCTTCTACACCGAGGAGTGAGCTGATAAATCTACAGGAGCAGGACGCTGTTCTGGGCAGAGTACTTCACTACGTCCAGCATCACCGGAGACCCACTAGACGTGAGCGTGCAGAGGAGCCTCGTGGCGTGATCAAACTCCTGAGACACTGGCCCAAACTTTCCATCAAAGACGGCGTGTTGTACAAGGTAAAGAAAGACAAACAAATGAACACTACCACTCTCCAGTTCGTTGTTCCAGGCTCCATGAAATCACAAGTCCTCCATGGCCTCCATGATTCAGCTGGTCATCAAGGCCAGGCTCGCACACTCTCCCTCGCCAGGCAGAGGTTTTTCTGGATAGGGATGGAACGTGACATCATCAATCATGTGAGGAACTGTTTTCGCTGTGTAGTGGGGAAGACCCCTGAGCCCAACGATCGTGCTCCACTTGAAAGCATACGCACTTCTGCACCGATGGAACTTGTATGTATTGACTTCTGGACTGCTGAACAGACTGACAAGAAGTGTGTGGATGTTCTTGTCGTCACTGATCATTTTTCCAAACTGTCTCATGCATTCCCATGTAAAAACCAGTCAGCAAAACAAGTTGCCCGTGGTTTCTGGAACGACTTTTTCTGCATTTATGGTTTCCCTAAGCGCATCCACTCGGATCAAGGAGCCAATTTTGAAAGTCGACTCATTAAAGAGCTCCTGGAGATGGCTGGCGTCCAGAAATCGCATACCACCCCGTACCACCCCATGGGGAACGGTGTTGTTGAGCGATACAACAGGACACTTGGAAATATGATAAGAGCCCTGCCCCCGCAATCCAAGGCGAGGTGGCCTCAAATGCTTCAGATGCTGACTTTTTGTTACAACTGCACTGAGCATGAAACAACAGGATTTGCCCCCTTTTTCCTGATGTTTGGGAGGATCCCTCGTTTGCCTGTTGATGTTTTGTTTCAGCATGCCCTCCCCAGCAATACTGTTGTTGACCATCAGGAGTTTGTTGCCCGTTTGAAGCATGACTTATCTGAAGCTGCACGCATTGCCCAGCAGAACAGTCGCATTGCGCAGACCCGTCAAGCAAAGAACTACGACCGCAGAGCCAAAGGCTCTCCTCTCACTGTCGGGGACAGAGTCTTGCTTGCAAATCGTGGTGAGAGAGGAAAAAGGAAAATTGCAGACAAATGGGAATCCACAGTGTTTGAGGTGGTGTCTGTAAAGCATGGAATCAATGTGTATCATATTAGAGATCCTGTCACACTGAGAGAAAAAGTCATTCACAGAAACCTTCTACTCCCTGTGAGTTTCCTACCTGCAGGAGGTGACGACATTGTGGACTCTGACTGCTCATCTGTTGCTGGGAGTGGAGTGTGTGAGCCGGCGGTTCCCTCAGATGTTCAGGACAGTGAGACAAAGACCATTAACTGGCTCATGCACATGGATGATGGGATTGACGAGGTTGTGGCGGCCGTCCAACCTGATTGTTCTCCCGCAGGGGATGTGGAGGCTCAACCCCCTGGTGCAGATGTGACTGTGGCCCCAGATGCTGTGAGCGAGGCCCTGGATGCCCTTGCTTCTCAGGAGTGTGCTGACCAGCCGCCTGCTCTTGAAGCCACTGCTGAGGGTTCAGTGTCGCTGTCACCTGTACCACCTGAACATGGCCCCTCCCCTAAACAGTTGACTGACACACAGCCTCCTACACGCACACACGACCATGTTGTTAGTGTACAGCCACCTGCACTTAACACTAGGTCAGGCAGACCTGTAAAACCTCCAGCCAGACTTATTTGTGAGATGAATGAACAGGTCATAGATGATTCAGCGTCAACAGTTGATTCACTGTTTTCTTTTGTGAGGAATATGTTTTCTGGGTAGTTTGAATGGTCCAGATATGTGTTTTTTTGCCTGACAGTGGCCTAGGATACATGAGTTATCTCTACTATTGAACAATGTTTATTATATGAGAGGTGTACACGGCATCTTTTGTGTCTAGGTTAGTAAGGGGATTGGCCAATGCCTTGCTCGCCTATTCCCTAGTGGAAAGTTTATAACTGATTTTGACTGAGTAGTGTGCTTATGGTTACACAGGCAGTGAATTGTGTCTTATGTATTTGTTTTTTTTCTGGAGTATTTTGTTTGCTGTACCCCAATTTAGCAGGATTTCTGGGGGGTGTATGTAACATAGTTAAATGAGTTGTAAATCCAGCTAAATATGTTAGTAGCGCCCTCTGCTGTCTGTAGTGTGTGCCTCTGGAACGAGTATTGAGAAAGGGATTATGGGAAATCCTCAGTGTAAACGAGGATTTGACAAAAAGGTAACGTTCCCACAAGCTCCTGGGCTAAAACTTTATTTACAGTCAGTTAAGCCATGTAAAATGAATATTATATTGTATACTGACCTGTAATATGTTACCGATGAGTTTTCCATGTTTTCCGAGGATTCGCTGTGTTTTTGTTTTGATTGAGCGTCGAGCGAAACGAATATTATTGAGCTAACTGTATTAGCTTAACACATGCTATTTCTCCTGTAGAAACTGACTGTGCCCAGAGAGAGGGAGCGAACAGCATTACTTATTTTATCCCTTCTTGTCACATGCAGGTATGTGTAAAAAAAAAACGTTCCATGACAGCAGATGTGTGCGTGTGTTTAAAATTATTTTGTGTTTCTTTTGTGCAACTACTGCATTGGTTTGTTGAGCATAAAGTTATATATAAAAAAAAGAAAAAAGGTAATAGCCAGAAACATAACATGTATTTTTGTATTTTATGTAAAAGTGCCTTCGAATGTGCATTTAATGCACATGGTTTATTTTTATACATTTGTTAATTTTATTCAGATACTTGATACAAATCCCACTATACGATCACACTGAAAGTATTGTGTTTTGATTTATTTTATTTTATTTTATTTTTATCTGAATTATAATTCCTCAGTGTAAACGAGGATTTGACAAAAAGAAACTGACTGTGCCCAGAGAGAGGGAGCGAACAGCATTACTTATTTTATCCCTTCTTGTCACATGCAGAATAAACTGGCTACCTCCAACCTGAACATTGAAGTGTTTATTTCACGGAGAAGACGCACCAACACAGGGGTTACACAAGCATATAAATACTGCGCTGGTGCGTCTGTGCGTAATGGAACAACATGGATCCAGCAACATTAGGAGTTTTGGACGTCCTCACACGTGCCATGCGGAGGGAGCGGGTGTTCCGGGACCAACACGATCTGCTGGCCCATGATGATGACTGGCTGATCAGCCGATTTAGACTCCCTAGAGCCGTGCTCTTGGAGCTATGTGCTGACCTGGGTCCAGCATGGGAAAGGAGCACCCGCAATACGGGTACCAATACAGGTAGGTCCATGGACCACATAGCCTACATAGTGGTTGAATAGAAACGTTGAATAATGAATCCTGTTTACATTTTGAAATTCTTAAGTGACCCACACTGGGTTTCCTGGCAACCAGGACATACCAGCGGGAACTAGCCGACAGGTATGGATGATAACATTAACATTAACTTGTTGTTGCTGAAGCTCCTGTCGGGAATGATCTAATCCTGCAACATCTCTTCGCTATAGATCCAGGATATCGCAGCCGTCACTGAGTGCCCTAGTGCCTGCAGTCTGGGACGGCCTCATCAGGATGAATGATCGGTACATTCGGTTCCCTTACACTGTGGAGGAGCAGGCCAATACAAAACGGCGATTTGCAGCAATGTCCGGTTTTCCTAACGTAATCGGAGCCATTGACTGCACTCACATCACGATTAGAGCACCATCGGTCAATGAATTGGTTTATGTGAACTGCAAACATGTGCATACGATCAATACCCAAATCATATGTGATGCCGACATGATGTAGTGGCACGGTGGCCTGGCTCTACACATGATTCATTCATCCTGGTGCACAGCAGTGTGGGGGCGAGACTGGAGGCAGGCGCTGCGCGTGACGGCTGGCTTCTTGGTGAGTGCACATACACACATTCATTAAAAGCTGCTGCTTATAATCAACAATTCAAGGCTCTCAGGCCATCTTTGTGACTTACAGGTGATAGTGGCTATTTCCTACGGGAGTGGCTCCTCGTTCCCATCCCGGACCCACAGGGTGGCCAGGAAACCCAGTACAATGAGACGCATGCCCGTGCGCGCTCCACTGTGTTTGGATGCATGTCGAATTTTCTGGGCCTGTGCAATCCTGCACAACGTAGCAGTGAGGCGTGGGGTTGCGCTGCCTCCACCACAACATGTGGATCCGGACCCACAGCCCCCTCCCCGTCATGACGGTCATCAACGGGGAGTGAGGGCACGAAACACGCATGTGACCCCCCCCCCCCTTCCTGTTACACTGTTACATGAGTGAATAATGTCAATAAAATGTATGAACACAACTTCTTTTTTCCCCCTGTGTAACTAAAACAAATGCATTGTGACAAAAGGCAAGAAGATGGTTTGTTCAGGCCACTTATTTTTATTTCCTCAGTGAGAGAGGCGACCACTGCTGTGAGGGCTGCGATGTTGTCCGTGATTCGCTGCTGACCCGTGACGATGTGCTGCAGAGCTGCAGCGATGGAGGTGTGGCGGTGGTTTAGATTGGTCAGCTGCTCCACCACTGCACTGACTGCGCCTGCAGCGTTCCCCTCTGTGCTTCCAGCACCGCGTCCGTTAGGACCTCCAGTCTGCTTCCCCCTGCCCTGCTGGGGCCGGGGACCGCGCTGGGAACGACCGTGAGGTCGAGGACGACCAACTCCCCCTCCTCGGTGTCATCCTCTAAGCCTGAGGGAACATGTGTGTAAAAATGCTGCTTTTTTTTTTTTAATTCATCATTTTTCTCTCTTCCTAATAAATAACAAATTGTACATTTTAAATTAACTTGAGTCGTAACAAGGTAGGCAATAAGCTACGCTTCAGCCTATGCCTTTTCGGTCAAATTGTGTCACAACACGGTGATGGTGTTTTTGTTTTCTGTCTTGTGATTTCCTGTTTTATTTTGAAATTTAACTGCCCTCTCGTTTCAGGTGACTTGCCCTTCCCCACCAGTCTGTCTTCCTTGATTTCTGATTGTCCCCACCTGTTCCCCATTACCCCTGTGTGTGTATAGGTTCTGTGTCTCCCTTTGTCTTGTGCCTGAGTGTTTCGTCCTTTGTTCCCCCCCACAGTCTTAGTTCATGGAGTTTTCTTGTCCCCTGTCCTGCCTTTTTTCCTCCTTGTGAGAGTTTTTTGTTTCCCTCCTCGGAGTGGTTTTATGTTATTAAAATAAAGCTGGCTCCTGCCTTTACGTGACTGCACCTGAGTCCTCCTTTTCAGCCCAGACCTGACAAATTGTCTATTAAAAATTTTCTTTGTCTTTTCTTTTTCTGTTGTATATTATTGTCTCACTGTACTCTGATTCTTTGTGATTTGTCAATTCTTTTAATGACTGTATGGACTGAAATAAACGAAAACGAAAATCCACATATCTGTCTGTGCACATTATTTTCTTATGTATTCGACATTTGAATTCATTTTCTTTCACTGGACAGCCGTAGTGGTGGATTAATTATTAAAACTGTCATTTACCGGGTTCATTTGTAGTCCCGGTCTCCCTCACGGTCATGTCCGAGTCCCCCTCCTCCACCGGCACTACACCCTCCACTGACTCTGTCCAAATGATGTCCCCGATCATGACATCCACCGGGGTGAGGTCCGGGGCTGTGGCTGAGATTGTTGCCGGACGAGAAATTGTTTGATCCAACATGTGTTCATCTGTTGTGATTCTCTGTGTTCTTAGTTATACTGTATGTTATTGTTCCTAAATGAACCACAAGACAAAGTGATCATACAGAGTTGGTTCAAATACCTGCCGAAGAGGACTTTTTTCCTCGCCTGCACCTCACCAACAAGGACGTGTATTTCACTTTCCGCAAACTTCCTCTTTTTGCCACGTTTTGCTGGGGCGTTTAGAAGGCGCGGTCACATCCGCAAGTTACTTGGGTCCGGTGTGATTTATCGATGGAAAATTGCGGACACCTGTGCGTACGCACAGTTTGATAGATCTGAAAAAGGTGTGTGTGATTTTTTGGGTGTACGCCATTTTCGTCTTTTCGCCGTATGCAAAAGTTTAGTATAAATGAGGCCCCAGAGCTGTTGTGGACTTCGTTGTGAACTATGCTGAGGTCAACGTCATAATCCTTCCTGGGCGCACACCCAGGCACTGGAAATCTGACCTCAAACTCCTGCCGACCAACTGTAGCCAAACCACTGTGGACACTAAGTACTGCTGTGCTGCTGCAGGTGGAGGGAAACCAGTTGTGTCATACAGAACATTCTCAAAGCTATGGCAGCAGTCGGTGCCTGTTGCACCATGCGTCCAGCCACTGATCTCTGCTGGTGCTGTCAGTCAGCACTGGTAAAACTGGCCCGTGCAGCAGATCCTGCTGACAGAGAGAAGATGGAGATGGAGGAACACTGGTGGAGGGCTACCATGGAAAGATTGGAAGTATAGTAAATTATGATTATTGTTATTATGTATTTATTGTTTCCTTTTAAAACATAACATGAATTAACTAAACTAAGAGTAGATAAATGAATGAAATGTAAAATGATATTGTTATCCTATTTAATGTAAATGATATTCATATCTGTCAGGAACTCAAAGGCAACACAGAGTCAGAGGTTCAGGCAAAATCAGGGTCGTTTTTCAAACGCATTCAAAAAGGGTCAAAACCAGGAGGTCAGAACTCAGGCAACAGTACAGAGGCCTGTACTGCGAACGAGGCTCAACAAACCAGGGCTTGAAGACCTCCGGCAGGGTGCCGGAAATCCGGCGTAGGAATATTTTGGTGGTTTAAAAAAAAAAAAAATTAAACCAGCCGAGCTTGTTATAGTGTACTGCGCTATAGGAAACTAGTGTATTGCAGCAGCGGGAGGAAAGTATTAGCTTGTCATGCTTAAGATCCGGGTCACATAGCATGCGGCGGCTACAGGTAGATACCACAGCTGCATCCATAGTGCTAATCACCGTCTCGTCGTATTTCAGAGATGAGGCAGCATTTGCCTCTTCTGCCCGTGTGTGGCGGAGGCTACGCTACCTCATTGCAATTGAGTGCGAGCAGCACGTACGTTCATGTTGCTTTCGTAAATTGTAAACACGACCCCCTCGGTGTTTGCGTCCAGCAGTTTAGCGGGTATTTCAACAGCAGTGATGGATAACTATACCGGAGAGGCAGGAATACACGGCCACGTTTACCTGACGGAGACCGACCGTCGGCCGGCAGGGGAGTGATAAACATGTCGGACTATTTTGAAACAAGCCTTGAATAAAGCGCGCGCGTGTGTGCACTCAGATCAAACTTTCAATGTGCGTTACGCGGCGCGCTGCACAGTCAGCGTCCTTGTTTTTTCATGCTCGTTCGCCGCATCGTCTACAGCTGCATGGATCTGCTTCTACCGCTGGTGCTGTGTTGCCGTTTGAAAGGCAAAGGCAGAGGTGGGCAGCCTCTAACCTCATGAAACAGCACAGTGACGCTTTGATAAACACACCGGATCCGCGCTGGTTCACAATATCCTCCCGTATTTTATTCTATCAGAGCTTCATTTAAAAAAAAAAAAAAAACACAGTACAGAACAGCGGAGTTTCCCACTGCAGCTGATCAGCTGACATGTGGTCAGGGCGTAGCTACAGACCTGTCAGTGTCACAGGTGCATTTCATTCTTATAGGACTTCAACCTCAAAGCTCTCTGTCCTCAGACAGCTCTGACCTGTCCCTGAACATCACACAGGGACAACATGGAGCTCTCTGTGTGATTGGTTAGGCCTACTGAGTGTTATTGTTTATATAAGTAGCCTACAGTTAGATACAGTTTATCATCATAGTGGCAGGAAAGATCATTTCATCTGTGTATCAAATATTGTGTTGGTCAAGAATAAGTTAAAACAAAAAAAAGTTGTGCAATAAAATGGTTAACAGTGATGTGTGCTGGATGAAATGCACTGTCCTTCTGATCAAAGATGGCCCATCAGATTTTGTAGCTACTGACCCACCCAGAATTAAAGTTCTGCCTATGCCAGACTGTCTGGGATTGTAATTGGGATGGATAGATATACTATGTGCCTAGCATTAGCCATGTATCTACTTTCATACAGATATTCTAGTGTCAAAAGACTCCAAAAAGCATAATTTGCATATTAGAATCACAAAAATTTTCTCCCGGGGGAGGATCCCCCGGACCCCCCTACATTGGTTTGGCTTTTCGGACCTTGTCACCTTTTTTACTCTCCGGAGTTTGCAGGTCTGTCAATCGACAACTGGCTGAAAAGCTAGCCATTATTAGAAATGCTGCAACTGAAATGTTACAGTAGCCTATAGCTAATAGTAGAACTGATGATCAAATTTTCTTTTTTTTTTGGTGATCTGCTCATACTTCATTAGGCCAATTAAAAACGTTGAAATGTGATACGTGATTGATACTCCCAAAGTGCACCAGATTAATTAATTTTGATTGCAAATTTTCAAAATTAGCTTGAACTGAAATTTTACAGTAGCCTACTAGAACTGATGATCAAATGTTCTTTTTTTGGTGATCTGCTCATATTTCATTATTAAAAACCTTAAAATTTGATATTGATACCTGCAAAGTGCACCAGATTCATTCATTTAGATTGCAAATTTTCAAAATTTTCTTCCTGCGCGGCGAACCCCCCCCCCCCCCCCCCCCCCCCCCCCCCAAAAAATTCAGGCACAGGATTTTTTCCTGCTTCAAGCCCTGACAAACCCTCAAGTCCGTAATCAGGGCTAAACGGTACCTCGACGGTGGTTATCAGCTTCATTAGTTAAGTCCAGTTCTCTTTGTGCTCTGTGCGCGTTCACATAAAAGGGGGCGTTTGACATCATATTATTCTGCTTCCTCGCAAAAATGGAGCGGTCCGGGCAACATATTTTACCCAACAGGAGCAAGTAACAATAATGGAAGGATATGAGGAAATTGTTTTCACATTATTGATCTCAGTTATAAAATGGACGTGTTTTATTGAAAGCGAGGCTGTGTGTGTGTGTGTGTGTGTGTGTGTGTGTGTGTGTGTGTGTGTGTGTGTGTGTGTGTGGGCTATAGATGTCCCCTTTTGTATTACTGTGTCAGGATGAACAATCAAACGTAGCTGTCTCTGTGCAATGACCATGACCACCTTTTTGGCCGTGAAACTAGATCAAGCCTGTAAGATTTGCGTTTGGGCGTACACTGCCTCATAACGGCTGAAACACTGATCAGTTAATAAGTTTGTTCATGGCCACAAAGTGAAATGATTAACTTGACTCATTATCTGACAAATAAATACAAAGTTGGCCTAATTAATATTTCATATTGCATTTTATTAAGATGTGGATGTGCCAGTAGAACATGGCAGCAAATAAGAGCCAAATACAAGAACATCATTCAAAGTGGTATGTAGCCAAGCAACCCCATCATTTGGTCAGTTTGTGGACAATATACTGTATGCCATTTTTACTTTAATATCATCACTATCTTAAGCCAACAGAAAAAAACAAACAAAACGTAAGACTGGAGGGGGCCCAGCTCCACCAGAATTGACAGTGCCTGAGGAGCTTGGCCCTCTCCAACAATGAAGGCCGGCCCATTATGGAGGGAATAGACGGGGGCCACCATGGTGCTGCTGTCCCATCGCAGAGGTAACTATCACAGCCATATGGCAGGTACTTTACCTGTGTGATGTGATCAGCACATATCATGCAGACCTCTGTACTTATTCTTCAGGTTGATGATGACGACCAGGAGACGGTCTCTGTGCTGTCCGAGAGGCCCATTTCTACATCCTCATCTTAAGTTGGCCTATAATGAAGTGCTAAACTTGGTGGATATCTTTCACAGGAAGAAGAGCACCCTCTACCCACAGCCTCTACCTCTGCGTCTGGGCTATATGAAAGAACTGTAAGGGCTGTAGGAAAGGTTATACAGTAAATGACTAAGATAAAGGTGTTGCAAAAGTAAACCAGCTTGATTAAACATGTCCTTTCATCCAAAACAATTCATACAGACCACAGACAGAATTAGATCCATCTATAAAAGGAACCTAGAGCTGGATAACACCAAGAAGGAGCTGGAGATAAAGAAGCTGAGGCTGGAAATTGAAATCTTGGAGTTAAAAAAAAGGTATAGTAAATGGTACTTTAAAAATAAATAAATAAATAAATAAATGGTTTGATACATGACATTATGTAATACCTTGTTCTGTCTCTTTTCTTCCCAGCAAATGCAGACGTAATAAAAAAAAAAAAACACTTCAGTGAATGACTCTTTTTAAAAAAAATTTTGTTTCACACTTTGACATTACTGGTGGGTAAACTATTGTGCGTAATGGCTTGGCGGATGGCTGCCCCAGTTGGCTGGTCCGTCACTGGATCGGCCATATCAGCTGCTACCAAAAGGCACATGAGGGGTCTGGCCGTGGAACACTGGACCAGCTCTATACCCTCCGCAGGGTGCTCGAGGGCTCATGGGAGTTTGCCCAACCAGTCCACATGTGTTTTGTGGATCTGGAGAAGGCATTCGACCGTGTCCCACGTGGCATCCTGTGGGGGGTGCTCCGGGAGTATGGGATCGGAGGCCCTCTGCTGAGCAGGAGCTTGGTTCGCATGGCCGGCAATAAGTCAGACCTGTTCCCGGTGCATGTTGGACTCTGGCAGGGCTGCCCTTTGTCACCGGTTCTGTTCATCATCTTTATGGACAGAATTTCTAGGCGCAGCCAAGGGCCGGAGGGGGTACGGTTCGGGAGCCACTTGATTTCATCTCTGCATTTGTATTTGTATTTATTAAGGATCCCCATTAGCTGGTACCTTAGCAGCCAGCTAGTCTTCCTGGGGTCCACAAGAAACAACACAATATCAACATTTACATTTACATTTACAGTTAATCACAATCACCTAAAAATTCAGATAACATATGACAATTTATACAAATCTAAAACAGTCTTTCTAGGATAACAAAATGGAACCACTCTTACTCACATAAACTCACAAAAAATAACATTTCAATTTCTTTCTAAATAGCTCTTTCCTTTCGATACAACGGAGGTAGTGAGGTATTTTATTCCATAGAGTTATTGCTCTATAGATACAAGATTTTGATAAGGCCATAGTTCTTGGGTGAGGCACTTCTAGCTCACCACTGCTGGACCCTCTGGTGCTGTAGTTGTGCACAGTGCAGTAAAGACAATTTGAGAAAATAAAAAGTCAGGTTCTTTAATGATCAAGACTGAAGCCTGGTTTATGCTTCTGTGTCGCGGCGGAGCTACGGCATCGACCCTACGCCGTCATTGAGTATTCGAAGTTCTGCGTCGAGGGAACGCGTTGCTCTGCAATTCTCTGCCGGGCCGCTAGGGGGTGTGTGGCTGTGTATTTGTTTGGTTTCGCCTTACCATACCTTTGCCTCGTAATTGGAGTCCGTTTCACGCTGTTTCACATGTGGAGCCAGCCACGACATAAAATGATAAAAAGCAGGGACCTTTTGGCCGCCTGGATCGCCGCTTCTTGTGGCCATCTTTTTACGGAGGCTAACATATTTGTCGCGGATGTTTTTCCACTTCTTTATACATTCCTGTACCTCCAGCCCCGTGTTCTGTGAAATTTCTCGCCAGGAGTTGTTTGCCATTTGGCAATCCTTGTAATTCCTCGAAGACGAGTTGTACAGATGGTTGTACTTTCTTACCTCCTCAATAATTCGCTCGTCTGCCTGATCCATTTTTCCGGCGTGCTGCTCGTACTTTAAAAATGGCGGTGTTTTTATACTGTTGACAGGAAATGCAGCTGCCGGAGATGACGTTCTGAGCGGACCAATCACACTCCTTGCCGTTCGCATCGACGTGACGTGTAGTCAGGATTTTTTGGAGGTGCACGTCAGGCAACGGCGTAGGGTCCGCATCGGGGTCCGCAGCGGGGTCTGCGTCGACGCCGCTGCTACGTCGTCGCCGCGGCGCAGAAGCATAAATCAGGCTTAACTGAAACATCACTGCAGTGCTTGATGCCAACCTGGCATCTACCATCAGCCATGAGAGGAGGGAGGGAAGGATGGAGCATGAGATCGACAGGCGGATCGGTGCAGCGGCTGCAGTTATGCAAATTGAGGGCTTTTGTGCCAGGCCTGACTATTTTATGTGAATTTAAACAAAGTATAATGCCAAAATGCCACAGTTGCAAAGACTGTTGTCTGTTAATGAGCTGCCCTCTGTGTCACTCTGAAGTTAACGAGCCCAAAGCTGCACCTGTCGGAAACACAGTCAACACCAAGAAAGCTTCAAGTCCAGCAGAAGTCATGAAAGACTTGTAATAAAATGAATATCAGGCTGAGAGCAGCAGTTTGAACATGAAACAAATTATCAGAAGTCAAAAGAGGATGACTGAGAAAATAAACCACTATTAATGCTGGTGAGGCAAGATTTGAACCAGCAACCTTTAGATCAAGAGTCCAGTGGTTTCACCACTGAGCCACCGACACTCTCCACACACAGTGAGCATAGAGAAGCAAGTGAGAGGGAGACATAGAGAGTGAGGGAGAGATAAGAGAGGGAGATAGAGGGAAGGAGGGAGGGGGAGAGGAGAGTGTTTGTGCATGATTGACATGATACACACGTCAGAGTTCAATTAATTTACTAGAGACATCCTGTCAGTCTTTTTTATCATGTGTCTGTGTGAGGCTGTCTTAACGAGCCTCCTCCAACAGCTGGTGACATGCACTACACAGAGGAGAGCAGAGCAGAGCAGAGTGGGATTTCAGCTCAGTGCAGCCTCCGCAAAACAGCCTATAAACAGAGAACCGTACCTCTTATCAGAGTGTGGTTATGATTAATCAGCAAGGAGACCCTCCTGAGCTGGCTGTGTGACTTACATGTTTGTGAGACAAATACTTTTCTCACTGTGGCAGTTTAGAAAAGAGGGTCCTCTCTCCTTTTCTGAAAAAATCAGCTCCTAGTTTTGTATTGGAGTCAATGAGCCAGTGGAGCAGGTCTAGCTGCATAAAGAGGCTCATGCAGACAATTCTGTAAATCTGTCTGCTGTTTTGATCTCATCATATCAGACACGACAAGTGTGGCTACAACCCTGGAAAAAATCAAGTGTCTGAGTGTAATTTCTGGCCATCTAGGACAATTTATCCAGAAAAAATCCAGACTGATTTTCGCTCCCTCTCACTCTGGTGATGATGTCACCAACTCTAAGCTCTGCTCGTTAGACGCAATACACAACCATTGTAAAGCTGCATTTTGGCAGAAATCTTAATGATTTAAAAACTGCCATATAGCTGAAACTGTTTAAGATATCAATAAGCTGAGCTAGAGCTGAATAGTTTAAAGGTTTGTCTACAGTTTAAAAGAAAAATGGAGTTTGTACGAGAAAGTATGCTGGAGCTTGAGACGTTCAAAGTAGTGCAAAGATTTTGAAAGTTTGAAGACGTTTTCAATGCATTCCTATGGGAAAAAAGTTGCAGAAAAAGTTTAATATTGTAAAAAGTATAAATAGTATGAAAGAGAAAAGTAATAGCATAAAAGTCCTGAAAAAGCTGCACATTTTGATATATGAATTGTTGAAATTGCACAAAGTATGAAGGAGTAGTTAGATGCACAAAACTGGCGGAAGAAGTAAGAATAAGTACAAAGATTTGAATAGTAATAGTGTGGAAGCTTTCAGCTTCCACCCTAATGAAGTCAATATCATGAAGCAGAGCTGTGGTTTCTTACCCAGTCACTCTCCCCACAGCAGTGGCAGAGGTCTGTTAAGGAATCTGTCAGAATCAAGTCATTAACTCACTATTATTACCCTCTGTTGTGTATTAATTATATTTCTGCAAGACAATCACATTCATACCTGACTCTCCAATCAGGATATTGACCATATCCATTCTGAGCTTCATGACTCCCTCTGGGTCCACAGGAAACTCATGTGGTGTCCCCATGATGATATTCTCTGCCATCTTGAATACAGATTGGATTAAGCCATCTCACTCAAAAACAGGGATTAATTGAGACTACAAAACTTACTTTGCAAACCAGCACCCCGCATGAAGTTGTGTCCTGCTGGCGAGGGTGGCCAACAGTCCCACAGGTCCACCGTGACATGTTTATAAACCTTCTAATGAAGGCTCTACATGAATTAAGAGTTCAAAGTATGAGGTACTGCTTTTGTGTCCATTTAGCCCACCAGATTTTTGGCCCATTAAGAGGAATCATTCAAGTTTGGTTTACCTTGTAGCGTCACAGCAGTGTTTGATCTGTGAGGCTGTTGCTCCAAATGGATCTACAAATACAGCTTGCCGTCTGTGTGGATACATTGCCTGTCAAAAATACAGATGAGTCCTAAATGTGCATGACCGTTGCAGGTGTGCAAAAGATGAACATACCATTTTTGACAAAAGTGCACTCACCACTAGCATCCAGTGCCTCCCAGAGCAGACTGCCCCAATCATTAAATCATAGTTTGATACATCCAGCTACAAAGAGTGACAATAATGTTAATATTAAATGCAAGTCATTTTCTTTTTTGTAATTCTGGGCTGAGCTCATTTAGATATTTAGTATCTGACAAGAAAGAAAATGGGTACTCACTTTTCGCAGCCCACGAGAACTGTGGTTCCAGATAGCCGTCATTTCAAAGCTATCTATAACTAATGTTTTGGATGGCACCCTTTTTGAGACGAGCCAGAGGTATGCATTCAATATCTGCAAAGAGTTGACACATTAATAGACAGATCTGTCAAAGATTTGGAACACATGCTCAGGACTGAATAGCCTACATACTTCACTCTCAACCTCCTGTCCAGGGACAAGGCTTTGGAAATATTTTATATGGCCCCAGCCTTGCCCACAACACCTCTCTTCCCTGGCTCCATGTGTTCATGACTGGAAAATAACATTGTACGTTACTGTAAGACAACACAGAATGATGATACTATACACATACATTTACATACCATGAGTGTGCTGAGGATCTGTTGGGCTACTGGTTGGGGCTGGCGATGGCAGTGGGTGAGGTGGGCTGCTGGTTGGGGCTGGCGATGGCAAGGGGTGAGGTGGGCTGCTGGTTGGGGCTGGTGATGGCAGGGGGTGAGGTGGCCTGCTGGTTGGGGCTGGCGATGGCAGTGGGTGAGGTGGGCTGCTGGTTGGGGCTGGCGATGGCAGGGGGTGAGGTGGGCTGCTGGTTGGGGCTGGAAATGGCAGGGAGTGAGGTGGGCTGCTGGTTTGGGCTGGCGATGGCAAGGGGTGAGGTGGCCTGCTGGTTGGGGCTGGAGATGGCAAGGGGTGAGGTGGGCTGTTGGTTGGGGCTGGAGATGGCAGGGGGTGAGGTGGGCTGCTGGTTGGGGCTGGTGATGGCAGGGGGTGAGGTGGGCTGGTGGTTGGGGCTGGAGATGGCAGGGGGTGAGGTGGGCTGCTGGTTGGGGCTGGTGATGGCAGGGGGTGAGGTGGGCTGCTGGTTGGGGCTGGTGATGGCAAGGGGTGAGGTGGGCTGTTGGTTGGGGCTGGAGATGGCAGGGGGTGAGGTGGGCTGCTGGTTGGGGCTGGTGATGGCAGGGGGTGAGGTGGGCTGCTGGTTGGGGCTGGAGATGGCAAGGGGTGAGGTGGGCTGCTGGTTGGGGCTGGTGATGGCAAGGGGTGAGGTGGCCTGCTGGTTGGGGCTGGAGATGGCAGGGGGTGAGGTGGGCTGCTGGTTGGGGCTGGTGATGGCAGGGGGTGAGGTGGGCTGCTGGTTGGGGCTGGTGATGGCAAGGGGTGAGGTGGGCTGTTGGTTGGGGCTGGCGATGGCAGTGGGTGAGGTGGGCTGTTGGTTGGGGCTGGAGATGGCAGTGGGTGAGGTGGGCTGCTGGTTGGGGCTGGCGATGGCAGGGGGTGAGGTGGGCGGCTGGTTGGGGCTGGAGATGGCAGTGGGTGAGGTGGGCTGTTGGTGCATGACAGGGTGGATGGGCTGCTGTCTGAGGCCAGAGGAGAGGGACTTGCCTCTCTTTTTTTAAGTTTGGCTGGAACCCTCTCCTCTGGCTCAATGTATTGCACAAGGTGGTCGATGTTGGCCATGATTATTGCGTTGCCTGTCAGAGGTTGAATGTGTGCAGTTTTATTGTTGATGTCCATGAGTTTGCAAGGCCCCAGCATGCTCTTTTCCAGTTTACCCCCCTTCCTCTGCTGTTCTTTTATGTTTCTTAAGAGGACATGATCCCCAGCCTTGAATTCGTCATCATGACCACTGTTCTCCTTCCTTTTCCTTACTCTGCTCTGTGATTTGATGACATTCGCCTTCACTTCCTCATAGACGTTGGTGAGGTCTTTGATGCCATCCCACACCATCTCAGACCCCACCAACGTCTCAACTTTGTCATCCGTTATCTACAAGAACAGAAACATAAGTGCATGATTGACACCCACACACTATGACTATATGTTAAACATTTAAATAACTTCATGTCCTTACCTCGTAGTCATTGAGGACTTGTGATGGGTACCTCGCCTCCCTCCCAAACATTAAATAGTACGGGCTGTATTTGGTTTATTGGTTTATTGGTTATCGGATCCCCATTAGTTGTCACCGTGATGACAACTATTCTTCCTGGGGTCCTTAAAAGTAAAACAATTCTATACAACAAATAATGTAAAACAAGCAATTAAATCATTCTCATAGAAATATCTCAAACACAGAAATATCTCAAATCATCAAATAATACAATATACAAACACATTCAGAGATCAGCTCATTAAGAGCTGTCTCTATACAGGTTTACACTAAACATACAAAATAAGGCACTCTGCAGCTTTACAGACATTAGTCAACTGAATTAAACCTAATTTCTTTACTCAACACAGCTTTTTTCAATTCTCTTCTAAATCCTGATTTTTTACTCTTAAGAATAAGGCAGTACGGAAGTCCATTCCAGTATACAATAGCTCTGTACAATACAGTTTTTTTCAGTGCATTTGTCCTAGGTCTAGGCAGTCTGAAACGACAGCTTAAGGCCTGCCTGGTCTCAGACATGTGTGATGTTGGTAGGTACTAATAGAGAAAACAGGCTACTAGGTTTACGTGAGGTACAGATATTATTCAAATACATAACAAGGCTGCATGCTAGTGTGATGGACCTTAGTGCGGAGGCCAAACATTGTTTGGCTGAGGTATTGGTCCCAGTTTTGTGGCTTCTCTCTGGCCAGCTTGCCCAGACATCTAACGTGTTCAGATACATAGTGAGAGTATAACATCGCTATATTTTTACAATTAACTTGTTGTGGTGTGGTCCTGAGCATTATGAATGCAACTTACCTTTGGATGCTGCTGTTCAGTCTTTCCACCAGCCCATTGGTCTGAGGGTGGTAGGGTGAACAGTAGCTCCTTTTAATGCCGAGCTGCTCACAGAGCTTGGTGTTAATCTTTAACATGCCAATAGAGAATCACAAGTGAGCATGGACAAACATTCTGGGTTAGCCTACAGTAAACATGCATTGTTATCTCACCTTGTTTTTAAACTCTGTCCCTTGATCTGTTAGCAGTCTTTGAGGTACCCCAAATTTGTATACCAAATCAAGAATACAATGGGTTACCTCATCTGCTGTTTTATTTCTAAGAGGATAGGCCTCTGCCCACTTCGTAAAGTAGTCAACCATTACACATACGTACTGATTGCCACTCTCAGTGACAGTGAGCTTGAGAAGATCCATTCCCACAAGCTCAAATGGCTCTGATACCTGAAAGATACAACTGAGGGTTAACCACTGTATATTATAGTGAAAATGTTAGCCAGCAAACCCAGTCACACAAATCACCTCACCTCTATTGGGACATACTGGCACTTGTCTTTGAGGCTGATCCGCCTTGCTTGGCACACTGGGCATTGACTGACCTGCCAGACGAATGGAAATAAAGTTATTCCACATGTCCTCATATCATAGTGACCACAATATTGTGCCTGAATCATAGATGCTATAATCACATTACCACATGTTAATCATTTAGTGGATTGTATGTGGTTAATGAGAAACTTACAGTGCTATATTCACTTACCCATTTTCTTATGTCCCCCTCCATGCCTGGCCAGTAAAACCGTTGTATGATGGCATGGTGAGTTTTGTCAACACCACAGTGTGCCCCGATTTCACTGCAGTGAAAATCTTCGAAAAGTTGATCAGCCTCCTTTTGGGATGTGACCACCTTGGCCACATGCTCCTCTTGATTTTTCTTGCGCCGGCAAATATAAAACAATTCCTCATCTACAGAGGGTGAGGTTGTTGAATTGACAGAGGAACAACACTTTTGAGCCCATGAAAAGACATCAAACCACCAGGCACATGATAAAGGCTGTCAACCATGCATGCTGTGACCACACCATTCAACTTTCAATTATACTGTGCATTAACTCTCGTGGTTCAACACTAACTGTTCAATATTTAGTGACTAACCTCTACAAGACCTGTGGTTCAGACAGTATTTTGGACTCTAATGCCATATACAAGGGTCACAATAGCTTCTTTAATGTGTAGAGTGTAAATAAATTATTTTAATGTCTACCAATGATGAACAATGACAATTTACAAACATAAATGTATGTTTCAATAAGGCCTCTGTCAGTCATGGTCCCTTGGAAGCGTTCTAACTTTTCACCTCCTTTTGCCACCCATGACATGGCATGGACCACATGGACCACATGGACTACATGGACCACATGTCACTGATCCAGGGCTCTCAAGTCTCACATTTGGTGTGTGACACACACATTCCCACCCGTTCACACATTGTATTTCTCATTTATTTATTTTCTACGTTTTGCTAAAATCTTGTTGATGGTTAAGTGGGTAGCTCATTGGCTTAGTAATGTCAAGATAGTAAGTTCAAAACATGCCCCAATATTTTTGTTAGTGAATCATAGCCCTAGTTTTCCTCTGTTGATTACCAACAACTTGCTTCTTGTTTAAACTAAAATTGCTGAGAAATCTCACTCCAAGCAAAGTTTAAAACTTGAGAGCCCTGGAACAGAGTTTGGATGAGGATATTTACCTTTGATTAGGAAATTGGAAGCTCTTCGTTTTATCACATAACGCTCCTTTTTGTTGGAGCCCATAGGAAATTTGTTTCGGATTATGTAATCCTTCAACTCCAAGACGATTTTTCCATCCATTGTTGCCTAGCAGTTCACTCATGTTCACTTCTCTTAAATATGATTTCTGCCCTTAGGTCCAACCCAAATCATATTAGGCTCGACCTAATTGCTCATGACACACAGCTGACAAATGTTAAATACTTATTGTGGGGAAAGTGGTGTGTGTATTGTAGAATGTTATTTTTGGCACACTTACATGACCTCAGTGGTGTCATTATTTATTTTATTATTTAAAAAAAGAAGAAAAGAATCCTTCCTTTTATTTGTTAAAAGAAATTCTTATACTCAGTTGTTAGTCCTAAATTTAGGCAAAGGAAGGCAATTTTTTATTTGTATAGCCCGTGTGGTGTGTAGTGGTGTTTTTTTAATGTTTACTGTACATAATATGTTGTCCAGTATTTCCAATCCCACAATTGTATTGTATCACTTTGTGCCAATACTTTACCATGCAGGTGTGTGGTGTAGTGGTTTAGCATTCCACCATGGAAACCTTGGACTTTCTCCCAAACTTGGTTCAAGTCCCAAGTGGGGTGAATTTAAAATGAAATGTTTTTTTATTTTTTATTTATTTAAATGTTTACATAATATGTTGTCCAGCATTTCCAATCCCACAATTGTAATGCAGGGGAGGGCAATTTTTATTTGCACAGCCGGTTTTCACAAACAGTTTGTCTCAAAGGGCTTCAAATGGCATCATTTAAATGCCCCACAGCATGAAAGATGTGATTTGGTGCTTGTGCACATAACAGTGGTCACAAGTTAATTTAGCCCGTGGTGGCTGTTTTGACAGCCATGAGTATACACACATTTTATATTTTAACAATCAATCTATGACTTTGTGACACCTACAGATTGAGTCTTGTGTAGTGTAATGGTCAACCACTCTGACATGAAGATTTTGCTGATGCTGATGTACTTGGTTCAAGTCCCATGATGTGTTTTTTTTTTTTTTTAAATGTATAAATGTATGTCATGTAGGCTATCTGGGGAAGCTGGACGTTAATTCCCCTATTTGAGTGAGTGCTCGTCTCGAATAAACATGCTTGAAGAATATCTCTGCCTCCGTCAACTTATTCTCAGAGTTACAGCCACATCATTTTTATCTCAACAGTAGGCTATGATCTTGTGACAAGTTCCTCGACCATCTTCACCAGACTTGGTCTTATTCATCATAAAATGTTTTGCAGTGCAACAAGCTGGCCCCCTGTCGCTACAGCGGTGTCATTGAAATAACAGTGGTCACAAGTTAATTTGGCCCGTGGTGGCTGTTTTGACAGCCATGAGTATACACACATTTTGTATTTCATCAATGAATGTATGCATTTGTGACACCTACAGATTGTGTCTTGTGTAGTGTAATGGTTAATCACTCTGACATGAAGGCTTTGCTGATGCTGATGAACTCGGTTCAAGTCCCATGATGTGTTTTTTTTTTTTTTAATGTATAAATGTATGTCATGTAGGCTATCTGGGGAAGCTGGACGTTAATTCCTCTATTTGAGTGAGTGCTCATCTCGAATAAACATGCATCTTGTGACAAGTTCCTCGACCATCTTCACCAGACTTGGTCTACTCATCGTAAAATGTTTTTCAATGCAAGCTTGCCCCCTGTCACTACAGCGGCGTCACTGAAATAACAGTGGTCACAAGTTAATTTGGCCCGTGGTATTATTGTGTTGACAGCTGTGACTATATACACGTCTCAACAGTCGTTGTATGATCTTGTGGCAAGCATATCACCCTTAAGCGTGTAGTGTAGTGGTTAAGCACGAAGGCGTACATTTTCCAGCTGGTGGCCGACTCGGTTCGAATCCCGTGTCGAGAGTTTTTTTTTTTTTTTTCAAATTTTATTTGAGAATGTAGGCATAATATTGTGTCCAGCATTTCAGGTCCCACACTTGTAATGCACAACATGAAGCATCATGCTTGGATTAATGAGGTGGAGCGAGAGATCAGCAGATTCATTCATTCAGGCATTCGCAAGGTCACCTACATTTTCTCTCCGTGATCGGAGCATCTGGCAGCGGCCCACCATTTGTAAACAAAGGTCACCAGTTAACGTGAAAACCAGTTGATTTGTACCCCCGGTGTTAACCTTTGCTATAACAGCAGATCGTCCAGCAGCCTAAAGTCACGTACTGTAACAATGCTGTGAAATTATATAAAAAGTAAACATTATAAAACACACAAGTCATCCACGCTCTTGCTCAGCTGATCAGCGCTCAGATGACAGTTAGATTGTAGCTTTTTTTCATAGAGGTAGATGAGATGTTTGTCTAAGTTTGCCGTCTTGTCTTTCATGGGGTCAATCATATAGCAATGTAGTGCACAGCAGGGATAGATTATTTACTTTATGTATAAATTAAACAGTTAGAAGCTAGACTGACTGCAGGTAACTATTATGGCTTTTTTTTTTTTTTTTTTTACAGTTATGAAAGTACGTTGACAACATCAACACCTCACAAAGGAACTGGAAGATATGTAGGCCGACTACCAGACCCTGTAACATCGCTTATATGCACTGCTGGAACCCTGCAGCTTCCAGCATTTTGGCAGGCTCTCTATCTGACCGGTATGGCCTAAGTCAAGTTATTCTCTCTCTTTTCCTTATAGTGGGAGCCCTAGCAGGGATCCATGAGCACCGCCTTATTTTTTTTCTAATCTGGATTTTTTGTATCCTTAGGACCTAAAATAAGTATTTGGGTGATCCCTGGAACAAAACCTGTCCAAAATTTGTTTTTTGCACAATGTTTTATTACCCCCATGATACCTGTGGGATTGATGCCAGAATTGCCAGTCAGGCTGTCTTTGAAAAAACTGAAACAGGCTCAAATTTAGAGCGAGCCCAAAGGTACAGACAGCAATTTATTCAAGACAACCTCAGGTCTTCAAGGACTCATAAAATTAATTCCAAAACCACAAAAAGATAAACTTAACATTGAAAATTGGAGACCAATCAGTTTATTAAACAATGATGCTAAAATCTTTGCTCTGATTTTCGCCAAAAGATTAAAGCTAGGATTAAATGAAATTATCGATGAAGAACAATCTGGTTTTGTCCCCGGAAGAAACATAACCAATAACATACGATTAATATTGGATATGATTGACTGTAATGATTATATACTGGACAGCTTCATTCTGTTTATCGACTTTTACAAAGCATTTGACACTATTAGTCACCTATTTATGATTAAGGTTATTCATTTTCTTGGATTTGGTGAAAGGTTTCTGAAAATGGTCCGAACCTTATACAAAGGATGCAACAGCTCAGTGAAATTATCAAATGGAACAACCCCTAGATTTGATATTAGGCGGGGTATTAGACAAGGCTGTCCGCTAAGTCCTCTTTTGTTTTTGTTAATTGCTCAGATTATGGCAGTGCATTTCTGGGCATTTCAAGACCAAGCTTGTCGTGCTACCTTGTCAGGAAGAGGGCTAAAAACCTAATGATTTCAAGTCAGATGTGATTGTTTTGAGGGAAAAAAACAGACATCACCAGTTTTCAAATGCTCCCTTGACCTGTCACTTCAATATATGTTAGTGGAAATGGGTTATATGGGTACCCACAGGTCTCCCTACACAGACATACCAAATTTATTCCAATCTCAGGCAGTTTTGGGACGAAATCATGCAGTAATTTGCATGCAGTACAAATTGGTGTGCTTGACACTTCATGTAATTGCAGAACACTGAGTGTGACTGGAAATCAGACAACGTCCTGGGCTTTTCACATGGATGTTAATGAATAAACATGGTTAATCAATAAACAAACTATATTCAACTTAAATGCCAAATAAATTATTTGTCCACCAAACAAACAAAATACACCTCAATGTATTTCATTCATTTATTTAAAATGTTTCCTAAACACAAACCAGCTGGAACTAACTGTGTATTCCATCCCTGGCTGGCTGAGACCTTATATTGGCATTACACTAGCAAATAAACTGAACCTCCCCAGGTGTACTGAGTGATGAGTTATCCCTGCTGTCCTGGTAATATCTCCACAAGAATTGGAGACTTGTTCTCCCACACATTTATCTCAAGGCACTGGCTAAGCTTGGACCAAGTCGGAAACAACAAAGAAATAGTGATGCTGACAGATATGCATTTTACATAACATCGAGATAAAAGAACCAGGACACTTCACCTCTTTCAGTGCATCAAAAATGGAAACTTCTAAGACTACAGCAAGCGCTTAAAGTCCGGGACCAAAAGTGCCAGAAACCCTTTGACTCTCCCTTCCGGATGAAGGAAATCTGTGACCAGCTCCCTGACTCCCTAGAAGGTATGGACCTACAGAGCACAGGCTGGCACAGAAAATGCTACCAATACTTCATGAAAAACAAAGGAAGAATGTCATCTACATCCACAGACCACCGCACAACCAAGAAATACTCCCCTTGAAGAAACAAACCATTATCAAGTAATCCAAAGTTTGGCCCTGATTGCATTTTCTGTGAGAAGATTTTAATCAAAACTGGCACAGGTCTGCTACGCAAATCTGAGACACCAGTGTTGTTTAAAAAATCTAACACCAAAACACCACCCTGGCAAAATATTCAGAGCCAAGCACTGCAGTTAGGCCATCTCAAACTATATGAGAAAAATAGCAGATAAGTGCCTTCTATCAGTGAAGGCAAAATGTCATAAATCCTGTCGTAACAAATTCAATACAGAATACAGAAACCATATCAAAACGAAGAGCAAAACTGGTGGGAATGGACAAACTGTGCAACAACCGTGCATTCAATGTGGTTCAAGTTCAAGTTCTCTTTTATTTATATAGCACATTTAAAAGACCTGTTACGGTCAGCCAAAGTGCTTTACAGCACAGAACTAGAGAAGAAAAGACAACAAAAAATTACACACAATAATAATATACACATGCATATCACAGCATCCCAAAAAATAGATATACATGCTATGAACACGCATATATATACACACATATACATAATCATGATGAAGGCACAACAGTACAAGGTTATCTAAACAAAGCTAAAACTGAAGGTTCAGTCATGATCCAAAAGCCAGGGAAAAAAGATAAGTCTTTAAGGCAGATTTGAACCTCTCTACTGAATCTGCAAGTCTAATATGTAGTGGCAGGCTATTCCAGAGCTTGGGGGCAGCTACTGTCTGCAGTCACACACAGAGATAGTAGATGAGCAGCAAATTGTGCCATTAAGTGAACTGCATGACATTCATAAGAGCTCAGGAAACATTACAGTAATAGTAACACCTGACTAACCACAATCCAAGATAACAGCACGTATGGTGTCTCTGCTCAGTGTTTGTCTAGTTTTTTATTGGTTTTTTAGTATCTTCTTGAGAGCCTTACTCATGCTTTTAAGCATAAAAGCCCCTTTTTGTTGATCTACAATTGTTTGATTTCCAACAAGCTGTGGAATTGGACAAGTTTGTGTCTGTCTTCGGAGGCTATCCTTTGTCTAACTACTCCATGAGGCTGGAGCTAGTTAGCACCTATGGGTTACCATAGATAGCCTACTCTACCTGATCACAGACTCTGGGAGCTGCTGCAGTGTGGCTAGTCTTCAGCCTAGAACTTCAGCAGTACAGCGGCCAGAGGCTTACCTCCATCTACCCAGCTCTGCAGCCTGAGATCTACCTCTATCCACCTAGCCCCGCAGCCTGAGATCTACCTCTATCCACCCAGCCCCGCAGCCTGAGATCTACCTCTATCCACCCAGCCCCGCAGCCTGAGATCTACTTCCATCTACTCGGCTCTGCAGTTTGAGGCCTTCCTGCATCCACCCAGCCCTGCAGTCTGAGATCTACCTCCACCTACCCAGCTCTGCTCCCAGACTTTGGGGGCTGCTGCAGTGTGGCTAGTTTTTAGCCTAGAACTGCATCAGCAGCAGCCCGAGGCCTACCCCTATCCACCCCTGCACCCTGAGGCCTACCTACCTACATCCTTTTTATTTATTTATTTATTTACATAATCATAAAGACAAAGCAAACAGGAGGATAATAGGAAACGGAAACAAAAATGACAATGACAATAAAAACAATAACAATACAGCAAAAGAGAAAAATAGAAATGTAAATATTGCCAGATGAGTTCATATTCCTAACAAAAATTTTAAAAAATCCTATACACACTAAAAACTGTTGGGTTATTTTGGTAACCCAATTTATGGGTTATTTTGTTGGGTTAAATTTTTGGGTTATTTTTATAGAGAGTAACCCATTTATTGGGTTATAGGGCTACTATTTTAACCCAATTTATGGGTTTTCAAGGTTATGCACCAATTTTGGGTTGGTTTTTTTTGTGTCCATGTGTCCCCGTTGCTAGTTAATCACAATTCGTTAAACAACATTTGGGCTTCCGTGTTGTTTCGCACTTCTCTGTCATCTTTTGGTCTCAACTTCTATTATAGCACGCATTGGTTTCGGCTTGTCGAAAATGACCAGCCGTACCACAGTTAGACTAGTAGCGAAGTTGTGACTAGGCCGCGTTAGCCGCGGCCACTAGCAGTTCACTAGCTGGTCGCTAGCCGCGGCTAACGTGGCCTAGTCAACACAGTAAAGTTACGCGGAAAGTACACTGGAAACAGGCGCTGCGCCCGCTAGCCTCATAAGCCAGCCTCCCCCGGAAATGCATTTAATTCATTTCACAGGGGGAGTCTGGCCTCATCCCCGTTGAAACCGTTTCGCCAGAAATCGGCCGTCTACCGCGCCAATCAGCACGTTGGCCAATCAGGGCCTGAAAACATCACTACATGGACTGGACTCACCTACAACAAACATGGCGGAGCGTCAAACAGCGGCGTAAAAACAGCAATAAGGGAAGTTCTAAATGAAATACCATCAATTACAGAACTTAAACTAGAGCAAGAGAGTTTCTTGGAGGAAAAGACGTTATCGCTGTTCTTCTTCGGTCCCTGATTGGCTCGGTAGGCGGAGTGTTTCGGCGAAACAGTTACAATGGAGATGAGGCCAGACTCCCCCTGTGAAATGAATTAAATGCATTTCCGGGGGAGGCTGGTTTACGAGGCTAGGCGCCCGCAGCAGATGGAGCTAAAGTCAATTGAAGTTGCTCCACAAGTACAAGAGAGACGGCTAATCTATTTTATTTCCTCTACACGCAGCTACTCGGCCCTCCAACAGGTAAAAACAACATTAAAGAAATGTCGTGTCCGTGCCGGTGCTGTCGTTCCCAGTGTGCTGAATTATCCTGCTTGTCAAGTTGTGTGTCTGTTGTGTTGAGAGGTAAAGCAGTGGGTTCGATTGTTAACTTTTATTGACAAGCTCCACATTGCTCTGTTTGTTCCCCCCAGGTCGTTTGCATGGACAGCTTCGTCGCAGCAAAGTTAACAGAGTGGCTGTTACCTGATCTCATTGAGAATTTTACAGGTGAGCATTTTACCCCTTTTGACCATGACAAAAGTAATGTGCCCATTTGTTGGTTCATCAAAGTTACAGACTGTATTAGTGAAATTGTGCCTTATCCTCAAGCTGTTATGAATAGAAATTGGCCATATAATAATCTATTAATCCATGTAATTTCTCTCAAGTATAGGAAATATGGACAGTACACTCTGCCATTCAAAGACTAAGGGTTATTAGTATAAAGCTTTAAACATGACCAGAGAATCCATTAAGTAATTAAAAGTTGTAGTGATAATTCTAAAGTATTGGCCAATGATTCATAATTGTATCAACTGTGTAATACTCATGTATTGTTTTTTTGTTTTGTATTTTTGTCTTCCAGAACAAGACATAGACGAAGAAGCATTTCTTCTGTTAGATGAAGATTCAATCAAAAATCTAATCCCCAAAATTGGCCCCAGGCTAAAGTTCCTTAGGCTCTTCAAAGAACTTGTAAGTCATCTCTACTAGAGCTCTAAAGAAACGTAGTGCTGATCAACAATATCAGGGTAGATGGCATTTGTATGTTTTAAATGCAAGAGGGTGATTCCGGGGGATCTCAAGTCTCTCTTCTCGCATTTACGGATAATACACAATGTAAATAGTTCATCAACTTATTTCCAGTGTTGTCAAAGCAGTTGTAACAGGACATTCTCCTTCATTCGGTCTTACAGAAGGCACCTACATCGTGAACATGTAGAGAACCAAGCTCCTGCCCAGCCTGCCATTGCACCTAATCTACCTGCTAATGTTCTGAATCAGACTGCTAATGTTGATAATGCTGACGAGAAAGCACAAGTTGAAGTTGAACAAGAAGATGAAACAGATGGTGAATGGGATGAACTAGAGCAAGAAGATATCACAGATAGAGTTGCCCTTTTTTTTTAGGCTCATCTAAGGTCCAGGTCATCCCAGACATTTTCCAACATAAACCATGTGGTTCAACAAACCTCAAGCTTAATTGGAGATATTGTAGGCAGACTAAAAACAAAAACTATGTCGCTGTTTAGTCAGTTTGGGCACGACCAAAGTCCACAGGTACAAGAGCTCTGGCAGGACTTTTCAGAGGCAGCTGAGCCGTTCAAAGGACTAGAAACGGACTAGAAACAAATTAAGTACTTCACTAACTCAGGAAACTTCATCCAGCCAGTTGAAGAGTTTTTCCCAGGCGTTTCCTACGTTCAGCATAGGGATTCAGCAACAGGCACTGTCAAACAAGTTGCTGTGACTGACAGCTATCAGCGGATTCCACTCCAGCCCCTGCTAGTTAAAATCTTGGAACTTCCTGGCATTTTACAGTCCATGATGCAGTGGCAACAGAAAGAGAGACATGCTCTTCAGGATGTATTTGATGGAGAGTTCTGCAAAAGACATCCACTCTTTTTGAAAGAGGTTTCCGTCCCGTTGTTGTTATACAACGATGACTGTGAAACCGTAAATCCTCTTGGATCAAAAACTGGGGTCCACAAGCTAGGATTTGTCTATTTAGTTAAAAATTACTTAAAGAGTTTGCCTCCGGATCTGCTGTCACATTTGCAGTCTCACTTCCTATTGGCAGTATATAAATCAGACGATGCAAAGACATATGGGATTGATGTAGCGCTGCGCCCTATTGTTGATGAGCTAAAGACTCTTGAGAGGGATGGCCATAGACGGATTACCGCATGGGCAAAGTGGGCGTGTGCCCAGGGCCCCAGAGCCAATGGGGGCCCTCGGCCTTCAGAGTTTTTTTTTTATTTTTTTTTAGGCTAAGTAAAATAAAAATATAAATATATATATATATTGGAATGGATATGGTTTTGAAAATGTAATATGATAATAAAATAATTTGAATTTTTGAGAAATTATAAGATTAAATGTGTGATGACACAATGACACAGCCTACGAACGCACGCAACGCACGCTGGAGGTCAAATATGTTTTCAAAATGGAGAATCGAGCGTTGAGTGGAGCAGCTAAAAGAAAGCAAAGAAAAGAAAAAGAAGCCAAAGATGCCTCTTTGTTGCAGCAAATTCCGTCCATCTCAACATTTTTCACCAGAAAAGTGAGGCAAGGTGATAGTACTGACAGCAGCGGTGTCAGTACCACAACTGCAGCGGACAATGCTAGCACTAGCATTACGGGCAGCAGCCTGGCGGTGGCGGCCGAGACAGGTCGTCAGACCGAGCCAAGTCCTGTCACATCGCCAGTGGATGAGATGTTGGCGGCCGGGAACGAACCTGAGAGTGCGGTACAGCAGAGTGATGATGATGAAGACTCTTGGTGTGAAACTGTTACTGATCCTGCGCTGTGGGGAAATATATCCAGTGGCAAAGTAAAGAGTGTTCTCATTGAAAGAGGGCCCTCTTCATTTCACAACAGACGAAGGAAATATCCTGCATCGACAAGAGACTGTGGACTAGGTGGTCGGGTTCGTTCATTAACTAATGACATGATGTGCAGTCGCCTGCCAAATGGTCAACTAGCACCACGTGAATGGTTGGTCTATTCACCATCAACTGGACATGTCTTTTGCTTTGCCTGCAAAATTTTTGGGGCAACAAAAAATGCATTTGTGGACGGTTTTTGCGACTGGAAACATCCACATCGCATTTCAGAACATGAGAGGAGCCCAGCCCATATGTCCAACATGCTGACACTGATGCAGAGGATGAGTGGATCTGGCGCAATCGACTCGGCGCTGATACAACAAACTTCGGATGCGAGGGAATATTGGAAGGATGTTCTCCGACGTGTGGTGGCAGTGATCAAGTTTTTAGGAGAAAGAGGACTGGCATTCAGATGGAATGACGAGCTCATTGGATCGCCAAATAACGGCAACTATTTGGGAATATTAGAGTTTATTTCCCAATTTGACCCATTTCTGGCAGAGCATATAAAAACATATGGCCAGAAGGGCAGAGGGAGCGTCTCATATTTGTCGTCAACAATATGTGAAGAGTTTATTGACATGATGGGAGAAAAAACCAGGCAAGTAATTGCAGAAGAGCTCCGTGATGCAAAGTATTTCTCTGTCATTGTAGATTCCACTCCCGACCTCTCTCATGTTGATCAGTTAACATTTATCTTCAGATTTGTTAGCAAGCAAGGAAACATAGTTGAGCGTTTCCTGGCATTTGAGCCAATTCAGAGCCATACAGGCCAAAGTCTAGCAGATTGTGTGACTGCCATGGTGGAGAATCTTGGGCTGGATTTATCTAACTGTAGAGGCCAGTCATTCGATAATGCCAGCAACATGTCGGGCCGGTACAATGGACTGCAGGCACATTTGAAGCAAAAAAACCCATTAATCCACTACGTGCCTTGTGCTGCGCATTCTCTAAATTTAGTGGGTGTGAACAGCATAGAGGGAAGCAGTCTAGAAGTGGGACAGTATTTTGATTTATTACAATCCTTGTACACATTTTGCGCAGCCTCCACTCACAGGTGGGAGCGAGTTTTTCGGAACTCTGATATTCACATAGACTTAACATTAAAATCACTGTCAAACACTCGGTGGAGCTGCCGAGCTGACTCGACTAAAGCTCTTTGGCAAAACTATGTTAAAATAAGGGAGGCATTAGAGAGCATAGCTGAAGATGAAACTGAAAAAAGAGACACCCGAAGTGAGGCCAGGACACTTGCTGTAAAATTAAATAAACTGGAAACTGCGTTTATGGCTAATTTCTGGAATACAATTCTTGCTCGTTTCCAACTAACAAGTTTACAGCTCCAAAAAGCCGACATAGACCTCATGACAGCTGTGCGCCTTCTTAAATCTCTGCGTGATTTTGTATTAGTACAGAGAGGTCTTTTCACAGACTTTGAAAGGGAAGCATTAGCTGTGCCAGGCGTGTGCCAGACGTACACATATGACCACCAGCGCACCAGGAAGCGCAAACGGTTTGAGGATGACAGCGCAGAAAACGATGTGGCATTTGATGGGAAAAGAAAATTCCAAATAGAAACATTCAATGTGGCTATCGATAAGTTAGTCAGCTGTCTCAGCCACAGAATCGATGCATACAAGCACCTGTGTGATCTGTTTGGTGTTCTTTTCATGCCGGAAAACACACCTGACTGTGAGTTAATAAACAAAGCGAACTCACTTGCCTCTGCCTATCCCGCTGACCTGGACAGCAATCTTGGAAATGAACCCCAGACAGCAAAAAGATCCGTATTGGATACGGCCACTTCCGCCCCACCTCCGTTTACCAGTCAGACCCGTTGAACGCATCCGCAACGTATCTGTCAGATTGATCGTCCCTGATTGGTCTGCTGCAGACTCGGTGCCTGTCTGCAAAACGGACGCGCGCTTCATAGCTGCATCTCGGCACTGGCGTCGCCACCATGGCAGGATCGGCAGGATACAGCAAGTTTTTGTCCAGCTTTTCGGTAAGTGCATATTGAAACGTTACAGTTTTATGATACTATTGATTTAAAGTAATTAGGATTCGGTTAAACGTGAGTTTAGTGTGTTTGAGCCAGGTTATTTTTTCGTGTGTGTGTCAAGTAATTGCTAACATGGGGTTTGCATAACGTTTAGCATCTGCACTCGGTAGAAACTATCCATGGCGGTTGTAGCACAGCATAAACTATGTGTGACTTCCACATTTATTATCTTAGAGAACTAATATTGTTCAGGGTAACGTTAGCTTAGCGTTAGCTTCTCGTTAGCATAGCGGCAGCATAATGTTAGTATCAGAGTTCGCCGCCCCTGAAAACCTTCTGCATACATGTAAGTAAATGAGTCTAAAATTACTGTGTCTTAGTCCGTGTTCAACATTAAAGGACATGCTCTCTCCATTTTGTTTGCGTTTTGAACCGTGAATTATAGAGTCTGCCAGTAAACCGGAAGTCTGTTAGCATTTTTAGCACTCCCGGTTCCCTCCTAAAAGTCAATAACGTTACATTTTTTGAATTGGAGTTTGGTTAAATACTTGAAATCAGGTCAGTGGTTAACAAAAGCTTGTGTGGCTATGTGTTTCACGTTTTATTCGATATAAATCATTTACTTGTGAATTAGAGTGTTCTAATGGATGCTATTATTATTTGACATATAACGGTCAAAATCATTTGAAGGCTTAGTGACGCTGACGTCATGCGACCGAGTCGCATTGACTTTCAGAGAAGTTAAACACTCAACATTAGCTTTTCACTTATGCCGTCCACATTTTTAGCCTGACTCTCGCCAGACCCTTGTAGTTCCGCAAAGCTCCACCAGAGGCGCTACGCTCAGCTTCACACAAGGGTCTGGACTCGAGGGCAATGCAAACTCCTGCACGGGAGCAAAAAATAATGAACCAACCAGGATCGCCGGGCGGGACTTTCGATTCAAACAACAATGGCGGCTCGCAGCGAGGAGTTGTGCATTGGCATTGTTTCTGCTATTTCAACTGTTTTGTCGAATCTATCGAATATTAATTCTTTGAAAAATGAACAGAGAACGGTTTTGAAGGCATTTATTGGTAACAAGGATGTTTTTGCTCTTCTTCCGACCGGGAAGTGGCAAGTGGTTTATCCAATCACATACAAGGATTTTTTTTACAAGGCCCCGCCTTCTGAAATACATCGCCTATGGAGCAGTCCCAGACCCTTGTGTGGAGCTCAGCGTAGCTTTGCGGAACTACAAGGGTCTGGCGAGAGTCAGGCTACCACATTTTAGCTTCAAACACGGTATAAAAAGGTGTTTATGTGAAAATTATATTGCTGAACAAAACATGTAAGTATCATAAACTTGTGTTTTAGTTGCAGATCTTATTTTCTGACACGATCCAAAATGCAATGCAAAAATCCAAGGGGACCCAGCAGTTGCACGTTTTGACATCAGCCCTGACACACTCTATTTTCATGCTTCTTAATAATAAAATGAATTTTTATTACTATTATTTCACCCTATCCTGTTGACAAACCCAGTTAGTTCTGTGCATGCCCTGTTACAGTTAAATTAACTTTTCTTCATCGCACACAGGCCAACGTCGGCCATCTTCCTGTGAGTCTTAAGCGCATGCTACTCAACGTTGACCATCTCCCTGTAAGTCTTAAGTACATGCAGCTTGTAACGCCGCATTATGTAATATCGCCGCATTATGTAATATTGTAACAAATCTTCACGTCATTATGTAATATCGCCGCATTTTGTAATAATCTGCCGCATTTTGTAATAAAAATCTTGAACGCAATATGTAATAAACTTCGCCGCATTTTGTAATAAGTTGTTACATTTTGCATCACTTATTGCATATTGCGGGTGTTACACTTTTTTATGAAAGAAATGTAATAATTTGGTGCATTATGTAATAAACCACCAAAATGGATGTCTTAATTAGAAAAAACATTAACAATAATACACGCTGCTCCTCCTCCCGCTGAGCAGAGCGCGGGTCTCACGCGGATGGTAACCGCTTCGCGTCTCTCCCTCCCCCCTTGCCCACCGACAATAATACGCCCGGGTCATGTTCGTCTGTGGAGGCATGACATGGACCATGGTCCGACTGGAGCTCCAGGCCGGGTCCAGCTCTGCTCCAGCAGCGGCAGGGGCGGCTGGGACCACCGCCCCCGGAGCCGCAGCTGGGGCGAGCTGGGGGATTTCATCGGGCTGATGATGCTGGAAGTGATTTTGCCTCTGATTTTCACCAGATTTAACATTTTATCAAAATTTGCCCAGCTGATCCATTTAAATTACTGAAAAATTATCAGCATCTGCAAGCAGCAGCTGTAAAACGAGAACCAGAAGCTCCAGGCCCGGAGAAGCAGAGAGGGGGTCCTGCCAGAGCGCTCCCCAAGAATGGTGCATCGCCGCCCGGGTAAAATACGGGCGGAGGGCTGGATGATTTGACGCTTTTTTCAAAACTCCGATCTAAAATATCAGATTATACCACTTTCCCTTGGTCGATTGAGGTCCAGTAAAAAGTATGATGGTCTTTTAACTCTCCTCTAGCCATATGTGTATGTCATGTTTCTACACAGAGTCACGTGACCATGTGGGACTCATAGCTCATTATTTTTATTTTTTTTTATAATATTTTTTTTATTTTACATACTCATCGCTCATTATTAATAATACTGCACAACTGAAAGTGAGTTTGAGGGTCCTGTGTGCATGTGTAGGTGAGTGAGTGAGTGAGTGAGTGAGGTGGAGCAGAGGAAGAAGTGAGAGCTAGATTGTTATGTTGTTAGTTACGTTGGGTCGGACGCTACAATATCGTCCGACCCAACGTAACTAACAACATAACACAAACTTTATCAGACAGCTCTCACTTCTTCCTCTGCTCCACCTCACTCACTCACTCACCTACACATGCACACAGGACCCTCAAACTCACCTTTCAGTTGTGCAGTATTATTAATAATGAGCGATGAGTATGTAAAATAAAAAAAAATTATTGTAAAAAAAAAATAAAAATAATGAGCTATGAGTCCCACATGGTCACGTGACTCTGTGTAGAAACATGACATACACATATGGCTAGAGGAGAGTTAAAAGACCATCATACTTTTTACTGGACCTCAATCGACCAAGGGAAAGTGGTATAATCTGATATTTTAGATCGGAGTTTTGAAAAAAGCGTCAAATCATCCAGCCCTCCGCCCGTATTTTACCCGGGCGGCGATGCACCATTCTTGGGGAGCGCTCTGGCAGGACCCCCTCTCTGCTTCTCCGGGCCTGGAGCTTCTGGTTCTCGTTTTACAGCTGCTGCTTGCAGATGCTGATAATTTTTCAGTAATTTAAATGGATCAGCTGGGCAAATTTTGATAAAATGTTAAATCTGGTGAAAATCAGAGGCAAAATCACTTCCAGCATCATCAGCCCGATGAAATCCCCCAGCTCGACCCCCCCCAGCTCGCCCCAGCTGCGGCTCCGGGGGCGGTGGTCCCAGCCGCCCCTGCCGCTGCTGGAGCAGAGCTGGACCCGGCCTGGAGCTCCAGTCGGACCGTGGTCCATGTCATCCCTCCACAGACGAACATGACCCGGGCGTATTATTGTCGGTGGGCAAGGGGGGAGGGAGAGACGCGAAGCGGTTACCATCCGCGTGGGACCCGCGCTCTGCTCAGCGGGAGGAGGAGCAGCGTGTATTATTGTTAATGTTTTTTCTAATTAAGACATCCATTTTGGTGGTTTATTACATAATGCACCAAATTATTACATTTCTTTCATAAAAAAGTGTAACACCCGCAATATGCAATAAGTGATGCAAAATGTAACAACTTATTACAAAATGCGGCGAAGTTTATTACATATTGCGTTCAAGATTTTTATTACAAAATGCGGCAGATTATTACAAAATGCGGCGATATTACATAATGACGTGAAGATTTGTTACAATATTACATAATGCGGCGATATTACATAATGCGGCGTTACACAGCTCAACACTGGCCATCTTCAAGTGGGTCTAAACATCAATAATACTCTGTGACAAATCACACAGGCAGCCCTATGTTCTCCCCCAGCGACAGGTCAGGACAGTCTGAGGGCAGACAGCTTGGAGGTTGAAGTTTAATGAAATGCACTGTCAGGTGATGTAGTAGCGGAAACTCAGCTACATCATGATAAGTGTTTATTTTAAAAAAAATTCTCTGGTAGCAACCCGGCTAAAATATGGGAGGACACATTACTGGCGCAGAGCTGGTGTGTTTTTTTATTTTTTTATCTAGTCAAGTTTCAGTCGACTAAAAATCTGAGCATTATCACTATTTATCACTATTTTTGTCTAGTTTTAGTAAATGAAAATTGTATTTTAGTCTTTCTTTAGTAATGCAATTTTATTTAACCAAGTCAATATAGTATAGACAAAGCCAAACTTTTAGTCAGACCCATTTCACAATTCAAACAAGTTATCTTATTATAATCTTATAGACTCCAGAGTGGAATGGCAGCTCCGGCGGGGACTGCGGGGACTGCGGCGACGGCCTCCCCAGCGGATAGGCACCTACAGTGTATGGCTGAGCAGCTGGATGCCCCCATTCAGCATCCAGTCTCCAACAACCCCTCGGTAAATACTCAAGTTGTGAATTTTGAATGTTCTACCTGTGATTTTTCTTTAAAAAAGAAGGTGGTTGCCAACAAGGTGCTCAATATGATTACAAACCCTGTCGGGGACATTAAACGCCTGCAAACAGGCCAGAGTGTTCTTAGGGATGTTATTTGTGGCTCTCCCAACAAGTAAAAACAGTCAGATTTCACCATAACCAGAATCACCAGAATCAGCACAATCCACATGCAGGCTGTTGTGTGTGCGCTCGTAAAGGTTCCCCGTTACGGACTGATTTAGATGTAACAATGTCAAAGTTCAACTGGAAATATTGTGGATTTACCCATAAAACAAACTTTTCACAGCAAAACAGCAAAGGTAAGAGGAAATGTACAACCATGTTTTGGCCAAGCAGCGTGTCTGTGCTTGACTTTGCTGGTTTTTGTTTCTCTCTCTGCCGTCCTGTGTTAGCCATGTCACGTGTTAATGTTTGTAGGCGTCGGCTCTTTAATATGAGCGGTAAATGTGGCGACTGGGTCCACACAGAGCTGCTTCGTGAAGTTTGATGTTTAGTTGTTTATTTGAGTAGTGTTTGGGCTGTGTTTGGGTCATATAAGTATGGTTTTCATGTAAATATGTACGCTAGTGTTAATAAAGAGCACTTTGAAAGTAAAGCATTTTTGTGATTGTTTTCTTGACAAAAACTTAATTAGCCATTAAAACACACGTGATGTGGATCACATCTGTCCTAGATCCGGACCACGTCCGTCCCTGATCCATCCAATTCGGTGCGGATCCGGTTTGGGTCCGGTCCGGATACGGCATGGATCCTGTAAAACGGATCCATGCCGTATCCGGGCCAGGGTGCAAATATTGTCTGGAACGGATCCGTTTTCAGGATTAGTACCGGATTTTGGACTAAATCCGGCGCGGATCCGGCCCAGATAAATTTGCTATCTGGGACTGATTCACTTCAGAGCTTTCATCAGATCAGACGGACAGAATGTGCCTCCACCGAAATGTCTGAAAACAATACTTGATTGTGGATTACAGTCAACATTTCCTAATGTGTACATTGCCATGAGACTGTATCTGACGCTTCCTGTGACAAACTGCGAGGGAGAACGGTCATTCTCTCAAATGGCCAGAATAAAAAATGAACTAAGGACAAAAATGACGCAGAGACGCCTGAACAGCTTATCACTCATGGCTATAGAGTCCGAACTCGTTCGAGACATGAACTTTGATTATCTGATAAAGGACTTCTCCTCAAAGAAAGCCCGGAAAAAGCCTATATTTTAGGTGAGTCTCACTGTGGTTTTGTGTGGTCCGAGCTGTGGCTCTTTGATGTTGATACATGTTGCCGCCTACTTTAACGATTTGTGTCATATAGTTGCCTATGTTTTAATTAAGGTGTGTATTACTATATAATACTGCGAGGACTGGCTGTGCGCTTGCTGTACATTGAATTTTTGGACACTGAATTTTTGTAGTTGAATTTTTGGACACTGAATTTTGAAAAACTGAATATTTTGAGACATTGATTTTCTTTACACTGAATTTTTGGACACTGAATTTTGAAAAACTGAATATTTTGAGACATTGATTTTCTTTACACTGAATGTATTTCAACATTTAAAAAAAAATCAAGAGGCAAAAAAAAATTGGTGCTATAAATTTGATTGTTTTTAAAATTCAAAGTCTGATTTTGATGCTAAAAAAATTCAATCTTAGAAATTCATATTCAAACTCAGATGGCACAGAAAAACTTCCATAAAGGTGTCACTTTCTTTGGTTTCATCTTTACCTGAGAATATTCAGAACTTGTTGAAACAGAGGTATCTATCTCAGAACACTGTCCTTGTAGCATCATCTGTGAGCATTGATGGCATCAAATACAGTTCAGATATGATTGTGTCTGTTGGTGCTTGTTCATGCCTGCCTGATTTTAGGCAAATTCACAACATCCATGTCATTAACAGTGATGTTTTGTTTCTGTGACATCATGGTATAATGAGCATCTGCGTTCTTATGAGCTATGCAGTCATGCATCATCAATGTCAGTCAACATGCTCTCTGATCTGAATGACCCGTTTCCTCTGGCAGCCTACAGAGTCAGGGGCAGAACGTTTGTTACCCTGAGACACTATATCTTGTGCTGATTGGACTCTCAAGATTTTGATGTCAAGTGTCATGAAATAACTTAACTGATTTTTTTTTGTATTTTTTTAATCCTCTGTAGAATCGCAACCAACAATGGAAATGAGGACCACACTAAGGATAATTGTCCATGACAATGACATAAGGAAAATTACACTCTCTGCGAAACCACACACACTTGACTCTCTTGTTGAACAGCTTGAGGAGAAGCTGGGGCTCCAGCTATAAATTTGATTGTTTTTAAAATTCAAAGTCTGATTTTGATGCTAAAAAAATTCAATCTTAGAAATTCATATTCAAACTCAGATGGCACAGAAAAACTTCCATACACCTTGTCCATTTGGATGGATGGCTTGAAAAATGAGGAGTCCACATGGTATGCCATCATTCTTTGATGCCGGACAGCCAGAGTTTGTGGGACGTTTTTGAAGTTTTTTGTGTTGTGAATGACTTGTTTGAAAAATTTATGCTTCCCCTCAAAGCGCATTGTCCACATATCTCTGAGCGGCCCATACATCCTCATCAACTGTGGATAGTGTTCCACGAAGTGGTGCTTTGGGCGCAATGTGAAGTGAGGAAATACTGTTAAAAGTAAACCTCTGTGCTCTGAGATCTTTGCATCAAGGAAATCAAGAGAATCTTCTGTTAGTCTAAATGATGCTGACAGTTCTAAGATGTCCTTTAAAAGCATTAAAATTTCCCATGTTGGATCATTCTCTGGGACATCAAAACCTATCATTAGTGGGAGGAGTCTTGTGAGTGCCCAATTTTCGTGGCCGTTGCCGCCAATCGTACCTCTAGAGGCAAATGTGGCAGGGATAATCTGGGGCTGATCAGTTCTGTCTGTGAATTTGTAAGGAAAATGTTTTATGACTTTGTTCAAGGACTCAAGGGTGATGTACTTCTTGGAGATCAAGTCATTAATGCACAGAGACATCTCAACAGGAATGATACCTTCCAAGAGGTCATGCATTATGTCAGGTGGAAACCCACTGACGGTGTGGAAATGCTCCAAATTGTCGCTTAAAACACAAGGACCTTTCACACCATACTCTTCCACCAGATTTGGATTCTCTAAAACTTCAGAGACTTGCCTGTCATGATCCAAGCTGGTTCTGTACTCAAATGCTCCTGATCGGACCTCTCTTTGCTGGATGTCACTCCTCTTGACCATGCAAAATCGACAGGGGTGCTGTACTGTAAAGCCAATCTTTTGCCAATCCAGTGAGGCAATTAAAGAATTTTTTGAACTCACCTGAGTGTTGCCGGCTTTCTGTTTGAACTTCTCTGCTTTTTTGCCGAGCACCTCCTGATTTTTTGATTTTTCTCTTTTCTGAGTGTGCGCTCCTTCTCTACTCCTGATTCACTCCCTTTGGATGCAGCACCTCCCTCACTGGACAATATGGCATCATACAAAGATATAGACATGCTCACAGAATTTAGAGCATCCACACTGGCTTTTTCAGACACTGACTCCGAGGGCATCTTGAACCTCTTCCCAGACGACTCACTATCCATCTCCAGCCTGGATGGTGGCACGGTGACATCATTCACACAACAGTATGAGAATCTACTCAAGAAAGAGGTACGCACTCACCTTCATGGCTCCACA
The DNA here is from genome assembly GCA_030347415.2 of Decapterus maruadsi. Lineage (NCBI taxonomy): Eukaryota > Metazoa > Chordata > Actinopteri > Carangiformes > Carangidae > Decapterus > Decapterus maruadsi. The sequence continues at coordinate 825,615 of CM064904.1, read as the reverse complement.
CTAGCCCATTATTGGCGCAACAGAAGGATCCCGAGAGGACTTCGTATCATGGGCCGAAGTGACAGTGAGTTCTGTTCTAAGTGGTGTGAAATTCTCAACAAGTGTTCATTTGACCTCATGCTACTGCTGATTAAGAATGCAGACAGTGAACTGTCCAAGATTCGTGCTGAGATGGTTACTGTGCGAGAAGATATGAACATCAAACTTGAGTCACCGCAGGTACAGGAAGTTCTTAAACAATGTACTGACTTGAAAGAGGCTTATGAGAAAAAGCTAACTGAAACTAAAGTTGAAAAATATCGCAGAGACACTATGGACTACAAAAATGGCCGAGTGTACTCATGGATGAATTCTGATGGCCAAACCACTCGGTTCAGACGTCAGCAAAGAGGCCGGAGGGACCCAGGGATGCCATCATCTGGTGAGTCTGGCAGTGATGCATCTGTGACCAGCAGCCAGAGGCAGCGTTTTTTAGGGGCACCCGGACAACGACACTACACGAGGAGCAGGGCTCGAGGCGGCGGACCAGGAGGGGTGGGAGACGACACCGGTCCAGCCGGAGATGCCAGGTCCCAGGCAACGAGACGACGGTGATCAACCTGTCTAACAGACCCCTGTCTGATGATGAAACCTCCATCCTGTCGAAAGGTTTGTCCTTTGTTCCGTTCAGAAGGGCAGATTCTTTTAAGACTAGAGTTGAAATTTTCAAGTTTCTCAGAAGCATAAAACTGAAAGCTTTTTTTGACAAAGGACCTGTTCACATGCCACTTCCCCCACAGACTTGTCCTGCCCCCACTGCCCTGAATGCTGCTGCCCCTGAGTCCAGTGCTAACATCAAGCTGAGATCCAAAAGCACCTTTATCCCCCCTGCATTTAACCCGGCTGTTGCCACGTTTTGCAGAATCATCGAATAAGAGGTGAACACTCTAACATCTAGCAATATGAACAGTATGTACTCCAACATCAGCACGGGTGAGAGACAAGCTCTGCTTGACCTCTCTAGAGATTCTGACATTGTTATCCGCAAGGCTGACAAGGGGGGGGCTATTGTTATTCAAAATAAAAGTGCATACAGACAAGAGGTATTGAGACAGCTCAGCGACGCATCTTTTTATTTGCCACTGTCATGTGACCCCACTTTGAAATTTAAGGGAGAGATAAATTTGTTCCTCAAGAGATCTATGGAGGATGGTTTTATCTCACAAGATGAATTTGACTATTTGTATCAAGAATACCCTGTACGACCTGTGTTCTATACTCTCCCGAAAATTCACAAAAGTTGTATTGAACCCGTGCCTGGGCGTCCTATTGTAGCTGGTACTCAATCTTTGACTGAACCTATATCTAAATATATTGATTTGCACATAAAGGAACTTGTTTTTCACCTGCCCTCATTTGTTAAGGACACCACTGATTTTTTAAACAAGATTGTTTCTTTGCAAGATTTACAAAATGAAGACTTTTTATGCACTATGGATGTCACAAGTCTTTATACTAACGTACCACACGTTGAAGGTTTAGAAGCACTTAGACATTTTTTGAACCAGAGAGTGACTTATAGTCCTCCTACTGATTTTCTGGTTGATATGGCTGAACTCATTTTGAACAGAAATTACTTTAAGTTTGAAGATTCTTATTATCTACAATGCCAAGGTGTGGCTATGGGGTCGGCGAGTTCACCAAATTATAGCAATCTGTTCATGGGAAGTTTTGAGGAGAAATTTGTATACCATAATAACCCTTTTCTCCACCTTCTGAAGTGCTGGTATCGTTATATTTATGATATTTTCTTTATTTTTGCGGGTACGGTCACTCAACTTGAAGAGTTTAAGGACCACGTCAACACAAGACTACCATCCATTAAATTCTCTCTAGAATTTAGCAAGGAATCTATGCCTTTTCTTGATGTCATGGTTACTAAAAATGAACTGCTGAACACTAGTGTTTATAGGAAGAAGACTGACACCAATAGCTACCTTGACTACACCAGTTTCCATCCACCCACTCTCAAAAAAGGCCTCCCATACAGTCAACTTTTAAGGGTCAGAAGAATATGTAGTACTGACACCTCTTTTGAGAAACAGGCCAAGGAACTGTGTGATCGTTTTGCAGTAAAAGGATATGATGAAGCTACCCTCAATGAATGTATGCAGAGAGTGAGAAATATTGACAGAAAGTCATTACTGACCTCTAAAACACGTCCTTCTAAGCTTCCAGGTCTGGTGTGTTCCACCACCTTCTCCAACATCTCTGTGGACATAAAAAATAGGGTGAAGAAACACTGGTATATTCTATCTAGTGACCCACTAGTGGGTCATTTGTTTAAAGAACCTCCCGTCTTTGCGCATAAACGTGCCCCAAACGTGAGGGACCGATTGGTAAGAGCTGACTGTTATGTACGTCCACAGCATTTTTTGTCTTCTCTGTCTTATGGTAATTACCCTTGTCTCAGTTGTGTGCATTGTAATGCAATGATAAAAGGAGACAGTTTCTCTCACCCCCATTCAGGCAGTAAGTATAGCATTAAAAGTAGAATTACCTGTAAAACAAAATTTGTCGTTTACCTCCTCAAATGCCCATGCGGTTTGTGCTACATTGGAAAAACCAAGAGAGAATTGAAAATCCGGGTCTCAGAACATAAAAGCAACATCAGGAACAAAGATGTAAAATCTTCCGTTGCTAGACACTTTAATAGTGCTGGGCATGATGTCTGCTCCCTGAGGTTTCAGGGCATTGAGGAGGTACAACCTATGAAAAGAGGGGGAAACGGAGAAAAAAGGCTATTACAACGTGAGGCCTTTTGGATCCATACATTGCAGACAGAACACCCGAAAGGCATGAACGAGGAGCTTCTTTTGGGTTGTTTTTTGTAAATGTCTCTGAAAGTTTTTTATGTCCCTCTTTGTGTATGGGCCTTATTATTTTTTCCTTGCCGCCTTGCAAGGATGAGATATAATTGATGTGCTGAGTTATTGACTTGACTTTCTTACCTTTAGTGTTCTTGTGAAATGTATTGTATATTTATGGTGACCTTAGTCTTATATGAGAGGGGGTATGTCTATGTTCAGCACTTTATCAGACCTGCCAACCTGGGCAAAATATTTTGATTGAGTACCACTTGTGTCGCGCGGCTTTTTTTGCCTTTTTGCCATGCGGCTTTTTTTGCCGACTACTTTGCTTTGCACACAGTTACTTCCCCCATTCACTATAGATTAAAAAAACACTGACATTGCCATTGCTCTTTATATTTGGCCAGATATTTCTGTGGGACCTGGACCCTCTGCTTTTTCATTGGTCTGCTGCTCTTGTCGGCCCTGACATCTTCATCTGCCATAGTGGCAGGGTTGTTGCTGCAAAAGATTTTGTATTGTATTTAAACTGTAGAAATAATTCCTTCCCTCCTTGTACAGGCCTACTATATCTGATTCCCACCCTTAAAATTAGAGAAAAACAGTGAGGAAAGTAACTACATTTAGGCCTACTCATAATCTTACAGTAGCTAATTGTTTTAATGTGCCATTTTTACTGATGATCTATTTATTACTTTACTTGATTTTATCATGTAGTGTATTGCTATATGTTGGGTTAGGGTTAGAAACAAATCCCAATCAACAATGTTGTTGACATGGCAATAAAGTATTGAAAACTTGAAACTATCTTACTTGACTACAATCTAGGCACGCTACTTTATTTATTCTCTCTCACAAATGCGATATGACATCGTATTTTCAATGTCAAAGTAACGTTATAGGCTCTTTGCCAAAAGACACACACGTACACTCGCGTACCGTTTTAAGCGCCAGCTGCTGCGGGTGGAGGCACGGGGAACGGGGAGAGAGGCAGAGGGAAGCAGAGAACAGGAGAGAGCGGGCCAACGCTGTGGGTTCGGCAGACTCGTTATTCTCCGCTACTCTAAGCTACTGCCACAATTGTTAGATTTAATCACTGAGACCAACATTTATTTCCTAAAAAAAAATTCACCAGCCGATGGTAAACCTGGGGGTCAGTTAATCAGCGATCGATTTCTCAGCCCGGCATGACGACGTAAGCTGGCCGGGTGACCAGCTGTGCAGAGCGGCTGCTGCCTCCGTGATGTCCCGGTCGCTGCGGAGCTTCACTTCTCAGAAAAACATCCGATCAAACTTCTAAACAGCCGTTATTTGGATAAACTACACGTATACATGGGATCTGAACAGTTACTTTCTCACATGAAAAAATATTAAAATAGTGCGGTAGTACGCTGTTTCGGAAAGAGCCGCTGCTGTGTTTACTTCCGCCTGTGTGACGCGGAATGACGTGCTCCCACCTTGGCTCCAGTCCAGAACCAACCCAGTGCTTGAACCAGAACCGTGTCGGAGCCCTGCAGTGTGAAACCGCTATAAGATGATTGGTTGAAACTGCACCACTACACTGCTGCATCGTGTTGTCAGCCGTTGTCTTTTTACAGTCTATGGTTGTCAGACATGAGTATTGCACGTGCACATTTCTAACAGCACTCACAGATGTCTGCAGCTTTTTGAGTAGTTTAATGAGGCGGAGCGTACCAGCGTATTTTGATGTCAAATTGCGTACCTGCTACGCAAAATGCGTACAGGTTGGCAGGTCTGCTTTATATATTTTACTGTGCTGAGGTACCATAGCTCGTTCCCTTAAGATTTTTTGACAAGTAGTGGTGTTTTATTTATTTCACTGTACCACCAAAGTTTTTATAGTTTTTATTTTATTAGTATCTTGTGTACCTATGAATGGTTATATTGTAACCCCTATGCAATGTATTTCTATTATGTCTGTGTAGCTGAAATGCCCATTGTGATGGCTTATCTATATTGTTGCAATCTATGTCTATCCTAGAGGTGTCCCCTAATTGCCTGATGACGTTCAGCTGTGGCTCTGTGTCTTAAGTTCCACAGTAGTGAGACACCACACACACTGATGAAGACGTAGTCGAAACTGGTCTGTGTTTCTTTTGCCAATCCAGTGAGGCAATTAAAGAATTTTTTGAACTTACCTGAGTGTTGCCGGCTTTCTGTTTGAACTTCTCTGCTTTTTTGCCGAGCACCTCCTGATTTTTTGATTTTTCTCTTTTCTGAGTGTGAGCTCCTTCTCTACTCCTGACATCTCATAGACATGCTAAGCATTAGATATCGCCATTCCGCGCCATTCAGCACTATCCCATTTCTAAAACACAACCATTTCCCTCAATATTTAAACGTCACACATTACTATACTACAGGACAGTGGTCTACTTACGCTTGCCCCTTCCAAGTTGAAGTATACCACAGACAACAGTTCCACATAACATGACCAAACACTGCTTCCACAAACATACTCCCACATTCCATCAATACCTCCATTGACACACAAACCAAGTCAAACAGACAATAAAATCAGAACAATTCCTGCAACAGTAACTGCAGTGTCAATGTGACCAGGTCACACACAACTCCCAATAAAAGAATTATGTGCCTTGGCATATACAAACTCACAAACTTCAGATCCCTTCCTGATTAGACATCAAATGTATTTCTATTGTGCTGACAACATGTACAGACAATGTACAATGTCAAAGTACCAACATAGATGAAAGAATTACAACCACAAAATTCACATAACCCTATCAAATTCTTGCAACAGTCAGCTGAGACCAACACACCAATAACTGAACCACACATGCAATAACAGTAACAAGAATTGGGAAAAGGGAGGAGAGTATAATCAATTCCTAATATACTTTTTCTCTACACAATGATAAAGAAACTACATGACAATAACTTGCACACACACAACAAAGAACACATGTTTACCACATAGATGCCATGCTACTACTCAACATTTAGTATGAAAACAACCCCCTCTGAACCACTTACAGTTGCGAGCTGGAACTCCTGGCGGAGTTGCTGGACCTCAACGTCTTCAACACAAGGGAATTTCGTTGGTGATGCCATTTCTCTAGCCTGTAAAAAATTTACAAGCCCATAAGCACAACAACACGACAAACACTGTGAAACAGGACTTGTAACAAGGAGGATAGCTAATACAAAGGGCCTACAACTATAAATTCCAGACATTCAGTGTAAGTCACTGAGTTACTTCTTATTTTACACTAAATACCATCCAACAACACAGTTCATTACGGACAAATGGACGGGCGCATGGCGTCTGTCCGACTCCCCATTTCTCCGACCACACGTCTGTCCGATACCCATTTCTCCGACCATACTTTTTATTTTTTTTATGCGTCCATTAGTCCGACCTCCCATTTCTCCGACTTGAGTAGCCCTAACCCTTAACCTTACCCTAAACCTAACCTTAACGCTGTAGAATGGGAAGTCGGAGAAATGAGCCGTCGGACTTTGGGGCAGTCGGACTGACGTATGCTCCCCCAAATAGACAGCCAGTGATACCACAACGGAAAACACTACCACTAAATCCTTATAAAATAATAAGATAACCCCAACCGCTTCTAATTATACACCACCCTACACCAACATGCCCAGCAAATTTTATGACCAGGTCATTGATTCCCAACACCTCTACCCCAACCTAACCCTGACAAAATGTTACAACTCAACTACCTTACATTTAAAACAGTGAAGGCCAAAACACACAATATTGATAAAATGTAAAATACTCAACTATAGTCGAGCTGTCAGTGCAAAGTCTGAAATGAAAAGAAACAACTGTCAATATTTACTTCAAGGAAAATGATGCCATTTGAAACTTTCCTTGACCTTAGATCAACATCTTTAACACAAAGCAAGTACCAGTCTTGGTACCAAAAAACACCAACAATTACCATTATTAACATACAGATACCTCAGACTTTATACATATACTCATATATTACCCTAACAATATAATAACTACCTTTACAAAACTTGGTAGAAACACAATGTAGCTTACGCTAGCACAAAGAACCTGTGGCCAGTTGACAAAGGATCCAACAAACAGACTCATGGTGCCACACCTGCTATTAATCAGCAGCTTCTAACTTCATGTCTCCTCTGATTGGCCTCTGCTTCCTCATGACCTACTGCTACAAGGGTGTTGATTGAATTACTAGCAGGCAACACAAAACATAGCCAAACTAGGGTGATAGTCAAAGACATTAGAATCACACAGATCCTTGATAAGATAAACAACTACTGACATATCATGACAACAAAAACCTACACTCCATGGATTTGCTATCAATATTTGTCATATTTTGACAACTCATGCCTGTGCACTGACTCTATGAGTGAATCGCAACAACAAAATATATGAATATTTCCTGTGCTTTCACTGCACTATGACACATTTCTGGGTGCCAAAAATTGTGGGTTCACAACCCAGCAAGGATAGGATATTCTGAACAATGAAATAACTTGTGTCCTACATAGGATATGACAACAGCCCTCAGCTATCATTTACACAAAATATTCAACATTTCCATGAATATAATTTCTTTCCCTATTTGGTTTATGTAGCCATATGTATAACATTTTAATACTGCTACAAGACGCTGACTCTATGAGTACAGTAGGTGCAAGACACACCACACATAATGCAGGTCTCTATATCAAGGGGCGTGGCCACCATGGCGCCACCATTTCTGATCCATCGCCATGTGTATTCAAGCAGCTCTCTCTCTCATAAATAATTCCTCACTCAGAAAACTCACTCATGTCGCCCCCTTGTGAAACAGGAAGTGCAGTGTTTTACATCAACATTGTGCAATTTGCTCAAATCTTCACATGTTTGAGCCCGTTCAGCCCCTGAACACCCCTACCCACATCTTCCTTCATAGCACCACCTGGTGGACGAACAAGAAATTGCACTTTCCCGCTCCCGCAACGCCTTTTCGCCCTTCTCACTTCGCGCCAGGCCCCCGCGCGCCTCAGGCCCCCGCAGTCGCATGGACCAGCGAGGGCCCGTCATCGCCGCTTGCGGCTTTAATTGAAAATATATTTTTTGATTGAAGAATAAAGACACAAATCTACCTTCATATAAAAGATAGCTTTCTTATTTTTTTCATTTCTCAGTGATCTTTCCTCTGACCCAACAGAATTAAAGCAGAAGTAAGTGATATATTTGTGTTAATATAAGTCTTAAATAGTTATATCTTCCGACAGCAATCACTTACATAGAGTGTTTGGACCAAAACACGGGTCTGTCAGTCACTCTGCTCTGCTCTGAGCCGAGGAGAAAACATTTATCGTATCCTACAGTTTTTATCCAATGAGGAGAGAGAACGGCATGCAGGGCTGTGTGTGCAGCCAAGGAACGCCGTGAATGTGGCGACGTAGGGACGAGGACTGTTATGGTGCGTTCAAGGAAACTCGTATTTTTCCGACCGTGAAGTGGTACCAGTTCGATCTGGTACGAGTTCACCGGTCGGAAGTTACGAGTGGCTGTTATAGTGACTTTCACCGGTAAAACAGGTCGGAAAAACACGAGTGGGTTACCTGGAACGCTACAAAGTCGTAAGTTGTGACTTGAAGCTGTAATTTACGATTTCAAAAGCCTGCCTGGAACGCAGCATTAGCGAAAACGACCGGACCACTTACTTCTTCTTTAACAGCAGTTGTTACAGCATTTTTTCTTTTGTTGGTCACATCTGCATTTAGTGTTCCAAACAGTATTTTTTTGTTTGATTCAACTTCTCCTACTTTACCTCAATGTGGGTATCAGGCCCAGTTCCAATCCGACCCCTCACGGACTCACTGACTTAGAGGCGCGTTCACGGGAAGTCCGTGAGTGTGTGAGGGCTGTTCCGTTGTCAGATCGTCAAGTCAGTGAGTCAGTGAATGAGCCCTTACTGCCCCCTTACCGTAAGTCAGCACCGATGCTGACTTTGGGTAAGGGAATTACCCACAGTTCATAGTGTTGTGAAGTCAAACCCGGAGCGGTTGAACCGCTTTGGTAAAACCATGATACAAGGGGTGGCGTCGGAACGCGAGTGTTAAAAGAAAAAAAAAATCACCAGACGTGGACGGAGCGCTGCGCCAGTCTCTTTATTGTTAATGAACAGGAGCAACAACAAAAAAAGAAAGAAAGAGATTTTTTTTTTTTAAATAAATAAATAATAATATGTTTACTGTCAGTAACGTGTAGCCTACAGTTTTTGATTATTGATGATCATTTGATCAGATCTGATCCAGGAACTTTTTTTAAAAATAATCCACCTCCCTCACACACCTTATGCGTGTTATAAGTAGGCCTATGGTAAATTATCGGTCCAAGACCGGAGTCAACAACGTTTTGTTGTCAAGGTAACGTGTCGTGAGAGTGGGTAAGTGCTGTTCCATTCGTGTTCACAGCATCTGGACCCTCACAGACTCTCACACTCTGTCACTTAGAGCTGACGTCACTGAAGTCAGTGAGAGTTCAGGGCTTGAGTCTTTAGGGGGTGGATTGGAACTGGGCCACTGAGAAACTCCTCTTCTCCGCCCTCTTTGCCATGATTTTGGTGTGGGGGGAAAAAAATCCATTCACGCCTTATTAAAGGGATTGTTGCTACCATACATGGTCAATTGTAGGCGTTTCCAAATGCAAATGACCCTAACCATGGTAATTAGGAACAGGTGGGATTTATCATCACTGATTACTTACTAGTGTGCGTACAAACGGTGTACGCACGTTTGATAAATACAGGTTTTTTGTACTTAAGCACATTCTAAATTTCATTTGTACGACAGAATTTAGAACCTTTTCTACGCACAGTTGATAAATGAGGGCCCTGGTGTTGTATTGTAAAAAAAAATAACAGCACAGTTCCTGGGAAGCAACCTCTGTGATTGCAGATGAGTGTATCAATGAGCATTATCTTCACACATGTAATGATAATTGTGTTATACCATGTCAGTGGATGGATTCACCTCAAGGTCATCCATCCATCCATCCATTATCTTCCGCTTCTTCCGGGGCCGGGTCGCGGGGGCAGCAGTCGGAGCAGGGATCCCCAAACTTCCCTCTCCGCCGACACTTCCTCCAGCTCTTCCGGGGGCACCCCGAGGCGTTCCCAGGCCAGCCGAGCAACGTAGTCACTCCAGCGTGTCCTGGGTCTTCCTCGGGGCCTCCTCCCGGTGGGACATGCCCGGAACACCTCACGAGGGAGGCGTCCAGGGGGCATCCTATACAGGTGCCCGAGCCACCTCAGCTGACTCCTCTCGATGTGGAGGAGCAGCGGTTCTACTCCGAGCTCCTCCCGGGTGACCGAGCTCCTCACCCTATCTCTAAGGGAGCGCCCCGCCACCCTGCGAAGGAAGCTCATTTCGGCCGCTTGTAATCGCGACCCTGCTCTTTCGGTCACTACCCAGATTTCATGACCATAGGTGAGGGTAGGAACGTAGACCGACCGGTAAATTGAGAGCTTCGCCTTTCGACTTAGCTCCCTCTTCACCACAACGGACCGATACAGTGACCGCATGACTGCAGCCGCTGCACCGATCCGCCTGTCGATCTCGCGCTCCATCCTTCCCTCACTCGTGAACAGGACCCCGAGATACTTGAACTCCTCCACCTGAGGCAGGATCTCTCCCCCGACCTGAAGGGTGCATGCCACCTTTTCCGGTCGAGAACCATGGCCTCGGATTTAGAGGTGCTGATTCTCATCCCAACTGCTTCACACTCGGCTGCAAACCGCCCTAGTGCACGCTGCAGGTCCTGGCTCGAGGGAGCCAGCAAGACAACATCATCCGCAAAAAGCAGAGATGAAATCAAGTGGCTCCCGAACCGTACCCCCTCCGGCCCTTGGCTGCGCCTAGAAATTCTGTCCATAAAGATGATGAACAGAACCGGTGACAAAGGGCAGCCCTGCCGGAGTCCAACATGCACCGGGAACAGGTCTGACTTATTGCCGGCGATGCGAACCAAGCTCCTGCTCCGGTCATACAGGGACCGTACAGCCCTCAGCAGAGGGCCTCCGATCCCATACTCCCGGAGCACCCCCCACAGGATGCTACGTGGGACACGGTCGAATGCCTTCTCCAGATCCACAAAACACATGTGGACTGGTTGGGCAAACTCCCATGAACCCTCGAGCACCCTGCGGAGGGTATAGAGCTGGTCCAGTGTTCCACGGCCGGGACGAAAACCGCATTGTTCCTCTTGGATCCGGGGTTCGACTACCGGCCGAATTCTCCTCTCCAGTACCCTGGAATAGACTTTCCCCGGGAGGCTGAGTAGTGTGATCCCCCGATAGTTGGAACACACCCTCCGGTCCCCCTTTTTGAAGAGGGGAACCACCACCCCGGTCTGCCAATCCAGAGGCACTGTCCCCAACTGCCACGCGATGTTGCAGAGGCGTGTCAGCCACGACAGTCCCACAACATCCAGAGACTTGAGGTACTCAGGGCGGATCTCATCCACCCCCGCTGCCTTGCCGCCGAGGAGTTTCCTAACTACCTCGGTGACTTCAGCTTGGGTAATGGATGCATCAACCTCTGGGTCCTCAGCCTCTGCTTCCTCAGTGGAAGGTGTGTCAGTGGGATTGAGGAGATCCTCGAAGTATTCCTTCCACCGCCCGACGATATCCCCTGTCGAGGTCAACAGCTCCCCCCCTCCACTGTAAACAGTGTTGGCGGAGCACTGCTTCCCCCTCCTGAGGCGTCGGATGGTTTGCCGGAATTTCCTCGAGGCCGACCGGTAGTCATCCTCCATTAACTTTTCCCAGACCCGAGTTTTTGCTTCCGTGACCGCCCGGGCCGTCGCCCGTTTGGCCTGCCGGTACCCATCAGCTGCCTCGGGAGTCCCATGAACTAAGAAAGCTCGATAGGACTCCTTCTTCAGCTTGACAGCATCCCTTACTTCCAGCGTCCACCACCGGGTTCGGGGATTGCCGCCGCGACAGGCGCCGGTGACCCTACGGCCACAGCTCCGGTTGGCCGCGTCAACAATGGAGGTGGAGAACATGGTCCATTCGGACTCAATGTCTCCAACCTCCCTCGGAATCCGGGCAAAGCTCTCCCGGAGGTGGGAGTTGAAGACCTCCCTGACAGGGGATTCTGCCAGACGTTCCCAGCAGACCCTCACGATACGCTTGGGTCTTCCAGGTCTGACCGGCTTCCTTCCCGCCAGCGGATCCAACTCACCACCAGGTGGTGATCAGTTGACAGCTCAGCCCCTCTCTTCACCCGAGTGTCCAAGACATACGGTCGGAGGTCAGATGATACGACTACAAAGTCGATCATCGACCTCCGACCTAAGGTGTCCTGGTGCCACGTGCACTGGTGGACACCCTTATGCTCAAACATGGTGTTTGTTATGGACAAACTGTGACTAGCACAGAAGTCCAATAACAGAACACCACTCGGGTTCAGATCGGGGAGGCCGTTCCTCCCAATCACACCTCTCCAGGTATCACTGTCGTTGCCCACGTGAGCGTTGAAGTCTCCCAGCAGAACAATGGAGTCCCCAGTTGGAGCGCTTTCCAGCACCCCTTCCAGGGACTCCAAGAAGGCCGGGTACTCTGCACTGCTGTTTGGCCCGTAGGCCGACACAACAGTGAGAGACCTATCCCCGACCCGAAGGCGCAGGGAAACGACCCTCTCGTTAAGCGGGGAGAACTCCAACACATGGCGGCTGAGCTGGGGGGCTATAAGCAAGCCCACGCCAGCCCGCCACCTCTCACCTTGGGCAACTCCAGCGTGGAAAAGAGTCCAACCCCTCTCAAGGAGTTGGGTTCCAGAGCCCAGGCTGTGCGTGGAGGTGAGCCCGACTATCTCTAGCCGATACCTCTCAACCTCCTGCACCAGCTCAGGCTCTTTCCCCCCCAGCGAAGTGACATTCCATGTCCCTAAAGCCAGAGTCGTTGTCCGTGGATTGGGTCGTCGGGGCCCCCGCCCACGACCGCCACCCAAATCCCTTGGCACCATCCCCTTCTGGACCCTCCCGCGGGTGGTGGGCCTACGGGAGGGCGGGCCCACGTCGCTCCTTCGGGCTGCGCCCGGCCGGGTCTCGTGGGCCCACGGAGCCCGGCCACCAGACGCTCGCCTGCGGGCCCCGACCCCAGGCCTGGCTCCAGGGTGGGGCCCCGGTGACGCCAATCCGGGCGACGTACACGTCCTTGATCTTTTCTTATCGTCCATCAGGGGTTTTGAACCGCTCTTGGTCTGACCCGTCACCTGCGACCTGTTTGCCTTGGGAGACCCTACCAGGAGCATTAAGCCCCGGACAACATAGCTCCCAGGATCATTCGGGTGCTCAAACCCCTCCACCACGGTAAGGTGGCGGTTCAAGGAGGGGCCTCAAGGTCAATTGTGGATTTGTTACACGTGTCATTATAAGATTAGTAAAGGTGAGGTTCCTCCAGAATATGCAGGGAAGAATTTGATGGTTCGTCCTGTTCCAGCAGAATTGGCCTGTTTGAACAGTTTAGAGCAGCATTTGGTAGCCTTGCATATTCCATTTATGAAGATGTTGGCTTTGCCCAAAGGGAGGCAGAATGGAGTCCATGGTCCTGTCACATGTGTTCCTGCCAACATAGTGGAGACTAATATGTTGCCTCACTCCAATATTGAAGGGTCATTGCTACGTGTAAAGTGTAAGCGTAAACTTACATATAAAGGGCATTATGAAAATCAGTTTGTTGATAACAATGCATGTTAGGCGGGCGTTACAATATTTAAAACAGCATGATGTCCATTATAAAGATGAAGATTGAGTTCAATGAAGCATGGGTCAATGAATTTTGTAGGGAGGAAGACAGGTGGTGATCAGCAGGTTGATGGTGGTGCTGATGTTGCTGAGTTTCTTCATGACAGAAAGCAGCAGCAGCACTGTATATTCCAGGATACCCGTTTGATGCCAGTTGATGTCGGTCAGGAAGTGTTGGACCAGTATTTTGATGATGTGTTGAATGTGGCCCCTGGAGAGGGAAATAGTCCTGTTAGGCTGCTGTCTGATCATGCTAATGAAGCTAAATGTTTTCCTGTGTTCTTCCCCCATGGGCGTTTTACTTATCATAGTGGTAGACAACATCGTTTGACATTGTCACGCTATTTTAATAACTGTATTCTAAATGCTGATGGCAGGTTTTCCCAAAATGTAGAATATATATTTTTTGCACAATATATGTCAGAGGTTGAGCAGGTCAAGAATAATGTTTCCATTGCATTACGGAAAAGGAAAGGAGGTAAAACATCTGACAAGGTGAATATTTTACAGGATGCAGAGTCTTTGAAGAAGTTTTTGGAGTTTGACGATGGTTATCGTTTTTTGAAACCGATTAGAGGGACTCAGGGAGCACAGCGGGACCTGTTAGCTTGGTGTTCCTACATGGTTTTGTTCATTTTCTTCTGCTGATTTGCGCTGGCAGAATCTCCTTAGCAGTACTTTGAAACAGGAAGGAAGGACAGAGACTATTGAACAGTTAGAGTGGGCTGAAAGGTGTGACCTGCTGCGACGAAATCCTGTCACAGCAGCCAGGATGTTTGATTTCCGTTGGCATTGTTTTCTGAGAGAGGTCTTGATGTCACCCACACATCCAACTGGTAAAATTAAGGACTATTTCTATAGGGTAGAGTTCCAGCAGCGTGGCTCACCTCATGTGGAGTTTGGATTGAAAATGAAATGAAAGAATACGGATGAAGAGGTAGTTCAATTTTTTTGATAAATATTTAACATGTGAACTACCTTCAGATGATGACACACTATTGGACACTGTCACATCTGTACAACAACATTCAAAATCATGTAAAAAAGAACAAGACGGTCGATTCAATTTCCCAAAGCCCGTTTTAGCGCGTACATTTATTAGTCGTAAACCGGAAGTTGTCAAGTGCACATGTCCCCCAGAAGCAGGTTGTGTTTGTCCTTGTCTGACTGAGCAAAAGCTTATGAAAAGAGAGGGGGCAAGTACGATTTTATCAGACATTAAAAAGGCTCTTTCAGAGGAAAGAGGCTCTTTTGACAGTGTAGAACAGTTGTTTTGCAGCCTTGATGTAAGTCAGGAGTTGTTTGAGGATGCCTACAATTACTGAGTAGAAACACACATGTTGTTATGAAAAGACAAGTTAAAGAGGTTTGGATCAATCAGTACAATAAGTAGATGCTTATGTGTGTGTTGTCTCCTATATTTCTAAGGCAGAAAAGGAGATGGGGCTGTTGTTGGGAAACGTCGACAATGCTGTTAAAATGAGTTTACCTTTGAGTGTGTTGAGGCAGAGAGCTACATCTGGTAATGTTGATACGGATGATGTGTGGATGACTGGGATATCAGACCGAAAATATAAAATAAATGTCTGGAAACATTTGCCTCAGAGTTTCGAGTTCTGAGTAAAAATGAAAAATGTGCATCACCTATTGAATTGAAGAACGGCTGTGGTTTTGTAACAAAAAGAACCCGAAGTAGTTCACCGATAGCAGAGCTCAGCATTGCTGCTCCAGACATATTTAAAAATGTGGGGGCCTGGGATGAACGGAAAGAAAAACTGTCCATCTTCATTTCCAGGTGCCGCAGTGCCATGACCCCAGAGGTCAAGGAAAGAATTGTGCAGATGAAGGAAGAGGACACTCTCCTCCCTATTGCTAGTGTAAATATGAATCGTTGTACTAAAGGTTGACACTTAGTTCAAAGTTGAAAGCTACATTACATAGTATGTTTTTATATTTGTAGAATTAGTTTTTATATTTGTAGCAGTGGTGGCTTTCCATGCCCTTTGCCCATGTTTGCTACTGTAGTTAATTAAGAAAGAAATGAATAAGAATAAGATGAGAAAGAAATTCAAACTTCGCTGATTGCTGAAATAAAACTTGAAAAATTATTTTTTGTTTGTTTTATTCCTTAAACTGTAATTAAATCCAAAAAACAAAGTTTTCATTATGTGAACCCTTATATCTACGTATTTAGTAGTGTTGGTGATTGATTGAGCTCCAAATCTGTGAATCTTAAAAATATACATTTTGTGGACAAAATATGCACGTGGATTACCCCCTACAGGTTGAAACCAAGCCGTTACATTCCTAATCCTAGTGTAATTCTCTATATTTGGTATCTAACAAAATGACTTATGATGCAGCATAGCTTCTTTTAAATGCACGAAACTTCGCTTTTACCCACCTCGTCTCTCCCTCGACGCAGAGGGGGGGGGGCAGCGTTTCGCACCCGTGCAGGGAAGTTACATAGTGCTGTTTCAGCCGACGCGACCCCGCTCAGACCGCGGCAGCAGCTCCATTCATCCTGTTAACCATTTTTCTATCACTGCAATGAGTCTGGAAACATTATTTGAAGGCCAAAAAATTCCGCAATGTTACTTTAAAGCATACATTGATCATTTATATATACTTATGGCATCCTATGAGTCCTTATAACAATTGATTTTTGCGGTGTGTGTATAGAGGGGTATGAGTAGTTGTAATGTATTATCAGCCTCATCAGTCAGTCATTCTGACCTCAGCGACACAGAGAGGAGTCAGCAAAAACTCTGGCATCGTGGACCTTTCCTGGCCAGCCAACGTTTATGTCCCAAAATGTCATTTTGTGGTCCACTACACCCTGCAACAGGATGGAGTAGAATCCTTTCCTATAGTAATAACCTGCAGGGTGATCTGCCGGTGCCAGGATGCCCATGTGGGTCCCGTCAATTGCGCCCACAACCTGTGGGAACCTCCATTTATCTCGGTAGCCCTGGACGATCACCATTAGCTCCACGTCAGTAGGGGTCTTGATGTAGTGGCGTTTAATTTCCCGTATTATGGCTGCCACAACCCCTTGAGTCATTTGACAAGCAGTGGGGATACCAACACCAAACTAATGCCAGATAGACCTGTATTGTAGATTGATTGCCAAACGCTACAGGCATATGGCCATGCGAAGCTCCACAGGGACAGGGTGTCTGTATCTTGTTCTCTGGCATGTCAAACTAGGCTGCAAGATATATAGGGCCCTAGATTGCTAGACCGATCGGAGTCAACGCGCAGCATAGCTGCGCCACGCCAACTGGGTGTGTCCAGGCGCGTTTTGCAAGAATCGTGAGCAACGAAGTCTGGTATAGACCGGCGCACCCACGCCCCTTGTCCCTCCTCAAAGCGCAAATGCCGAGGAGGGAGGAGTCGGGGGTGTGAGGCAGGCAGGAGGAGGAGAGAAAGGCTGAAGTGGGATTAACACAGCCGATTCCGATTTTCACCAATCAAATGAGCCCCTCTCCTCACCTTTAACTGAGCCGCGGTGATGTCATTTCCTACTTTGACATGGACGGAGGAGAGGAGGAGACAGCGACGCCACAGGCCGAACCTCTCCCAGGAGGAAACAGCTGTTTTGGTCCGGAGGTCCGAGCTCAGAGTGGCTGAATAATGAGTTTAATATCTTAAACAGGTTTGATCTGATACACTGAGAACCGCTGGCCAGTGTAAAAAACAACTAATAAACTAATAAAGAAACTCACATTTATTCAAACCCTGTGTAGAGATGAGAGGTGAATTGAGTTAACCTTATATTCCTGTGAATGTTAATGTAAACCCAGCGCGAGGCAGCAGTTAAAAGAAAAAGATGACGTAGAGGGAGACCCCCCAGGAAAGAGACTTACAAAAACGTTACAGTGTGTCAGTTGTTTTGTTTTCCTGCCTGTTATTTTGTTGCTGGGCTTTTCCGCTGGTAAATAAACTTTTTTTTCTAAACTACACAAGATCCGCTCAAGATTCTTGGATCCGAGTGTAACATGTACACTAATCACAATATAAACAAACACTGTAACAGGGATGGAATCCGCGTAAAGGACGCTCTCGCTCTCTCCCCCCCTCCCTCTCTCTCTGTCTGTCTGTCCTTCTGTGATGAGACAAACTATATACTGACTATCTGACACCGAGGCTGTTGTGGTTGAGAGATGTTTGTTTTTTGTTTTTCATTACAGCTGCCTGACGTCGCTGGCTCGTTGATAAATTAATAAGTAAATAAAAAAAATAACGCGGATGATCACATCTCAACACGGCAGTGACATGCAGTCCCTCAGTCCGCAATCCACAGCTCCAGTGCCAGTTCGTCCCTGCTGAGTTAAAGCCCCAGTATGTGAGATTTACCCCCATCTAGCGGTGCGGTTGCATGTCGGCACGTATTCTTGCTGTTGCGTTTACGTAAACTCGGGCAGAAGTCAGAAAAACAACCGACGCTGCATGTAACAGGATAAACAAGCCTCTATGTAAACAAACGGTCCGCCAGCACGAGGCAAAACAATACAGGCGTGACAATATGTTGTCATGGTGATGTCGTATTGTTTACCTGACCCACGTTTTACCGTCTTTCTCTCGTCGAGTAAAATAACATCCAGTTGGTTTGCCGACGGCGTCACTCACGGCGTCATTCAGGTGTCTGACTGCACCTGAAGGCAACACCAGCGCCTCCGTCCTTCCTCACACCAGCTACACGGTGGTGACAGTTTTAACAGGCGCCGTCTAGAAAACTTTCTCCCCGAGACGAGAAGGTCCGGCGGCCCGAGTTTGTGGTTAACTACGGCGACGGTGACACTGAACGTAAAACATGGCGATTCAACATGGCAGAGAAGGTTCGGTGAACCCCCCCCTGTATGTTTGTAACGACTTGTAACATCTCATTCTAAGTTACGAGTAAGCGCTCGTTTGTATGCGGGCGCGATTCCACTTCATTGAAATACGTATTTATGAAAGACATATTTGATTTTTGTCAATAAAAAGCCAGTAAAGTCCCATACTGTCCCTTTAAATCAGGTGGAGTTTTCATTACGCTGCCAACAGCCTTTGATCTGACGTCAGATGTGACGGGACACTCTTTATAGATATAAATTCACGTGTTGATTCCATTAGTTGCATTAAATAGCGGTTATTGTGGTTATTTATTGCATCTAAATGCGTCTGGAACAGTGGAAACCTGTCTGTGAGGTTTTGCTGACGTGTGTGGACTGTTCGCCGGTCAACCAATCTCCCTCTCCGCCAGCTCCGCTTCGCCTTGCCCCGAGATAGACCTGCTTTGAGGTGGTCTGCTTTCGGCGCAGAGTCGGCGGGACATTTTCTCACGAAACTTCCGCTTCACCAAGCTGGATCTGTGACACCGCCTCCTGCTGCGCCGCCACACCCATATTGGCGGAGCGCGATCTGCCAATCTCCCAACCTGATTTTGCGCCTGTCTGCGCTGCTTCAAACTTGCAATAGACCGGCTGCACTACGGTTCGCTACCTGCGCTGCGCCAGGAAACTAGGGCTCAATGTCTCTAACAGAAAGTTATTGTACATTTTTTTCAAATAATAAATTCAGACTAAATCTTTTTTTTTTAATGGAAAAGCAATATTTTTATTCTGCATCACTCTAAATGCTCTGTAGATATTTTAAAAAATAATATGGCTTTTAATAAAGATTATCCATATTCAACCTATAATCTCTATTATTTAACCATGTTTAGGAAAGGCTTTCTAAACTTTTTCTGCTTATTTTAACATTTTTCTCTCACCAACGGGAACATCATTAATCACAAAATTGAAAGAGGAGAACAAATTGGCTAAGCTGAAAATAGAACACCTGGAGGAGCGGGTGAAGCACCTGGAACAGGCTAACAAAGATCTCAAAAAGGACAAAGATTTTCTGCTCAGCAGATTTGACGAGAAGCCAGGTACAATTCCATTAAACCCCCATCACACACACACAATATATACATATATGTATATTGTACACATTTGCTGTATGCTATGAACTGTGTGTGTGGGGGTACCCTGTAGTATGTCATAAATACACACACAGTATATGCTTGAAAAGGAAACCAAAGTAGTTTATTGAAAGCAAATGAGGGGGGGAGGGGTGGCGGCTCCGGCTTTACTGGGCGTCTGCATCACCGGCAATGAAGGGAGATTGATTAATGAAATTGAACGGGATACATTGTGTAATTCATATTTTTAAAAAAAAAAAAAGAAAAGCCCCGTACCTGAATCCTGAGGAAGGATGATTGGAACCGAGATGGAGGGACGGTTGAACTGCACCTCTGCTCTCCGGTGCAGCTCCAACCTCTCCTGCTTTATTCTCACCATCTCTTCCTGCAGGGCAGTTTGTGTCTGGAGTTGGTCTTCTACCCCCCCGCAGCACCACCAACTTCTCCCTCTCCAGGCACACCAGCGTCTCGCTGCAGGTGCAGGTGGTTATAGCGGGCCGCCCGGTAAAGCCTCCCCGCATGTAGTCTGGCCTACCGGAAGTGCTTAGCTGCGATTAGCCTCTGATTGGGCGGAACGAGCCACCCGGCGGAAGTCCCGCCTCCGTGCTGCAGTTTTTAAAGTCCCCCCGGAAAAGGGAAACATCAACAAACAACAACAGGAACAGAACCGTGGATCTCTTATACATCTGTGTCTTGAATTGAACAGAAGATGAAATGTCCGTCCGCGGTTGCCGACCGCCGTTAAACCGAACAAAAGAATAAATATTTGTCAACGGTTGCCGGCCGTCGTTGCACCGCGGACCGAAATCCAGTTTCCAACCGGCAATATTTTGCAAGTGCGCCGTTACTACGGCGTTGCTACGGCGCCAACCAAGGCGATTGTGATTGGTTGAAAAAATTCCAAACGGCCGGAGCGTTTTTTTCTCTTATCGCAGAATCATAGGCGGAGCAGCCAGACTCTCCTTCTTCTTTGGAGGAGAGTCTGGCGAGCGAGACTACCCCGCATGTGAACACCGGGCCCTGCTGGTTGGCGGACGGGCACGGCTGTGGGGGGTCGTCCTCTTCTGGGGGCGTGCATGTCCCCACTCCGCTCCCGGATGGCTCCTCGTCATCCTCACTCTCTGAGAGGCCCTCGTCCCCCTCGACATCGATGCCCCCAGGAATGCCTTCAGAAGCCGTCTTTCCTTAGCCTCGTAAACCAGCCTCCCCCGGAAATGCATTCAATTCATTTTTCAGGGGGAGTCTGGCCTCATACCCGTTGAAACCGTTTCGCCTGGGCGGGAGTAGTAGCGTTGACAGACAACCCCATTGAGCCAATCAGCGTTTCAAAATACATGACGTCATCCACATGCGCTAGCTTTTCTGCTACGGCTCTACTCGTAACCACAAAGTGACAGATTCGCAGCAGATTCGCAGGTAAACTACCAGAAAAATGGCCGAATACAATGTAAATAACTTTTGCCGTCTGTGTAATGAAAATTTACGTAAAGACGGCCGTCTATCAAACACGAAGAGGATTTATCACCGCGAAGGACCCGATAACCAAAGCGTATTTCTCCATCCGTCATCATACGGACTACACTTACAGCCACAGGACGACAGATCCTCACGTATCTGCAAGAAATGTTTCACCCAAGTTAAAGCAATGGACGATTCGTTATCAACCCTCAAAAAATGGAAAATAGCAGAAGAAACTCATTCCGAAACAACAACACCCAAAGGTACACCATCCCAAACAGACTCAGAGAAACGACCAAGAGAATCGCCTAATGAAACACCACAAGCAGCTAAAAAACAAAGACACCATCCCTCAACAACACCAAATCGCAAATCAACGCCACTCAAAACACCTGGAGAAGTCACAAGACAAAGTGTGGTAGAGGTAACCATTTATGCTATCTGTTATCTTACTCGTCAGTGCATTCTGTGGGGCTAACATGAATAATAATAATTTGAACACAATTATATTGTGAGTCATGCAAGTTAAAGGCTCGGTAGGCAGAAATCTAGAAAAAAGCCTTGAGTTGAGTCCACACGGTTCTCATCCCCTCCGCCAGTCCGTCACTTTCTTACGTTTTAATATTTTTTTCATGCGAGAAAGTGACGGTTTAGATTCCCAATCCGTGGTCAGTTTTTCCTAATAACGTCTGTAAGTATTGTTCCGACTTTTGTCGGAGGAGTGCAGAGCCACACAGGAGCGGCAGCAGCGGCTCGTCACAGAGGCTGCAGCCGGGGAGCTGAGCTCATCGGCCGGGCAGCTTCTCTGTCCTCCTCCCTTACCAACCAACTTGCCGAAGCTTCTTTCTTTTCCTTTTTTCAATGTTATCCTCCATAATGTCCGAGTCACGGGTAAGAAAAACCTTTTTGAACACATGAACGACAACATAGTATTTATATTTCGTGTAAAATAATACGAATAAGAGCTGCTGCTCTGTGATTGGTCAAAACCTACCGTCACGGGTAGATTCTTTGCAGGCTGAAAACAGAGCCTAGGGGAGACGCAGACGTCTGATCTTTTTTCACATCACTTCTTTTACATTATCCTCAAGGTTATTGTGTAAGTTTTTGCCTAATACTGTCAAAAAAAAGCTGCCTACCTAGCCTTTAACAGTGGAAGAGAAGGTTCTCACTTATAACAAGCTTCTTGCAGCACTTTTTTTTTTTTTTTTACCATTTAGATGTACATTTGATGGAGTTATACTTTTCACTTTACAGTTATACATTCCACCTTCTCTTTGATATCCAATCCTCTCAACTTCATGTTAAAAATATTGGGAGAAAAACGTGTTTGTATTGTATTGTCATGTTTAAATATTGGAAAATTAAACCTCAAAGCATATAATCCTTACCGGTTTATTAATAACAGAAGCTGTAGCACAGGGATCCCCAATAGGCGGCCCGCGGGCCGGATGTGGAGAGCAAAATATCTGCCATTCTGAACGTTTATTTTCATGTTTTACTTTTCATGTGTCCCTTAATTATTTTAGAAAAACGGGCGTCATTCTGAACCTGAAAAACGTATACCATTTCGAGAAGTTGGTTAAATCAGCTGTTGTAAACGCGGAGGCCGTTTGCTGCGGTAGTACAGTGGACAAAGCAATTGACTCCCACGCAGCGGAGCGTGGATGGAATCCCAGGGTGGGGGCTCAATGGTAGCTAATTTTGTCTTGTATATTAGCCCACTGCTACTTCGGACCATGTTGTGTCATTCTCACACACCTGCAACGGACGGTCAGCTGGTCTGTTTTCAGCGAGCAACGTCAAGCTGAGCAGGAAGCCACGCGGTCGTCGTTTTCCGGAACATGCGCTTCAACTGGGAGCAGCAAAGTCTGGTAGCTCTGAGTTTTTGAGTTTTTACTCAACATTTTGCTTTATTTTTGTTGTGTTTTTGTCATCTACTGATGGATGCTTCTATGGAGAGAAGAGATTCTTCATAGATGAGCTTTTTTTATTGAAAATGGACAGATCTGGAGGACACCATCCTGTCTCAGAAGAGATGAAGAGGTGCTTTTGTGGTGGTTGTCGTGCTGCTGCTTGTGCGTGGAGGTGGAGATGTCCGGTCCTTCCTGAGGTCAGTCATCATTGGAAATATCAACTCTCTGCCCAACAAGAGTGATGAAGAGCTGGAGATATTGGTGAAGACCCAGAAAGTAGACATTTATTTTATTTTTTCAAATCATAACAACACTTGTGTACATCCCACCCAATGGCAACTGCTTAAGTTCCATCTGAAGTTCTCCATGAAGTTGTTGCTAGGATACAGACTAAACATCCTGAGGCACTAGAGCACTGAAGAAGGAGGAGGCCTGGATCATCCACTTCATGGCACCTTGACTGACTAGGAGAGCAGCGGTGGACGGCTCCTCTCTCCTTGCTGCAAGATGGAGGAATATAGTCGTGGGGCAGATCAGCAAAATGATTTGGCCCCTCCACCAATGATCCTGAGCCACCCAGCTGCCCCTTCACCATCGCTCCTGCTCCATCCAGCGGACCTGCGGCATCCGGTGCCCTTTCTCCACCTGACGGTTCCTGCTCCATCCAAAGGTCCTGCTCCATCCCGTGGGCCTGCTCCACTTGGCGGTTCCTGCTCCATCCAGAGGCCCTGCTCCATCTTTCTTTTTTTTTTTTTTTTTTTTTTTCTGTGTCATTGTCGTATAAGC
Source organism: Decapterus maruadsi (assembly GCA_030347415.2). Lineage (NCBI taxonomy): Eukaryota > Metazoa > Chordata > Actinopteri > Carangiformes > Carangidae > Decapterus > Decapterus maruadsi. The sequence continues at coordinate 801,867 of CM064904.1, read as the reverse complement.
TACTGGACTAATTTGAATTTCCCTCCTTGGGATGAATAAAGTATTCTCTACTCTACTCTACTTTTTTTCCCCCCCCCCCCCCCCCCCCCCCCATCGCGCCGTACGTCTACACACGCCAGCTGATCCGCCGCTGGTCCTCTGAGTGAAATATCCAAGTAAGTCAGGTAGGCTGATTAATAACATGACCTGCACCAAAAGGTGGTAAAGTGACTGGGCTGATGAGTTCAGTTTTATTTGACTGGACCATGCTGACGCTGAGAGTGACACCTGACGCTCTCTCTCCCTCTCTCTCTCTGTTTACGTGTGTCTGACTCCCAGACTCTCAGCTGGCTCTTCTTGAGGTGAAGGGTTGTACAGATGCTGCTTACAGCTGGATTTGTGGACATTTTGCACATGGGTTTAAAAATCTGCATAAATGGCAATGATGATATGTCAATGTAGAAAGGTTGCTCCTTTCTTGCTGTGTGTCTCTAGCTAGTCATTTATTTTTTGCCATTGTGAATATCAGAATATTCCACACACAACTATTGCTCCATTCTTGTTGTCTTCCTTTATGTTACACCTTTATTTGGGTACTCTAAATTTAAATGCTAGGATGCTTTTTTTAAAATCTAAACAGCAGTGGCTGTTTTTCAGGAGTGCAATTTTTCTTGTTTGACCCTTTGAGACTCCCATGCCTAAATTATTACTTATAGAATGTATGCTTTTCTTCAATTTTATCAACAATGAATAGCAGTTACATTATTGTAATGTTTCTCACTTCTTCTTATTAACATCAACTTTCGTACTCACTCGGACCGTCATTATTCTCTTTATTTACTTCTCTTCCGCTTCCATACATGTTACATACTAGACTTGTAAGTCTCGAGACCGGTCTTGGTCTCGAGACCGGTCTCGAGACCGCTTTTTCGTGGTCTTGGTCTTGTCTCGGGTCTCTCGGTCTCGCAATGTCTCGGACTGGCAGCGCGGTCTCGAAGGGAATGTAACCTATCCAGGCAGGCAAGGACAGTTTTTTTTAAAAAATACAGCTATCATTATACGCCCCCTTCAAGTACCAATCACATACATTTTGTGACACAGACGGCGGCGCTTGTCCTCTCACGCTTCCCCTCCCCCCTCCCCCCTCTGAAGCCTCTGAAGCACGGTCAAGATCTATGAAGGAGGACGCAAAATGTCGGCGAATTCGTCAGTGATCAGGTTCGGTTTTACAGACCATAAAGAGTTTGTTTGCCACACAACTAACAAGAAGAAGCATTCTGCAGTATGCAAATTTTGCAAAGCCTGCTTAACGGAGCGAGGAGGGACCACATCCACTTTCACCAGACATCTGGAGCGAAAACACCGGGAAAGGTAAGCAAGTTAGCTCCGATGCTTAACGTTAACCACCTTTCAAACCTCTCGTGACCAAACAGATTAGGCTACCGTATGTGTGTAATTTATTATTGTGATTTATTAGGCTATGCGTTCGTACATGTGCTGTGTTTTGTAAACCTCCGCGGACTTAAACAGGCTACAGGTAGCTGGCTCTTTTAATTGGCAACTGTTTGCCAATTGAATGGCTTTGACTTCAGCTAACGAAAGGCTGTAGCATTGCTCTCTCTGTTTGGGTGTCAGTTTTCCCGCTGAAAAACACCCCCATGTATGGCGGCGGTGCTGGGGGAGGGTAACGATACCGTACGGTGTCGCTGCACACAGTTTGTCAATCCGTGACCGAGCACACGGCGCACACCCACACACACGGACGCGCAGGCTTGATCCCCCTCGTGCCTACATGATCAACATTAGCCTACAGCCTTATTTTATCATTATATATTTTGTTTCATGAAATATTGGTTGCGGTATGTATAATGGTTAAGACTGAAGTCATCTTCTGTGTGGCCCTATGAGCCTATAATGCCACTACAGCTGCAGAATGGTTTAGGCTACAGATTCTGTAGAAAACAACATCAGCCCTTATGGAGTAGAAGTATTTTCTGTTAAGATTAGTTTCATTTCTTATCAACAATACACACAAGTTAGTTGGCTGACAGGAGGAGCATGCAGGCATAGTGCTGTAGTTATGCAAAAAGTCAAATTCAGAGTTGATCTGTTAATGTGTCATACTGGATTGGATTTAGGTTTCATAATGCAAAGACTTTGTTTAGACTGTACACTTAATTTTCATATCACTTGCAAGACAGTTTGTTGTGGTTGAATATGAACAGATGTCTTACAGATGTATCTTTCCCTGTTTTGCAGGTACTTGGAGTACAAAGCAGGACCAGCATCACTGGGGATGGTGGACACCACGCAGCAGACAATATCTTCCTTTGCGCAAAGAGTCCACTTATATGCCCCAAATTCATCCAGGCAACAGGCCATTACACAAGCCATCCTCCAGGATCTTGTCATTGGATGCTCTCTGCCTCTGTCTCTAGTAGAAAATCCAAATTTTAGACACTTTCTTTCTGTCATGGACTGCAAATACACTCCTGTGTCTAGGCCCAGCTTGACAGAGAAGCAGATACCTTATCTAGTGAGTAAGGTTAAAGATGACATCATCAAAGCTCTGGAAGCTCCGGCAAGTGTTGCACTTACAACCGACCTCTGGTCTGACAGGAGGCTTCGCTCCTTCCTAGGAGTTACTGCACATATTGCCAGCGGAGACAAGGACTCTTGCTCTTTAAAATCATTTTTGCTCGATTGTCGCCGCTTCACAGGGAGGCACTGTGGTGAGCGAATCGCCACAGAATTCGATGAAATTGTTGAAGAGTATCAGATAAGCAACAAAATAAGCTTCATTCTTACAGACAACGCATCGAACATGAAGCGGGCCTGTAAGCTAAGATTGCCAGACTCAGAGCAACCTGACAGTGACAGTGATGACCTTGATGATGAAATGATGTGGGAGGACGTAGAAGACTTTGAACAGCCGTGGTCATCAGGTGAACGCTTGTCTTGCTTCGCACACTCGCTCCAACTGGTCGTCAGTGATGGCATGAAAGAAGTGAAGGCAATATCAAGAGCCATTGCGAAGGCCACCAAGTTCACAACCCTGCTTCACAGCAGTTCTAAGTTCCGAGACATATTTGAGACGCACTTTGGGCCTAATAAATCTATCCCGGCAGCTAACAACACACGCTGGAATAGCACCCTTAAACAGTTAAAAGCTCTCACAACACTTGACCACCGGGCTGTCACACAAATGTGCAGTGAATCTGAAACAGACAATATTGCGTTTTCAGTCCGAGAATGGGCCCAGCTGAAAGACCTTTGTACTGTGCTTGAGCCTTTTTCTGAGGCAACAGACCTCACCGAAGGAGAGACTGTGGTGACCATCAGCATGGTGGTCCCCACCATCCTGGACTTAAGAACACATCTCAACAAGATGGAAGTGCAGCTTCCGCAAATTGTGACAATAGTAAGAGCACTAAAAAAGTCTTTGGAGAAGAGGTTCTCAGGGGTCTTCAGAAGGATCAACATGGAAGAGGGGGATCCTGAGGAGCCATTTCACCATCGGATCTACTTCCTTGCAGCCATGCTTGATCCCCAGTTTGGCCTGAGCTGGGTAGATTTAGATGTTCATAATGGGGAATCCGGTCCAGCACTGATGAGGTTCAGAGACAACCTTAAGAAATCTTTAAAGCAGGTATCAGCGGAATGTTTTTGTTAATATAAGTCCTAAATAGTCCTATTTTCCGTCAGCAATCACTTACATGGAGTGTTTCAGCCGTAACACGAGTCTCTCCGTCACTCTGCTCTGCTGTAACCGGAGGAGAAAACTTTCCTTGTGGGATACAAGTGTTATCCAATGAGGAGAGAGAACGGCATGAAGGGCTGTGTGTGCAGCCAAGGGATGCGCGTGAATGTGGTGACGTAGCACGAGGACCAATAGATGCCTGACGAGGGCGGGGGCTGCTAACTCATGGTGCGTTCAAGGAAACTCGTACTTTGTGTTTTTCCTTCCTGTGAAGTCATACCAGTTCGACCTGGTACGAGTTCACGGGTCAGAAGTTACGAGAGGCCGTTATAGTGACTTTCACAGACAACAGGTCGGTAAAAACATGAGTTACGGGTCACCTGGAACGCTACAAAGTTGTAGTTGTGACTTGAAGCTGTAACTTACGGTTTCAAAAACCTGCCTTGAACGCAGCATTAGCCAAAACGGCCGTGCCGCTGATATCTGCTTTAACAGGTGGCTATAATTATTATGGTGGTTGTTGTTGTTATTATTACAGTTGTTATTATATTGTTATCAACAGCATCCTGTTTAATCCTGTATTTTGTGTGTGTGTGTGTGCATCTTTTTCCAGAACTTTTGATCCGAGAGGTGGAACAAGATGCAACTGCTGCACCACTAGCAGAAGATGCAGAGGCAGAGGGTGCAGGAGAACTGTGCCATGACTCATCCCCACCCCTGAAACATCAGCGTCTTCTTTCACGCTACAAGGCTTTTAAGATGCAGCACACAACAACTCGGGAGTCGAGTATTACTGCACAAATAAGCAAGTACCTGGACAACATCAATGACTATGACTGTGATGCACTGACCTTTTGGTCAAAAAACCAAGAGCAGTTCCCTCAACTACACAATGTTGCCTTGAAAGTCCTCTCTGTCCCTGCCTCTTCTGCCCCAGTGGAGAGAGTCTTCAGCAGAGGAGGCATTCTAATGAGACCCCACAGAGCACAGTTAGGCCATAAGATGCTGCAGTCTTTAGTGTTCTTGAAGTGCAATCAACGACAGCTTTAACATGTGATGTGAACTCTCTCTCTCTCAGCACTGCCTCACATACATCAAGTAAACACATCCATACTACTGACATGCTTATGCACACACAAAACTACAGAAAATGGTTTCACACAGAAGGCTACAAAAAAGACACATACACAGAGGACACACTCACCCAAGACACAAATGCATGCATGATACAGAATTCCCTTTGTTCTACAGTTTTAATGTAGGCTATAAGTTTATGTATCTGTTCTTTGTCATGTCTGTGTTATATTGTTCTATAACAGAACCACAGGCATCATATTTTGATAAAGTGTGTTATTGAGATGCCATTGCACACATCAAGGTGACAGAATCTTGTGATCACCAGTTCTTCCTCTTGTTAATTTGAAGTACAGTTTTTGTACTATAAACTATTTGTATTTTGCATTTGATGTAATGCATTTTTTGGTGCACCTGCGTGTGTGTCTGAGTATTTAATTACAGTATTGTGCTTATAATGGCCTTGTTTGAATAAATATATGGCATCATTGGCCTTTGAATAATATTTGCATATCGTTGTGATTTATTAGGCATTAGGCCTATGCCATTTCAGTGATGCTGATATTATAATATAATAATATTTAGAATTAACATTTTATCTACAAATTAAGTACAATTTAAATTGGTGACATATTTGCAATTCATTAGACTTTTTCTTTAAGGTGCAGGGTGGTGTTGGGGGCTTGTTATTTTGTTAAATGACTTTAGGACTATAGTCATGTCAGTCCTTAACAGCACTCAAGAGTCAATCCTCAAATAGTGTAGTACGGTGTGGTCATGCAATTGCTACACATATTAGATTTTTAGTCAATTGATGAATACATTTATAGTGAGTTCACACACAAGACATGCACTGTCTCTGTATTATTGTGCCTGTAGTTGAAATACTAAGCAGCTGAACCCAATATGGTGCTTATTCTCTACAACTCATGAAAAATGGCAAAAACAACTTTTTTTTTTGGTCTCGAGCTCGAGCTGAACTGGTCTTGGTCTTGACTTGGTCTGTCTTGGTCTTGGTCTTGGTAGTGTCTTGGTCTTGATACTCTCTGGTCTTGGTAGTGTCTTGGTCTCGGTTTAGGCGGTCTTGACTACAAGTCTATTACATACTCAGGCCCGCCGATAGGGGGGGACAAACGGGTCTGTTGTCCCGGGCCCAGGGGAGGGGGGGGCCCTCATTCAATTATGGAATCTTTTATTTATTCAATTATTTTATTCAAAATAGGCCCAATTGTGGGGGAAATTTTTAATATTTGAGTTAGCCTACATAAAAGCGTTTTATTTGTTTTATTCCTAATTGTCTTGGAAAAAACGGCAAAGAACCCCCCCCCCCCCCCAACACAAAAATGGTTTGGCCAAGGACGCACGCGGAGCTCGGTCAGCTGCAGGTGAATGACAGGTGGCAGGTTGACTCGTCACGTCAGAATCGCCTCATAGCGTATTTGAGTGCGTACCGTTTTAAAGCAGTAGCAGGACGGGTTTGCTTTTGGGTTTGCCCCTCATTATCCTACTCGCATTATGCGAAGAGCCGCTGCACTCCGCCTGTGATCGGATAAAACTTTTTTTTTTTTGTCTACCAGACGATTGACAATGTTCGCCACCGCGTGTGGCAGACGCGGTGAGCTGTCAGATGTACGGCAGCCTCAGGAGGACAAAGCTCTCCATTCACAAAAAGCCTGTGATGAAAGTTGAAGTGGAGCCTATTACTAAATTACATCCTTCATTAAAGACTAACAGTAGTTGGTATTAAAAACTGCATTCACCAATAATAATAATAATTTATTTCATTAACAATATCTCCCTGCTCCTATTTTAATTTGTTGAAGCATATCAGTGGAGTAGCCTATACATTTCACATTATTGCTGTATCTTCCTTTATACTAATGGTTTGTTGGAGATTTTATTCAAATCTCACATGTTCTTCCTGAAGCCTTGTTGGTCTCTGAATGCAGCTGCTAACATTAATTTCCATTCCTATAGGAGTTTATGAAAAAGTTGGACATTGGCTTATTTCTATAATATTGTCCATGTCTATTAGTAACAAAGCACTAACTGTCAGTCTTTTGTGTGAATTGTGTTTTAGTGATGAAATTCACTAGGCTATTGTTTTCAGAGGTGGTAACAAGTATTTTCATACCTGCTACTATTACAGTAATCAATGTTATTATGGGTTAAGGTGGAACGGTTAATTGTGCGCGACTGCGCGTCCCTATTGGTCACAGAAAAATTGTGGGGGGGGGGGCCCTCTAAGATTATCTTGTCCCGGGCCCAGGCAAGACTGTCAGCTGGCCTGTACATACTGACACGTCATCACGCATAGTTACACCTTCTCACAACGTGAGTTGCCAGACACTACATCCCTCCCCTTCTAGATAATGACTTACATTTCAATAACCCATTATACAACCATTAACATTACTTAAAGGTAGGGTCTGGAGTTTTGTGCCTAAAAATAAAAATTAGACTTTTACAAATGAAATCCGTCTGAATCATCACCTATGGGCTTCTAGTCCTGTGTGGTGGGGACTCTGTCTGCAGCCCCTCCTCCCCCTGCCTGTATTTTGGTTTTTTGCTTTGTTTTGTTCATGTTTTGCTGTGCACGTGGACGTTTCTAGGTGGAGCTAGAGAGTCGCAAATTAGCAGAGACACCTATGGTGAGAGAGTCTGTGTCATCCTCCAGCCAATGACGGAGCTCAGGTGAAGCTACCTGCAGCAGGAGGCTCAGGCCTGTTAGCTGTGCTAGCTGTCTGATGCTACTGAGTCTCTATCTCTCTCTGCAGCAGCAGTCAGGACAACAATGAACAATAAATACAGTCTGAGTGAAGCGCTGGAGCCGCGGACCGATTCCCGACCTATACTGACTCTGGTAACGAGTATTAGGACCATATTAGTGAGCTAGCGCTCGCGGTTAGCATCCGCGGCTAACACCCGCTAGTTTACCACAATACAACGGCATAACAACATACACGGAGGCTCCCGGTGTTGGCGAGAGGTCGGCTTATCGGCCCGCGGCTCCAGCACTTCTTTCAGACTGTAATTCCTTTCCTTTATGGTCATGACAACTGTTGCTGTCAGAAGCAGGAGGCTACACAGCTTAGCCTGAGGGGAGGGGCTGAGTTTCACTGTTTTGTTTACAAACTGATAGGGACAAAACTCCAGACCCTACCTTTAAATTGTTAACACTGTACCAACCTGTAATAACATCTGTAAACTTCTGTACAACATCTGTAAACATCTGTAATACTGTTTTCTCAACATGTTACACTTATAACAGACTCAGTAATAACATCACTGTGACACATCTTTGTGTTCAATACTCTTGCATAGAAAACATTAATTCCTCTTTATCATACAGTACCCAAAATACTCTCTTTAAAGGAGCATTATCGCAAATCCAATTTCTTACTTCGGCCACTAGATGGAGCCAGTGGTGGAGCATGTCAGACATAAACAAGTGGGCGTCTCTCCTACCCCTTATGGGCATGCATCCGACACCTCACACACGCCTACACTTTCACTGACCTGACCCGGGCCTGAGACACTCACCTGTCGAAAATGGATAAAAAGAAAAAAAAAAAAAACGAAAAAAGTACCGGTAAGTTGATTCTCTTAGTCCTCTTTGAATTAATTTTATTCTTGAGTGAAGTAGCTAACTGTTAGATATGCTAACTAGCGTTAGCTAAATATCTCGTGGCATTATGTTGATACTGTAACGTAGTTGTAAATTACATCATGTTTTATAAACGTAAATACTATTTACGTATGCATGGGTTGCTGTTAGAGTGCTGTTGTAGGCTAAAACTTTTGAATTACTGTGGTTTCTAAGCCAGATAATGAGGCGAGCTGCAGCATTTCCTTCGGCCGGTCGTCTCGGATTCGGAGGGTACCGGCCAGATTCAGAGAACTGGCAAGTGAAGTAAGTTGGAATACGTAGGAGAAACAACAAATATAGGTATTGCCCACGTTTCACTTTGAACAGGGATGTGCACAAGAGGTCAATTCAAGTCTTCCAACAGCTTAGGCTACATGCTGTATCATAAAATGATATATGCCTGAGAAAATTATATGAAATGATTTCAAAAAAGGAAGATGTATAGTCGAACATTATTAAAAGTCATTGTGTGATTGATGGCAGCAGGAATGAAGAGTCTTTCTGTTGTGCAGGTCAGGGAGATGAGCCTGTCTGTCTGCTTCTTCTAACCATCTTACACCACATCCTCTAATTAACCTATAACCACAGCCTATACATCTCTTCTCCATCTCCCAGCACAGAGCTACATTTCTTTATGAGTCTAGTCATTTCCTGTCCCTGACCCTAATGTTATAACCCCAGCACTGGGACACTTCAAGCTATGTAGGACTAGTAAAGTTTATAAATGATGAAGGCCACTTATGATAATATGAACATTCAATGTACATTTTTCTGTCATGTTATAAAGTAGTGCCCCCTTTGCATTACCATTTCATTTGTTTGTTTTTTTATGTTTACAGTCAGAAGATTCATTTGCTGGGCCTTGTGGCGAAAGCCGCTCAATTAATGAGAGAGTGCACAGGGAGGCTTCACCTTCTGCATCTACTGATGTAAGTGGTTAGCATAGGCATACAAGATTTACCCTACAGTACATAAACTCTACTATAGACTTCAGTAGCTGTAAGACGTATTACTTTTGTCTGTTGTGTGTAGTACTTATTTATTCTTCTTTGACAAAGCAATTCCATCTAATCATAGGGAACCAGCAGTGTGGACAGGTAGCATTAGGTATTTATTGTATAATAATAGAGTCATGCCTACTTTATATTGTATTTTTATGTGTTATAACTTGGTGACACCCTTTATAATTTATTTTGATTCAACAGGTAGATTATGAGCCAGCAGCTGTCCCAACTGTCACTGAGGGGAAAGGGAAAAAGGGACGTGGGAGACCTCGGGGACGGGTTAAAGCCTCACGTCAGGACGATGATCAGCGAATAGAGGCTCTTCGTCAAAATCGGAGAGATGAGACCGAGGTCAGGGCTAGCTGATCATCTGTCTGTCTGCCTGCCTGCCTGTCTGTTTATTGAATAAATCACAGTTTATTACTGTCAGAAAATGGATAAGAAAATGTACTGATCTGTCATTTGTTTGTCATTTAACTTTTAGAAACTTCTTCAAGAGTTCAACCTGGAAGAGTGGAGGGATCTGGGCAGGGAGCTGTTTGAAAGGCAGCCTGGCCTTGTTTTTGATGCCTTGGCAAATCGCCAAAGAAGACAGGGCATTCCTCCAGCTGCAAATGTGCCCGCTGCTCCGTGGTGTCTGTGTGGAAATTGTCGATCAATGCACACAGACGCCGAAAACAAGTGTTGTAGCCAGTCTCCTGACCTATGCGTCAGCAGGCAGGCATCCTTTGAGATGTTCTGCCTCCAGGATGGGATCCTGCGCATACACAGGCATTACAGGGAAGACATCACAAGCCTAGGGAGAGCAAGAGAGCCAGGTGAGGACAATAAAGAGTTCCGGTACGCTGCCTACCGGTCTTTCATTTACTGGCAGCATGGTGCGTTGGGCAGAGGCAACCGCCTGGTTATTCCAAGCTGTTGCGTCCTGAGGGTGAGGGAGAAGTGGCCTGATCCCAATGGCCAGTACGTCGGTTTTATTCCTGGGCACTAGTTTTTTTGTTTTTTTTTAAACCACTTTTTTTGCACTTTAATTTTGAATTATGTTAACTGTGTTGATATGTCGTTGCTTTTTATTTTTGTTCTTGTTCTGTGTTAAAACATACATTCTGTCAGTTCAATATGCTGTTGCACTAATAAATACTTGAAATCCCTAGTTTTTGGTTTTCTGTCACTCACTTTTATCTCATGTGGCACCCTGTTTGTAGACCTAGACATGCATTTTCCTAACAGATAAATTAAAACTTCATTCTTTGATATGGAGTTGTCAGATGTAATTTTTAATACAAAAATGTTGAAATGTATACATTTGTAGGCACATCTATCCTCATGTCCTGCAGTGCCTTCTTCGGTGCCTGAGGTTTCTTTCACTCCTGAAATTCAGAATAGAAATCCATAGTCAGGAGAAATGACATGTCAAAGTCATTTGACAGTTACTGTAGGAGCCATTTGAATTACAGCATTTTCAAGTATCATAGTACTTTATTAGCAAAAAGACTGTAAACTCACATCTCCGGTGTGGACTCCTCTGGGGTTCTGTTTTTTGGCAAGTTCTTTAGTTGGTGGCGGAGGAATGGGTGGGATGACGCCGAGGTTTCGGGGGTCATCTGGGCGCAGGGATCTTGTAGTGGGCATCCCCCTACCAGCTGCCAACCTCCTCTTGAGAATGTCTGCCTGCAGCTCTGAGATGTAGCCATAAGTTTTGGGTTTCTTCATGGCGTACACACTCCATCGCCTGGCATTTTTTTTGTACAGCCTTTTGTATCTAAAAAACATGAGAAAAAAAAAAAGTGTTGATGAATATGAATGAACATGCATTTCTTTGCAAGGGGTCACAAGCAGGAGCCAGATAGACATTCTACCCATCTTTCAGTGCCTGTCCATCTGTTTGTCCCTACTGTTTGTCAAAGCACTCAGCCCTCAGGTGTAGTATGTGTTTTGTAGAAAGGAAACACACATTTCAGGAACATTGTTTTTTCATCAAAACAGTCATGGGATTGTCAGCCTCCTTTCATAATTAATAGAAAGGCAATACTTGAAAGTAAGAGTTTCAGTAGCCAGCATGATAAAGGCTAAAAGATTATTTTGAAAAAACATTTTTGTGCTTCAAATGTAAAAAAAAAAAACAAAAAACAAAAAAGGTTGGAGACCCCTGAATAAGCCATGTGAGTAACACTTGAGAAGTCACATGAAAAACGTTACAGAAAGAAAATCATTGCTGAAATTGATTTGTTGGCCAGCTTTTCTGGTGACATACCTCTTGTTGCCTTCTTTTGTGAGCATTGGGGGCCTATTCCTGTGGTAATTGTAGTCTATTGATGCAAGGAGAACTCGAGCGTGGTAGGCAGGTGGCGAGAATGCAAAACGCTTGTTGGCATACATCAATATGTGGCTCTGGAAGCACTCAAGTTCAGCAGTTGATCTATTAAATGAGGACAAAAAATAATTTAGAATGTAGTTGTCATTGATTGCTCAGGTGTTGCTCACATGAATATAATTACTATTACCTGAAAGTCAAGTACTTGTGTACATCCCTGAGCCAGCGCTTATTCTGCACAATGTGAAGCAGGGCCTTGTGTGCCTCCGAGTTTTCCCTGATTGTTTGTTTTCCACTGTAGTCCTCCAGATGCTCATGATGGCAGGCCCCCACTGCCCAGGTGTGACGACCACAGATGTGGTGGATGATTCCAACCCAGAGTGCCTACAGTATTACAGCGTTAGTCCTGAGGCATACATTATATTCTTTTAACCCTCCTGTTGTCCACCTGGGTCAAGGAGGGAAGGACGAAGGAAAAAGGGAAAGAAAAATGGAGGGAGGGAACAGAATGGGTAATGAAGGAAGAAAGGAAGAAAAAAGGAACGAAAGATAGATGTCGTTCACAACTTACAAAAAACTCTTCAATGGTGTCAGCCTTCTTGCAGCACCACCACCAGTGGTTTATGATGTCCTTGAGCCAGATGAGAAGGATGCCATTACCTTTGACTTGGGCAGCCTTGAGAGATCAAGATTGATAACATTAGAAAACTGTTATGTTATTTTATTATCATTATTAATCAAATCAGCTTTATTTACATGGTACTTCCAGTCAGCTGCTGCCTCTGATTGGAACATATTACAAAAACTCCTCAAACTTGACAAACTCATCTCCATTCCAACCTTCAAAGAGGCCATCTCACACCTTGTCACAGACTCCTGCAAATGTTTTCCCCCCGTCTAACCCCTCTTCCTTTAGCCTGTATTTTTATGTTGAGTGCCCATACCTGCCGCTGGCAGCCCAGGCTCCTCCTTACATGTTGATAATCCTTGTATAGTGTCTTCGCATGCATTTCTGTGTTGTGATGTTCTAGATAACTAATTCCTCGCTATTAACCTTGCCTGTTCTAATTGAGCTGTTACATTAATTTTCTGCCCTGCCTGCTATTGCCTGTCTCTCTGCTCTGCTGATGCCTTGCTAACCTGCTTCCCTGCACAGCCATGCTGGTGTATTGTCTTTGTGACTGTCATGCTACATGTCTGTTCAGTTGTGTTTTGTGCCTCTGCTTGTGTATTGTCTTTAAGGTCGTTCTGCTGCATGTCTGTTTAGCTGTTTTATGCCACTGTTTTTAACTTGTACTTTTTTTCACAGCCCTCTCCCCCTCTCCCCTCAAGAAGCTTGTGCTTTTTGTCAGGCCATCATTGCAAATAAGAACCTGTTCTTAATGATTTTTCGCCTGGTTAAATAAAGGTTAAATAAAAAATAAAAATACTTTTCAACAACAAGAAAAAAGAGAACACCATGAAAACCCAAACCCCTCATCCCCACAAATACACACACACACACAGTATACTATCTGTTTGCTGAGGAGACATGGCTGGGCACCGAAATCTGAGGTGAGGAAGAAGCTACCTTTGGGGGCCGCCCACACCGAGTGGAGTCATGGTCCATGACTGCAGGGGCGCTGACACAGGGACCCCCTCAGCCCTGGCAGACAGGAGGCTCTACATCAAGGTGTAGAGCACTCTAGCCACCCGGGCCAGGGCCGTCCATGGGACAGTACCCCCATCTTTGGACCAGAATCAACTCCCGGTGTGGTAGGCCCCCAGGAGGAAACACTGGAAAACCGAGGGGCTAAAACAGTAAAAGATAAACGGTATAGGAGCTAAAACTGAGGGAATAAACAAGAGAATGTATAAAAAAAGACCATATATAATGTGAAATAGTTTGTTTGTGACCAATTGCAATAAAACAGTAAAACTATAAAACAATGTAAACTAAACTGAATAATGGGAATAATATAAAATAGAATGATTAAAAATGTAGGAATAGTGAGCATAAAAAAAGGTATAAGAAAGAATTTAATGAGTCAGTTAAAAGCCTGATAAAAATATGGGTCTTGAGCCCATTCTCTGCAGCCCTGAGGTTCTCTGGGAGGGTGGATTACACCTTCAATCACAGGACTCACCGTTGATATTTTTTTAGCCATGTTTTTCGCACCGTGCCACATATCCAGGCTGTGCTTTATCCCAAGGTTTTTGAATCTTCCGGTCTCTGGTTCTGAAATGACATGTAAGGAGAGGGGTTGGGGGTTAGGGCAATCCATCTAGTTCAAACTGAAAGAACAGTGACGTAAAGATAGGTGACAAAATAGGGCATATAGGCTTACAGAATGGCCTCTGATTTATTAAAAACCATTTAGAATGGAAACATAAGGGCAACACAGTAGCAGTTTAGATTTTAAATGCCATTTGAAGTGCAGCTGTCATAATTTTCTTCTATGACACAGCATACTGTGCCTTCATACAACCAGTTATCAATCTTAGCATTTGTACTCACTCATCAGGGCTCCGATCTGTACATGGGCATCTGTACAAAACTCTACCACTTTAATTTCATTGTGAAGTGTCTCCACAGTTTGGATGAATGCTTCCCTCTCCATAACCACCGAAGACCGCCCTGTCTGCCTCTTGTCTACAGTCACCACATGAATTATTTCTTTGGTCGAGTTTTCCATTGTGCTGTAGCTGCAATACTACGCATTGTGACCTGTAGGGTATATCAATGACATACTTCTTATACAATACATCAAATGAGAATTTTAAAAAGTACATGAAAGTTGTGAACATTGCTATACATAATTTCTGCTGGACAACTCTGAAATGAGAACAAATACTTTATTGAGTACAGGCATGGAAGCTAATTAAACCTAATTTAATTTCTCTGGCATATTACCTGGTGAATCATTCCTCCCATCTCCTAAGGAAAACAAAATAAAGAGAAATATCATGAGTTTAAAATGAAAGCTATGTACTGTTGCGTATAAAGTTGGGAACCAAAAATTAAGACTAGAAATCAATATTTTGTGTCAACACGTTGAAACTCACCTAACAGAACAACATCCTTGCCCTGCAGACGCTGAATGGATGCTGCTCTTCTTTCCCTCCAGAACTCCTGGATTGCATCTACACAATAAGTGTCTTGGATGTTGTGGAAAGTATTGGGGTTTACAAACCCAAGGTTCATAAAGCGGAAGAGAAGAGCTATTTTGCTATAGTTGTTTCCACTCAGCAAAATATTTGTGGAAAGCATGAAATCACCAGCCAGCAAACCAAACTTAAAGCTTGGCTGTGAGGTCCATTTCCAAAGGACATGACCTTGAGGACAAACCTAAAAAAACAAACACACACAATTTGGTCAGATTCTGCAATGCAAACAAAACAGATTACTTAAAAATCAATACTTCATGTCATATGAACAGTCCTGTTCTTGTAAAAATTACCCCTTTCACATCAAAGGCGGTACGTCGCTGCTCAATGACAACCTCAAATGGGGGGAGGCTCTTGCACAATGTACCAGTTGAATCGACATGATAACATTCAGTCACCGGCAGGGTCACCATGTCACATAGTTCCTTTAGGCTCTCTTTGTATGTGATAGCCAGAGATGGCAAAAGTACCCAGATTCTTTACTTGAGTAAAAGTAAAAGTACCTGTGTAAAAAATTACTTAAGTAAAAGTGAAAGTACTGATCCAAATATCTACTCAAGTGAAAGTAAAAAGTACAGGCTCTGAAAATTACTCAAAAGTATTATTAAAAGTAAAAAGTAGTTCTATAGCAGAGGTGTATAAAGTAGTCGGAGTGATCGATCCTGTCACAAATTGAGGATCTTTGGAGCCGTCTGTGGCCACACACAGCACACACGCGGATCGTAGCGACCGAGACTGTCTGTGAAACCTTCAAATTGTGTGGGGGGGGGGGGGGGTGCGGGGCAAACCGGGGACGAACGTGACTACCGTCCTCCTCCGACGGGGCCGGGCGGCGACGACGTTTCATGGAGAACTATGAAAGTCTCGGACATATTTGCGCGCAGGCGATCATTACCCAACAAGTGGGCCGATTCTATTTCTATTTTCATTTGTAACATGTAACGAGGTGGCAAACGGAAATGTAACGGAGTAAAAGTACATATTTTTTCTTTTAAATGTAACGAAGTAAAAGTAAAAGTTCTGCTAAAAAAAAGTACTCCAGTAAAGTACAAATCCCCAAAATAACTACTTAAGTAGTGTAACGAAGTACATCTACTTCGTTACTATACACCTCTGGTGATAGCTGCCTTGGAGCCAACAATGTCTTCTTCTATTACAATGGTGTGAGGCTCAGTTGAAGGCATGACAGGGGGCAGGTCTTCAGCAGGTGCATCTTCACTTTCCGAAAGGTCAAGGATGGTTTTGTCAGTGTCAATGACAGGTAGAATGTTGATCTTGGTCTGTGTTTTCTTCGCTGCTGCCATTCTGTATGGTCACACACAATCTCATTATATTTTGCTAAACACAAGAGTTATGTGCCAGCTGAGAAAACATACTAAAGTACCATAATGTACTGTCACATCAAATTAACTCAGTAAGTACCTTATACGAATAGGTGGAAGATATTCATCGTCAGAACTGTCAAAACACTCTTCAGCGTTGTCAGATCCCTCAGACGTCTCAACATCAGTATCTGAGGACAGTTCAATCCTGTGAAACAAACATTAAGAGCCCTAGTTCGGTGGCGCAGCGCAGGTGGCGCAAGGTATCGCAGCCCGTCTATTGCAAGTTTGAAGCAGCGCAGACTGGCTCAAAGTCTAGTCGGGAGATTGGCAGATCGCGCTCCGCCAATATGGGTGTGGCGGCGCAGCAGGAGGCGGTGTCACAGATTCAGCTTGGTGAAGCGGAAGTTTCGTGAGAAAATGTCCCGCCGACTCTGCACCGAAAGCAGACCACCTCAAAGCAGGTCTAATCTCGGCGCAAGGCGAAGCGGAGCTGGCGGAGAGGGAGATTGGTTGACCTGCGAACAGTCCACACACGTCAGCAAAACCTCACAGACAGGTTTCCACTGTTCCAGACGCATTTAGATGCAATAAATAACCACAATAACCGCTATTTAATGCAACTAATGGAATCAACACGTGAATTTATATCTATAAAGAGTGTCCCGTCACATCTGACGTCAGATCAAAGGCTGTTGGCAGCGTAATGAAAACTCCACCTGAATTAACTCAGCAGGGACGAACTGGCACTGGAGCTGTGGATTGCGGACTGAGGGACTGCATGTCACTGCCGTGTTGAGATGTGATGATCCGCGTTTTTTATTTATTTATTCATTTATTTACTTATTTTACTTATTACATCTCTCAACAGCCTCGGTGTCAGTCAGTATGTCTCATCACAGAAATAAAAGAGACGGACGGACAGAGAGAGTGAGAGAGGGAGGGGGGGGGGGGGGGGTGCAGACGCAACTGACAGGCTAGACGGACAAGCAATTTCATTAACCATATTTAACTATTGTATTTGGAGGGGTATAAATCCTGGTTTGAGAAATAATAAATAATAATAATAATAAATAATAATAAAGCCTGGTTTGTCGTTTGCCCCATCAGATCAAAGGTTATTGGCATGCGTAATGAAACCCTCCACCATAAAAAAAAATTTAAAAAAATGAAACCCTCCACCTGAATTAACACAGCAGGGACGAACTCGTACTGAAAAGCACCTGCGGGTTGTGTGAGCGTGGATGACTGCATGTCACTACCATGTTGAGATGTGATCATCCGCGTTATTTTTTTTATTTACTTATTAATTTATCAACGGGCCAGCGACGTCAGGCAGCTGTAATGAAAAACAAAAAACAAACATCTCTCAACCACAACAGCCTCAGTGTCAGATAGTCAGTATATAGTTTCTCTCATAACAGAAAAAAGGAAAAGGACAGACAGACAGAGAGAGGGAGGGAGGGAGGGGGGGAGAGAGCGAGAGCGTCCTTTACGCGGATTCCATCCCTGTTACGGTATTTGTTTATATTGTGATTAGTGTACATGTTACACTCGGATCCAAGAATCTTGAGCGGATCTTGTGTAGTTTATAAAAAAAGTTTATTTACCAGCGGAAAAGCCCAGCAACAAAATAACAGGCAGGAAAACAAAACAACTGACACACTAACGTTTTTGTAAGTCTCTTTCCTGGGGGGTCTCCCTCTACGTCATCTTTTTCTTTTAACTGCTGCCTCGCGCTGGGTTTACATTAACATTCACAGGAATATAAGGTTAACTCAATTCACCTCTCATCTCTACACAGGGTTTGAATAAATGTGAGTTTCTTTATTAGTTTATTAGTTGTTTTTTTACACTGGCCAGCGGTTCTCAGTGTATCAGATCAAACCTGTTTAAGGATATTAAACTCATTATTCAGCCACTCTGAGCTCGGACCTCCGGACCAAAACAGCTGTTTCCTCCTGGGAGAGGTTCGGCCTGTGGCGTCGCTGTCTCCTCCTCTCCTCCGTCCATGTCAAAGTAGGAAATGACATCACCGCGGCTCAGTTAAAGGTGAGGAGAGGAGCTCATTTGATTGGTGAAGATCCGAATCGGCTGTGTTAATCCCACTCCACGCCTCTCTCTCCTCCTCCTGTATCCGTTCCGCCCCGTCCCCTCCCTCTTCCTGCATTTGCGCAGCTGGGCGTGACGAGGGGCGTGGGTGCGCCGGTCTACACCGGACTCGCTGTTCACGATTCTTGCAAAACGCGCCTGGACACACCCAGTTGACGTGGCGAAGCCGGTCTGCGCTCTCAGTTAGACCGGTCTGCAAAACTAGGGCCCTAAGTCATTATTTTTTTAAAGAGAAAATAGAGGCATGACTGATGATTAAGGTAAGGTAAAAGGTAAAATCAAGCAAACAAGTCTTTAGTGTTGTGTGCCTCCTGTGTTGAATCAGTTTGTAAAGTTAGTGTCTACATCTACTCGGAGTGCAACTAGAGGAGACTGTGTTGTCCCGTTCAGAAAAAGTTCTTTTAGTCAGTCTGCTTTTTCTATCAGGGCTGCCCGTGAGTGGAACTCCATCCCGACTCACATCAGAAACATCCCAAATTACACCTCCTTTAAACACTTTCTAAAAAAGTGGCTGATTAGCGGTCAAGGCTGCGATCATTAAGTCTCCTGTTATGTTGTCTGTTTAGTGTGTCAGTTGTCTAGTATTGTTTCTTTTTTGTGCATGGCTCTTATTGTGTATTACGCTATTGTGCCCCTTTTTTTCCCCCCTCTCTCTCTCTCCCTCTCTGTTGATGTCAATGTTGCTGATTATTGTTTCTTCTGTATTGTATGTAGTGGCTGTTGGTTGAGTTTGTGTTAGTTTGTGTGTGTATGCATGGACCCTCGCTGAGTTCTCCATACTTTGTCCACTACTTATTTTTCTACTTTCAACCACTGAATGTATTGTAATCAAACTTTTTTATTTTTTAGGTTGACTTTTAACATCTGTCCAGGGACTACAGATGCAAAATAGCCCTTCGGCTAATTCTGGCATATTTACATTTTTAAAAAAATGTCTTTATTAATGTGCACTGTCCCTTTTAAACCTTTAAATAAATAAAAATAAAATAAATAAATTTAGTGCTACTGAATAAGAAAATTTGGCAAAAAAGGAAAAAGGGAGAGATGGAAGTAAAACTAAATGACTGACTTATATCTAATGACCTCTTCTGATACTTACACACAGTTTTCCAAAGAATTGGCTTCATCCTCATCTATTTCCGCATTCACTTCAACAGGACCATCAATACTGAGAACAACAAGATGAGTTAACATAGCAGTGCATAACTAACATCCTAAGCTTATGTAGATATTATCCTGTACAATTGAATATCCATTGTGGTGCACTGTAACAGTCAGGAATTAATAAAACTAAATGCACCTGCTTTGTAGCGCTTTGCCCTCTGAGGCTTCCATTGTTTATAATAAATTGATGTGTTTTATTCTGAAACTCTTGACAACAGACCAAATAAAAAAAAAGTCTGCACAATGTACACAACGTGGGGATATATTGCCTCATCTGAAAGTAACTGAAGAGAGAAATTAAAAACAAACTCTGGGTTTTTTGTTGCAGATCTCTTACCGATCAGATGACGCAATACTGGACAACTGTGGAGGCAGAAGTCCCAGGTGTGTAGTCTTATACGGCGTAGAGATAGAAGGGCCATCTCTGTAGCTTTAAAAGGGAAAAACAACTTGAAACAGAATTTGTATACAATTGAATGTCACGATATGCAAAATGGATTTAATAATAAAATGATATGCACACAATATTAAAAAGACAAATACATCAGATTGACGATGGCTGTGACACACAGCACAAACAATAAAAGAAAATAGAGCTAAAACATAGAGATAGAACTGTACCAGTGTCTCCAGAACAGAGACTGATACCTGATAGAACAATGACAATTGACTTTTGACGACAAAATATTTAGATACTGACACACACAGGGCTCTAGCCTTTTAACTCTCTTTTCTTTGAGTTACAACTTTTGTGTGTATGTGGATTAATTTGACAGTTTTTTGTAGCCGAAATACGGCCCTTTAGATCAGGTCAAGCTTCCTGCGACCCTCTGGTCAGCAGGCAGCGGTCTCACTCTCTGTCTCACACATCTAAACACACACAGCCTACAGCTCTGGCTGATGTTCCCCCTGAACCCACAACCACAGTCAGTCTCTGTAACTCACAGCAGACACTCCCACCACCTTCAGCTCTCGTTCCGTTCGCCGGCGACATCCGCTCCTCAGACACACTAGTCGCAGGATTTTCTAGCTGCCCTGTGTGATTTCTCGCTAAATCTGGTGACAATCCAAACGCTCTTGACGACTAACGACGAGTGATCAACGGGGTTGTTGTTACTAACGTGTGTGCTTTGCCATAGCACAGAGCTTCAACGAGCTGCTGAGCCGCCATTAGCCCGGCCGCCGCCCCCCTCTCACCGGCGGCCGGCAGTGTGGCGGAGCAGCCCCGCTGCAGTCAGACCCTCGCACCGCTCCATGAGGGGGGGTATATATGCTATGTTTTTACATCTCTCAATCCAAATGTGTTTTCCTGCACTTTATTCTGATAATACAAGTCTGGTCTGCACAGAGGAGTAGGGCAAGACATTCAGCATGGCGTTGCAATTAAAAAACCCACAGACAAGTTATCTTGTCTTTGGCAATCTACGCCTGGATTCCCAAAAACGAGATAACTCGGGTTAATAACACTGAGAGAGAGGTCAACAGAAGACAGACACAGGGACGTGGAGGGAAAGTTCTACCGAGCGATTCAGTGACTAGCGGCCACACTGCTACATTAGCATTAGCACTGAAATGAGAAGCGACTTACCTGTCGATGAGAAGAAATGCCAGCTCCGAGTCGGTTTTTATACCCAAATCGGCTCCTAAGCTTCGCCATGATGTGAAAGCCAATCCGATATTTATCCTGGTGCGAGACCTTTTCTTGTCAGACTGTTTTTTAGCTGCAGACCGTGGTGACCGTGGAGCTCCTGAGCATGAAGCCATTTTCGAATTCCGGGGCTGGCGACTTCGGGGTGACGTCGCACCTCTTTATATATGGTGTGGCGTTAAGGAGGCGGGGCTTAGCGCCGGGCCGGCTTGTATCACAACAAAGGCAAATTCTGCATTTGCCCCATGGACACTACACTGCTGGCGATTTTATTTGTAAATTTAATTATGGCTCCCCCCGACCTATCTTTTGCATATTTCAGCTTATTTTATGCTATTAATGCTGTATTTGCGATAATGCTCCTTTAAGGCTAGGGATGTATTCAAACCTTTTGATTTAACCCAAAACTCTTATTACTACCATAAACTCCGGTTCACAAACTTCTTCAGTTTACTCAAAGTATAGCTATCAAATATCAAGAAATCTTCAATTTAGGAAACTTAAACTTCTTACTTTTACACAAAATGTAACAAAACAATAATCTTTAGCTCAGAGTTTTTACTTTAGATGCATTTTCTTTCTTTTAGTTTTTCTTCTTTTTCATGTTATAACAACCTGAATGGCGAGGGGTGGACTACCCTGCCATTAAGACATGCGCCGGGGATTATTCTGCCCCTTTTGGCACTGTCTGTCTAAGTGACAAAGTGTGTGAGATGAGTTGGTAGCCTCCTGGTTCTTTGAGGTCTACCGCCCTGCTGGGGAACGGCATCCGGCAGCGCTTCAGCAGGTTCAGTTACTTGATTCGGCTCAGCAGTCTCTGGTTCAGGCTCAACCCATAGCTTCACAAATGATACATGACGCATCATCTTTTTGCCATCCGTTTCAATGGGGGACAGCTCTCCATTCCGACGCACCTCCACTTCGACACCCCGCTGTTCCGAAACACCGCTGTTCCGACAGCCTCCGCTCGTGCTGACAGCTGACTGAGGGAGATGCTTTGGTTGGGCTTAGGCAATGAAGAAAGGAGTTGGTTAAGTTTAGTAAAAAGATCAGGTGGAGGCTAGACAGGCTAGAAGCAGAATGAACGTTAGGTCTTTATGTCAGTAGCCTTTTCGAAATAGCGGTGTCTTTAGAAAAAAAAGAAAACCCTGCTATTACGACGAATGGAAGTCTATTGTCGGAAAGGCGGGGCTTCGGAAAGGCGGGGTGTAACCGTTTCAATGGTGACTGATTGACCTTTCCGACTTGTCACTGTGTAGGGGTCACGTTCGTATGGTGTTGATAATTTGTTCTTCTTCTGCTGCCGTAACAGTACTTTGTCACCCTGTTTCACTGTGCTTTCTTTTGCTCTCCTGACTCTGTTTGCATGTACACGTCCCTTCTCCTTCCTCGAAGAATCAGCTGCACGCACAGCAGCGTCTTGTCCTGCAGGTTGCAGCTGAGATTCTGACACTTCTGGAAGTTTGGTCCTGATCTGGCGGTTGAATAGCAGCTCGGCCGGACTGCGACCTGTGACACAGTGCGGAGTGCTGCGATAAGCCAGAAGAAAAACGTCCAGCTCAGCGCGCCAGTCCTTTCCTTCAGCGTGAGCTGCACGTATGGCTTTACAAAGTGTTCTATTCTGCCTTTCAACTTCGGCGTGACACGGCGATGCGTTATCCCATGTTCCTGCAGATATGTCTTGAATTCCTTTGACAGAAATGGAGTGCCATTATCTGTCACGATGCATTCTGGGAGCCCGTGTGTTGCAAACGAGTGTCTCAAACGATTAATAATGTTCACAGAAGTGGGGTTCTGAAGAATATCAACACTCACCCACCTGGAGTAATAGTCAGTCAGTACCAGCAGATGGTGTCCTGATGGAAATGGTCCACACAAGTCCATAGCGAGCATCTGCCACGGTTTTGCTGGGAGCTCTGTTCTCGTGGTAGGAACCTCCTGTGAAGTCGCACTGTTGATTTGACATGCATGACATGACCTCACTAGCTCCTCAGCTTCTCGATCAATTCCTGGCCACCACACTTTTGTTCTCAGTCTCTGCTTTGTTTTTACCATTCCTTGATGACCTTCATGAGCTAACATCAGTGTCTGTCGTCGTGCGGCCTGAGGAATCACAATTCTTGAACCTCTCAACACTATTTTCCCCACAGTGGAAAGCTCAGATTTAACTGTCTGATAAACAGGTTCACATTTACTCCAGTCACCAGTTTTGATACAGCTCCGCAAAGCAACTAGAGTGGGGTCTGCTGCTGACAATTCCTCCATTTGCTGTGGTGTGAAAGCATGCGGCACTGCATGTTGAGCCATCCAGTAAACGTGGTCCTCCAGTGTTCCTTTTTGTACTGGCTGGTTGACTGTTAGGCGCGACAGCGAATCAGCTGCGTTCTGTGGGCCTGGCTTATAGACGACTTAAAAGCGATAGGGCTGCAGCCGCAAAGCCCATCTTTCAATCCTCGCTGGCGGTTTGGACTTTGGCGAGTAGATTGTTTCCAAAGGTTTATGGTCGGTTACCAACACAAAGTCTTTTCCATAGAGAAATACGTGAAATTTCTCACATGCCCACACAATAGCGAGGGCTTCTCTTTCAGTCTGGGAATAGCGACGCTCAACATCAGACAAGGCTCGGCTAGCATAGTAAACAGGCTTGTGTGTTCCGTCACTTTGTTTCTCATTTCATTTCATTTCATTTCATTTATTGTTTATTTGTGACGGGACTTTGCATATTAATGAACATTATAAATGTAAATACACCAGATTTAGCTCTAGGCTAATTTCCATCTGTAGTCCCGCGGTACACATATCAACAATTGTACAAAACACATTAATAGACAACATTAGAGTATAGTACAAATACCATATCACAATACCACAATACAACATCACAATATCACATTACAGATTTATACCGTAGCTGTAGTGGGAAGAACAATGGGTACTAATAGCTTCGAGATCGCGGAGGCTGCTGTTAAGATCCATTAAGGTGCTTCAGATAAGTGCTATCTTTGCTTACATAAAGTGCATCTGTAATAAAGTGCTAAATTTTAAAGTGTCAGAGGTAAAGTGCCTATAATTTTGGTAAAGAGAAAAGAAAATATTAAAAAACAGAATAAACAAAAATGCAAGGCACACACGCACGCACACATGCACGCACACACGCCCACACATACACACACACTAAAATGAGCATGCCCTTAATGTTGGCAGACTTGGTTGTTAATAAGCCATGTTTTTAGCTGTTTTTTGAATGTTACATATGTTGATATTTCCCTTATGGCCAGTGGTAGCGTGTTCCATGTTGAGCAATCATGGACTGATAAAACCTTCTGTGCAAATGCTGTTTTCCTAAACTGAACCTCACAATCTGGCTCAGTATGGCTCCTAATCCCACTGGACTAGCATCCACAACCACGTGTGTCCCTGCCTCTTGTTTGAAATATGCCATTACATGAGAACTGGCCAACTGTCTCTTTAACTCCACAAACGCTGTTTCTTGCTCTGATCCCCATGTCCATTTACACGACTGCCTTGTGAGCCTCCTGAGTGGTTCAGACGTTGTGGCTAGATTAGGGATGAACCTGCCACAATAATTCACGAGTCCCAAAAAGCTCCTCACCTCAGCAACATTCGTTGGTCGACGTGTATTCTCCACTGCCTCGATCTTAGATTGAGCTGCTCCTATTCCATTCTTGGACAGGACGTGTCCCATGAATTCCAGTTGAGACATTCTGAATTGGCACTTTTTGCTGTTGACCGTCAGATGCCTCTCTTGCAGCCGTTGCATGACTTGGTGAAGCCTCTCATCATGTTGCTGTATGGCAGGGGTCATCAACTATATTTGTCGAAGGGCCAGAATCTTTCTCAACAGACCCCTTGGGGGCCGGACATTCAAATAGGCCAAGATTGAAATTAAAGTCACCCTTTTTGCCTAATAATTTAGTTGCTTATATTTTATTTTACCTGTAAGCTCATAATTTTCATTTACATATCTTTGGTGTTTGGTATGATATAAAATGAAAAATCTTGACAGCTGACTTTCAGATACTCCCATGCTGGAGCTTTACACTGACCTGGCCTGTGATTTTCAGCCTACATATGAAAGGAGGCTGACAATCGGTTCTGATTGATACAAGTCAGTAGTCCTGAAATGCTTGTTTCTCTTCTATAATGCACATTTTACATCTCAGAGGTGACATTTTTCCACACACGACAGAGCTCAGTGGGAAACAGTAGGAGAGACACAGGCCGAGGGTGAACCGGGACACAACACCGGAGGCGGTCCGTACAGAAAAAACAACAACTGAGTGGCATCAAACACGCGTCGCTAACAAATCGTTTTTGTTTTGAGAGCGTGCATAGCGCGCATCTACATTGAATGGGTTTAAGTGCGCAAAAGACTCTACATCTGCACGCATGCACAACCAACCACGGCGTTTAACCGAGGCGGCCGCGGCGGCCAAAATCACCCAGCTGGCCTCTGCAGACAGGCAGGGAAAACCCTGCAGTCCAGCAGCTCCCTAAACGTTCATGCATGGTGCTTTGGGTATGCGGTGTTTCCTAATCCCAGCGCAGGGGCTCATAGGCACACAAACACTTTGAGCGTGTCTCCATTTCCCAGCACATTGACTTACAGGCGCACAGACCCCGATAAATATATTGTAAACTATTAAAACTCAGTCGCGGGCCGGATTGGAAGGTCCGGCGGGCCGGATTCGGCCCGCGGGCCGCCAGTTGATGATCACTGCTGTATGGTTTCTCCTGATACAATGATGTCATCTGATATGTTGTGCACTCCGGGAATGGCTTGTAAGACTTGTCCAATGATGTGCTGATATATATGGAAGTTTTTCTGTGCCATCTGAGTTTGAATATGAATTTCTAAGATTGAATTTTTTTAGCATCAAAATCAGACTTTGAATTTTAAAAACAATCAAATTTATAGCACCAATTTTTTTTTTGCCTCTTGATTTTTTTTTAAATGTTGAAATACATTCAGTGTAAAGAAAATCAATGTCTCAAAATATTCAGTTTTTCAAAATTCAGTGTCCAAAAATTCAGTGTAAAGAAAATCAATGTCTCAAAATATTCAGTTTTTCAAAATTCAGTGTCCAAAAATTCAACTACAAAAATTCAGTGTCCAAAAATTCAACTACAAAAATTCAGTGTCCAAAAATTCAACTACAAAAATTCAGTCTCCAAAATTTCAGTCTCCAAAGAGTCAACATCCGGGTCACCAGGGAGAAGCAATCGATCCCCGATCCCCGTCTCAATAAGGACCATACTGCTCTGCTCCTGTGTGACACAGGCGGACAGGGGTCACACGCACACACAGGTCACACCGGTCCGGCGGCCATGGCCACAAAGTCGGGCGAAGGTGCTTCGGTGAGTCTGTTTACATCATTTGCCATTTGTGTTCGTTAAATTTGGTATTAGATATTAGTCGAATTTATTTAACAATATCTACAATGAACTTTTAATGAGGTGGCGTTCGTGCCAAAATACGTTAGTAACTAGCTAACGGTATGTTAGGTTTATGCTAGCCTAGCCTACTTTCGGTTCTGAGGCAGCGAGTATGACGACCGACAGTGAAGTATTACTGTTAACTGGAGACACGGGATGGGGGGGGGGGTTAGCGACGATGACCGTGCTCGTCGTCGAGTGAGCAGCACACAGCCTGAACCCTGCATCACCGCGGCATTGACTTATAAGCTCCTGCTTATTAAGCCTGTAACGGGCTGAAAAAAAGACTCGTTGACCCAAGAACAGCTAGGCAGCCCAGGGACAGCGTGACGGATGAGAGAGAGAGAGAGAATGTACACTTAAGCAAGTCAAGTGTTGATGATCCTGTGTTTTTACAAATGGTAGTTCCAACTGCAGCTAAATAAATTTCTCGGTGCATGTTTGAGTAGCCATATAACACTGTGTAAAGAAATTACTTACTACTCATAATTACTCTATAACCACCAGTCCTCCCATTAGCTCAGCTACTCTCCTTGCTTTACCTGTATTTGGCTCAGCCTGCTCACCAGAAGCTGCATTCATCAGCTCCTCTAATTTCCCATATTTTTCCATACTCCTTACTAAAATGAAACGTAGGGACATAGATAGACAGTACACGCGCGTGGGTCGGTGCAGCTACAGTCAGTCAGTTTATGTGAACAGTACACAGAGTTTATTATACAATAATTTCAATGCAGGCATCCGACTTTGAACTATTCAAGTAGGCCTACTATTTGATGAAGCTGTTGTCATTACAAATTGCACATTTCAAACATCAGCTGTTACAGTCATGGATTTGTTTTTCTATTTTTAATTTTCTGTTTTGTTTTTCTCTCCTAGGAACAACTGCTTAATCTTCTTTTAGAAAGACTTCGCTCTCGATTGGAACATATTGTGGGACGCATGCCTCTGGACCTGGACTTCTTAGATTTCACTTGCACACAAGAACTTGTGTTCTTAAATGCTGTATCCAGTCAAGTAACAGTTTGTCCAGCTATTTTAGATGCACTGACAGAGCTACACAGTCTCATCAATTTGGAAAAAGACAAAAGGGAGCAACACATTGGAGTTGTGCAGTTTGAGCAAGGACCAGCAGGGCGACAGCGGATGACCATATCCCCAGACTACCTTAGCAAACTTCTGGAACTTAATTTGTCTGTTCCGTGTATTGCTAAACTCTTGGGGGTGTCTAGACGTACAGTATACCGACGCATGGCTGAATCTGATCTCTCAGTAAAGGCACTCTACAGCCCAATGACAGATGATGAGTTAGATCAGTGTGTGAGAGAGATAAAATCTAAGCAGCCTAACTCTGGATATCGGATGATGAAGGGCCTCCTGCAAGCCAGAGGACTGAGGGTGCAGTATAACCGTGTCAGAGCCTCCATGCACCGCGTTGACACCATTGGTGCCATAAACAGAATGGTCCATGTTGGGTGTATAGCGAGACGGACCTATTCAGTACCCGGACCCCAAGCTTTGTGGCACATTGATACGAACCATAAATTGATTCGGTAAATTCATATTTAGCCATCTTTTTCACAAAATGTGTGAGTTTTAAGGCAGTTTATTTATTTATTTTTTAAGTTTATAGTTATTAGGGCTGCAACTAACAATTATTTTCATTATTGGTTAATCTGTTGATTATTGAAATGATTAATCAGTTAGTTGTTTGGTCAATAAAATTGAAAAAATGTCAATCGGTGTTTCCCACAAAATGATGTCCTCAAAGTCTTGTTTTGTCCACAAACCAAAGAGATATTAAAGCAGATATCAGCGTAATGTTTTTGTTAATATAAGTCCTAAATCTTCCTATTTTCCGTCAGCATCACTTCCATAGAGTGTTTGGTCTCTCCGTCACTCTGCTCTGCTGTAAACCAGGAGAAAACTTTCCTTGTGGGATACAAGTGTTATCCAATGAGGAGAGAGAACGGCATGAAGGGCTGTGTGTGCAGCCAAGGGGTGCGCGTGAATGTGGTGACGTAGGGACGAGGACCAATAGATCCATGACGAGGGCGGGGGCTGCTAACTCATGGTGCGTTCAAGGAAACTCGTAACTTGTGTTTTTCCTTCCTGTGAAGTCATACCAGTTCGATCTGGTACGAGTTCACGGGTTGGATGTTACAAGTTTACCTAGGTTACCTGGAACGCTACAAAGTCATAGTCGTGACTTGAAGCTGTAACTTACGGTTTCTAAAGCCTGGAACGCAGCATTAGCCAAAACGACCGGATCGCTGATATCTGCTTTAAGTTTATTGTCATAAAGGTACAAAGAAAGGAGAAGTATTCAGATTTTACATGCTGAAATCAATTTGAAAACTTTTTTTCTTAAAAAACTTCTCAACCCGATTATTTCAATCAAATCAAAATAGTTGACGAGTAATTTAATTATTGTTTAATCAATTGGCTTTATGCACAGTTCCACTACTTCTTGAAATAAGCCAGCTTGTTTATTTCCTGTCTTACATTATTGGACCAACTGATTAATCCGGGTGTGTAGACGGTGTAGACCTCACAACAATGGTCAGACACACGTGGATTAATTAGTTGGCCCAATAATGTAAGACAGGAAATAAACAAGCTGGCTTATTTCAAGAAGTAGTGGAACTGTGCATAAAGTCAATTAATTGTTGCAGCTCGAGTTATCAGTATCCACACATTTCTACACTGCTTCTGTTACTGTACATGTGCCATAACAGCTAACCTTTTCTAATGGCACACACTGTCTATTACATTCAGCAACTGTGTTGAACCTTCAACTAGCAGTATGTTATGTATAGTTGACAAATTCATTTTCCACTCTTTCAGCTACAACATTGTTGTCTTTGGAGGCATTGATGGTTTTTCTCGTAAGGTTAGTACAAAGTGCATATATTTCTATAATTATTAAATACTTGGGTGCCCCATAGACATGTAATTGTATTTGTGCTGCAGATAATGTATCTTGGTGCAGCCTCAAACAACATGGCCTCTACCACCCTGGCATTCTTCCAGGAATCTGTCGACAAGTTTGGTGTTCCTCTCAGGTGAGTGAATATTATGAACGAGGAGATTATTTTACAATATAACAGTACTAACTGTATAAATATGTGTATAAAGTAATCCTGAATCCTGAATCCTGAATGGGTTGTATGGTGGGAAAAATACCAGGTCAAAGACAAACACTGTTCATAACACCTATGTGGCTAAATAAAGCCTATATGTATTATCCCTGTTTCCTGCCTTTTAGTTACAGAGACTTGAAAAAGGGAAATACAATTATGAGCAATTTATTTTTATTTTATCTTCAGAATTTTGCTCTCAAGATACTTCAACCACTCTCATTGCATTGTTGTATTAATGAATGAATGAATGAAAGTTTATTTCGATCACAGCATCCAATTTGTACAAAACCACAGAAAAAAGGATTCAAAGTATTAACATATATAGCTGATCGAAAAGGGTTGCGGCTGAAGCAAAGCTTATAGCTGCCACACCCTCTTTCTCACCTTCACTAACAAATCCAAAGCAATCCCATGCATACACACCTATTATACTATAAACATATATCCACACAGTACGTCCCCCACAGATCATCCTTCAACCATTCACAGACCTTCAACTCAAAACAAAACAGATTGAGAATACCTAGGTTGCATTACACAACTATAAATAATTAATAAATTGTTTGTTACAAACTTAAGTAATCATTTCCCTGAAACCTGAAATTTATATTTTTCAAGAACACTATTTTTCTATTTATCAAGACACTATTTTCACTTAAACCTGAAGTTTATATTTTTCAAGAACACTATTTTTAAACATTATTTTAAACTGAGCAATATTTTTACTATCTTTAATATCTTCTGGTAAACTATTCCATAATTTTAATCCACAGACAGATATGCAATCAACCAATAAACTGTAACCAACTTTTCAGAATGTTACTTGAAAGTGTTTTGTGTCTCCTTTAGGGTACGTGGAGATCAGGGAGTTGAAAACGTAGATGTGGCCCGCTTCATGTTCACAGTCCGTGGCACTGGAAGGAGCAGCTTTATATCTGGCAAGAGTGTTCACAACCAACGGTTTGTTCAGTAGAATAGATTCTGCTAAGTTGCCCCTGATACCATGTGGTTATACAATGTTAGCACACAGCTGCTAGAAGGAGTACCATGATGTACTATTATTTGTCACATTTGCATAGAGTGCAATAACATATAGAACATGGCTCTCTTGAATACTCGATCCTGATGGATCAATAATGGAACGTTACGAGACGGAGCTGTTTTAGAGGCAAATTCGTGCAAAAACGCTGCTGCGCGTTGCGTTCAGGGACAGTTTTTCAGCAAGCAGTCTCCGCATTTATCCAGTATTTACCTCGAAAACAACTCTGTCTGGTAATATTTCATTATTACATCTCATAGCGTGGTGAATGTGCAGGTCACAACTTGTCCACCAGAGCATTTTGGAGTTTTGGGATTTTGTACTTGATGAGTTTAATGAGGGAAAACAAGAAATTCCCGTAGCCTCCATATCATAGCCCTGAGCAGTCTGCTGCTCTGCTTTGCTGTACTAAAAATAGCTCAAAATCAAGAAGAAATTCAAAGACTTAAAGGGGACATATTATGCAAAACTCACTTTTTCATTGCTTTAGTATGTGTATTTGCGTATCCAGAGTGCCTCCTAACCCCTTAAACATAAGTTTTGACAGCTATGTCAACATTTTGTAAATGTCATAATCAGAAATGTGTCTCTGAACAAGCCGTTTTAATTTCACCCGACATATTACATCACAATCCGGGTGATGTGAACATTCAAGCCCTCGCTCCCATGGTTACCTCAGCTACCAGAGCAAGGATTCTAAACCAACCGTTTAGAGCAGGGCTGTGAAACTGGTGTGTAGAAAACCCAGCTGTGCTCAATCTTTTGGTTTTTCTGACCAAAGCATGTTACTACCATTACTTTTAGACATCAAGCTACCATATCAAGAAGCATAATGAAATGAGCATAATATGTCCCCTTTAAGTTTCGGCTATTACATAGTTTGGATATTTTACATTTTAATTGTTATGTACTCATTTTGAATAATTAAATTGTAAATATAAATATATTTTTGTATTAAAATTAAGGATTGAGCGGCTGTGGAGAGACCTGTGGGTAGCTGTTAACTGCATCTACTATGATGTCCTGCACTACCTAGAAGAAGAGGGCTTCCTGAGCATCACCAATCCAACACACCTCTTCTGCTGCTCCTTTGTTTTCTTACCACGCCTGCAGGATGACTTGGACACATTTCGGAATGGTTGGGACAACCATCCACTGAGAACAGAGAGCAACATGACCCCCAACCAGCTGTGGGAGCTGGGTCGTAGACACTACCCAGTTCAAAGACCAGATAACGCAGAGGTAGCCTACATGAATCATTTGGTTTTCATGTTTAACACCAGAACCGTCAATGTTCTAATGCAAAAATGGTAAATGGACTGCATTTATGTTGCCATATACATTATAAACCCAGCCAGACACACAGTTCAAAACACTTTATAGTAATGATTCACATTCATATTCACACACATACTTGGCACCAACCAATATAGATGACTCTTTATTTGTCTATTTTTCAGTGTGTATATAAAAAATTACTGAATTCATGTCCATTTCTCATGAGAGCAAGGGACTGTCACTGCTATGTTCAATGTTTATGAGCAATGTTCATGTTTATCTGTTTGACACCTGTTTTAACTGTTTGACAACTTTCTAATATCTGAACTCGTGTTGTGTTGTGCGATGAGGTCAAAATGACAAACTAACTAAGTAACTAACTAACTAACTGACAACCTGAGTGACTAAGTGGATATTATTTCTAGTGTTGTTGAATCTGAAGTATTTTAAAGGGATAGTTCAACATTTTGGCAAATTGGCCCATTGCCATAATTGCCATAGTCTTAGCAGTATGAAAATTCATGCAAAACCGCTGATGCGTGTTGCATTCAGGGACAGTTTTTCAGCAAGCAGTCTCTGTATTTACCTCCAATACGACACCGTTTCGTAACATTCCATTATTATCTCATAGTGTGGTGATGAGGGAAACCAACAAATCCCATGAGCTTCCATAGCATAGCTCTGAGCAGCTCGCCGTTCTAAAAATAGCTTGCATCGACTATTAAAGGTAACAAACCTGTAGGAGCCATTTCGCCTTTATTTTGTATTTTAATGTTGGCGGTTTTATTGTGTTGACTTCCGCTGACACCGGAAGTGCAATGCATTGCGGCGCTATTTAAACTCCACGGCAATCAGGGACCAGGTGTTGCTGGTCCAAGGCAAACAGTTTTTTGACCGTGTTTTGTGCTGTATCGTGTCCTTACCGCCATCAAGAGGAAAGAGGTATTTTATACTTTTGTAATAAATATATGTGTTTTTGGTTACACCGAACCTCGCCTTTTGACATTGTTTTATTGCACAATTACGCACGCGTCCAAACACCTATGGACCAGCCGAGCGTGCCCATCTTACAGGGACAAGACGGGCACTACAAAACCTATTGCTATGACTAAAGCTATTATGGCAATGGGCCAATTTGCCAAAATGTTGAACTATTCCTTTAAAGTGTGCCTACTGTCACTGCATACAATTTAAAATTATCTCTATTTGTAGGACATGGATATTCCTCACATTGACTGGGAAGACAGTGGACTGTCGTGTGATGACCACTTCTGCATCATCGTTCCACACACAGAATGCCCACTGACTGATGGACAACTGACAGCCTTTAGAGCTGCAGTTCAGCCAAGAGCTGCATCCCAGTCCTATGGCAGCGATATTTATATTGCTGCTGTTCAGTTTTGTGAGCAGTTTCTTGATCTCTGAATAAAACTGATCAGATAAGACTTGAGTTTTTTGTTTTGATATTTTATCCCTCCTGTTGTTCTCATAATAAACCTACATACCATGTCTCAGAGGCCACACTGTCCCCAATGATTAATCCCTTTGTCCTCTTATTATGAATGCTATATAATACGGTAAATATACATACATCAGAATCAGAAGACTTAGTATAGTAGGGGGGCCAACGTAGCCAGTATCAATAGCCGCCATTTTTTCTTGTTAATTTTTGGAGACTGTTATATCTTGATCCTTGGGGTTCCTAGCAAGACAAATAAAAGTGTCTCAATTTTTTTCCCTTTGGATTTAGTGGTAATAATTGCAGGTCAAATACAGATGTATTTTGGCCGAAATTCCTACCTTTCCTTATGGACATAAGGATATAATCCTGTAACACCACAGAAATAGTACAAAGTAATAAACAAAATAGATTCAACATCATAAAATAATACTACTTATACCTATAATAATGTCTTCTAGGCTGATGACAGCTTCCTTTTCGTAAAATTATACAAATTGTGATATACCGGTACTGATTTTCTAAATGTAAAATGCTCAAATCTGTACAAGGAAAATAATAGCTACTAGTTCATTATTATACATCACTCAGATGTTAGAATAACCATTTATTTCCCATAGCCTATTTTTGAAATAACAAGAGTTGACAAGGACTATTTTCATTGCTTTTACCATTACAAAATGGGCCATTTCTCATCTCATAGACTACACAGGTAAGTTACATAGGCCCTGTACATTTTTTTCATTACTAGTAGGGGGGCCAATGTATTTCTGTAATTTTGGAATGTTAATTTTTGGAGAGTGGTTAGCACTGCACCACCACAGCAAGAGGGTCCTGGGTTGAAACCCGCCGGCCGGCTGGGGCTGTGCAGTTTGCATGTTCTCCCCGTGCATGCGTGGGTTCTCTCCGGGTACTCTGGCTTCTTCCCACAGTCCAAAGACATGCAGGTTAGGTTAATTGGTGACTCTAAATTGCCCATAGATGTGAATGAGAGTGTGAATGGTTGTCTGTCTATATATGTTAGCTCTGCAATAGACTGGCGACCTGCCCAGGTGGTGAACCCCGCCTCTTGCCCGAAGTCAGCTGAGATAGGCTCTAGCTCACCCGTGACCCTAGTGCAGGCTAAGCGGTATAGAAAATGAAAAACATAATGGCTGGAATGTCTTCTTGGTGATTAAACTTTGAGGAAAAAATGTCAAATATATCAATCCAGACCTGAGGACCAATTGTCAATATAGAAATATACAAACAAAAAAAACATGACACAATACAGTCTTCATGCTGCCAACAAAATCTTCGATGACAGAATGGATTTCAGTAGCCTAACTTTGTTTAAATAGAAGGATCACCATCATCCTCATCTTCATCAATGCCCATCAGATGTCCTTGGCAGACATTTGCACAAACCTCTTCATCTGCTCCTCACAGGCACACCTGCAAGAACAATGTGACATGCAAAAGGTTTTCTTGCAGCCACATTTGATGAGGTGTATGATGGTGGCTGGGGCTGGGGGATCCTGTGTTCTCTCTCTACCTCCCATCCATGTTGCTGGTGGTAACTGTGGGTGAGGTGTGAGGTCCTGATTCCATACCATTGTCTGCTTGATGGCAGTCTCTCAGCTTCTGTTTCTTTGAGAATAATCTCCACTTGAGATCACAGACATTTACCAGTGTGGTACCATACAGCTGACAGACAAATGCTTCAGTACTTCTTTCTATGCCAGTACTCAACTTTTCTGCAGTCCCCAGGGCAGCAAATGCTGATACCACCTTGTAACGCCGCATTAGGCCTATGTAATAACGTCGCTTTATGTAACAATGTAATAAATCTTCACGTCATTATGTAATAACGCCGCCTTTTGTAATAAGCTGCCGCATTTTGTAATAAAAATCTTGAACGCAATATGTAATAAACTTCGCCGCATTTTTTAATAAGTTGTTACATTTTGCATCACATAGGCCTAGGCTATTTACATATTGCGGGTGTTACACTTTTTTTATGAAAAAAATGTAATAATTTGGTGCATTATGTAATAAACCACCAAAATGGATGTCTTAATTAGAAAAAACATTAACAATAATACAATAATACACGCTGCTCCTCCTCCCCGCTGAGCAGAGCGGTCTCCTCCGACAGCGGGTCCCACGCGGATGGTAACCGCTCCGCGTCTCTCCCTCCCCCCTTGCCCACCGACAATAATACGCCCGGGTCATGTTCGTCTGTGGAGGGATGACATGGACCACGGTCCGACTGGAGCTCCAGGCCGGGTCCAGCTCTGCTCCAGCAGCGGCAGGGGCGGCTGGGATCACCCAGATTTAACATTTTATCAAAATTTGCCCAGCTGATCCATTTAAATTAGCTAGGCTACTGAAAAATTATCATCATCTGCAAGCAGCAGCTGTAAAACGAGAACCAGTCCCAGAAGCTCCAGGCCCGGAGAACCAGAGAGGGGTCGCTCATTATTTTTTAAAAATTTTTTATAATATTTTTATTTTATTTTACATAGGCTACTCATCGCTCATTATTAATAATAGGCCTACTGCACAACTGAAAGGTGAGTTTGAGGGTCCTGTGTGCATGTGTAGGTGAGTGAGTGAGTGAGTGAGGTGGAGCAGAGGAAGAAGTGAGAGCTGTCTGATAAAGTTTGTGTTATGTTGTTGTATAGTTACGTTGGGTCGGACGCTACAATATCAATAAAAACATGTGCTTAACATAGACGTCGGATGCGAAACAGCCGCGGAGCGGAGCGAGTTTCCTTTATCAGATTGTGCCAGATGCGCACCTCTGTGCCAGGCTCGTGCTCTGCAGCGATTTGTTTATTCATCTTAACAGAGCGCGAGCGAGATTTAACACACACATTCACACAGGCGACACACACATACGGGCTACACATGATACACATACCCACACACACACACACATCTGAGGGGCCGAGGCGCCTGCCGAGCGGCACGGAGAAAAGCCATCTGGTGGCGTGCTCCTCAGGGAGCACCCAGGTTGAGCACCCAGGGTGCCCCTGGTCAGTGGGATAGATAGATAGTTAGATTTGACCGTCCTACTGGTTTTAGAAATTAATTCATATTTATGATTCATGCATGCTGGTATGCTTAAAGTCAGTGTTATTCTGATGGTCCTAATGTCTTTTTTTTCTAATTAAGACATCCAGTTTGGTGGTTTATTACATAATGCACCAAATTATTACATTTTTTTCATAAAAAAGTGTAACACCCGCAATATGTAATAAGTGATGTAAAATGTAACAACTTATTACAAAATGCGGCAAAGTTTATTACATATTGCGTTCAAGATTTTTATTACAAAATGCGGCAGATTATTACAAATTGCAGCGTTATTACATAATGACGTGAAGATTTATTACATTATTACATAATGCGGCAGCGTTACACACCTCCTACCACCACAGTATGTTAAGTCCTTGCCAACAGGTCAGCTCTCCTTTGCCAGCAAATCAACCTGTCAGGTCAGCTCCAGAGAAGGCATGGAGCCCTGGTAAGGCTGCAGAGATGATCTGTTCCTTGTTCCCCACACCAGTAATGAAGTGTCCTTGCACAACTGATGGCACCATTGAACTACAAGAACACACACTCTGTGTCTGGGGACTCGATGCAGATTTTTGTTGCCCCTCTCTGAGCAGAGTCCAGGCTGTGCAGGACTATGGTGGTATCAGCATTTGCTGCCCTGGGGACTGCAGAAAAGTTGAGTACTGGCATAGAAAGAAGTACTGAAGCATTTGTCTGTCAGCTGTATGAGCATGGTACCACACTGGTACATGTCTGTGATCTCAAGTGGAGATTATTCTCAAAGAAACAGTTAGAAGCTGAGAGACTGCCACCAACACAAGGAGCCTTACATCAAGCCATTGCCAGACAATGGTATGGAATCAGGACCTCACACCTCACCCACAGTTACCACCGGCAACATGGATGGGAGGCAGAGGGAGGTAAACTGCTGCCATCACAACATCCCTCAGCCCCAGCCACCATCATACAACTCATCAAATGTGGCTGCAAGAAAACCTTTTGCATGTCACATTGTTCTTGCAGGTGTGTCTGTGAGGAGCAGATGAAGAGGTTTGTGCAAATGTCTGCCAATGGTGATCCTTCCATTTAAACAAAGTTACTGAAACACGTTGTGTCATGGAAGATTTTGTTGGCAGCATGAAGACTGTATTATATGTCTTGTTTTTTTGTTTGTTTATTTCTATATTGACAATTGGTCTTCAGGTCTGGATTGATATATTAATAGATATGTTTAAACAACTTTGAAGTTTTGCAAAGGTCAAAGATTATTGACTTGAAATTTTGTTCTTTTTTCAGCAAGATCAATACCTATTGTGTTATTCATTAAAATGTTTGTTTGTAATGACATCTGTCAAATATTATTAAATATGATCACAACTAAAAGGAGGACTTTGTGTTAATTTTAGTTAAAGAAAATTGTGATTTTTAACCATTGTAATCATATTTAATAGTGCAAATAAGCGTCAAAATATCACATTTGAGAGAAAAATATAAAAAAAAATAGTTAGAAAAAATGGAGACATATTTTTTCTCAAAGTTTATCCACCCAAGAAGACATTCCAACCACTCTCCAAAAATTAACATTCCAAAATTACGGAAATACATTGGCCCCCCTACTAGTAACTATGTCATCACACATCTTGACATGGAAAAGACCCAAGTGAAAATATGGACTGACTGACAATGATACTGTAACTTCATATTGGATCGAGAGTTCTGCCAAACAGTGGAAACCCTTTGTGGAACACCGAAGCCAAGAAATACAGAGTTTAACTTCACCAGCTCAGTGGCGCCACTGCAGTAGAAGTGATAATCTTTCTGATGTTGTGGATAGAGGAATCAGGGAAAGTGGTGGACAGGTCCAACCTTGCTTAAACAAAGAGAAATACAGTTCTGTGAACCCGAACCTGAACCAACTGTGAATGTTGAAGTTGTAAATGAAAGTGCGCCAGTCATGCAAGTTGCAAAACTGACTGGTTCTTAAAATACAGTGGAAATGGAATTGTGGGAGTTGAAAAATTATAGTGACCTCAACCGAGTTTTACATTTGACTGCTTAAATTAAAAGATGAATTTACAATGCTGAAGAGAAACCATTTAAATCTCGGAAGCAGAGCTGTATTGGATTCAGGTAATGCAGAGGAAGTCTTTTCATGGGATTTCCATACCCAAAAAAAAGAATCTGTCTTCATTGAGAAATTGAATTCTAGATAGATACAGTGGGTACGGAAAGTATTCAGACCCCTTTAAATTTTTCACTCTTTGTTTCATTGCAGCCATTTGCTAAAATCAAAAAAGTTCATTTTATTTATCATTAATGTACACTCAGCCCCACATCTTGACAGAAAAAAACAGAAATGTAGAAATTTTGCAGATGTATTAAAATGGAAAAACTGAATTATCACATGGTCATAAGTATTCAGGCCCTTTGCTGTGACACTCAATTTTAACTCACATGCTGTCCATTTCTTCTGATCCTCCTTGAGATGGTTCTACTCCTTCACTGGAGTCCATCTGTGTTTAAATAAACTGATTGGACTTGATTAGGAAAGGCACACACCTGTCTATATAAGACCTTACAGCTCACAGTGCATGTCAGAGCAAATGAGAATCACGAGGTCGAAGGAAATGCCCAAGGAGCTCAGAGACAGAATTGGAGCAAGGCACAGATCTGGCCCAGGTTACAAAAAAAATTCTGCAGCACTCAAGGTTCCTTAGAGCACAGTGGCCTCCATAATCCTTAAATGGAAGAAGTTTGAGACGACCAGAACTCTTCCTAGACCTGGCCGTCCAGCCAAACTGAGCAATCATGGGAGAAGAGCCTTGGTGAGAGAGGTAAAGAAGAACCCAAAGATCTCTGTGGCTGAGCTCCAGAGATGCAGTCGGGAGATGGGAGAAAGTTACACAAGGTCAACTATTACTGCAGCCAGGTGGTGAGCAGCGCCTGGTTTTCTCCACACAACCCACAATAGGTCGATAGATAGATCTGATGGGGAATCATGATGCTTAAAATTATATTCAGTTGTATCAGTGAAAAGTACAAGTGCACTTTAAACTCCTGCATTAATGGTTTATTAGACTGCAGAAATTGTTACAGAGAATACAGTACATTAAAATTCCAATCCTAAAATGCATGCACCACATTTTTCTATGGAACCTGTGGTTGAGATATAATATAATAAAGTAACAATGCACAAAATTGTGAAAATAAAATCAGTATAAAGTCCACCTTTTAACAACTTGAATATTTTCAACATCATAACATCAGAGTAAGGACAGCAAGGCATCTACAAATACAACAACTCCTCCATAGTGTCAGATGAATCTGAACTGATCAGACAAGACCAAATCCTGTATTGCAAGTGCTAATACATGCCTGGATGTCATGTTGAAAAGACTTGTAGTCCTTGTAATGCCCTGGCAGACGCAAGGTCTCATAGCAGGTGGAGGCTGTGAGGTACCTGCCCTCGATGACTTCGACAGAGAGACTTGATGGTAGAACCTCCCATCCAGTCCAGAATTTGACCAGGTTGTTCAGTTCAGTTGGTGTTGCTGTGGAGTAGATTCAAATGGATAATGATTAGTCATCAGTAAACCCAAACGGAATCTGCGGACTTTTTTCTGGTTTTCTGCGGTGATTCAGGAGGAAAATCTGCGGGATTCTGCGGAGTAGTTTTTTTTCCTTTTAGGGTTTTAAACAATTATCTAGTACAATAATCCATGTGTTTAGAGCAAAAATAGCAACTTTTAATAAGCAAAATCTGTATTAAAATTGCCTAATGGGTGAGTGGGGGGTGGACTCTCCTGTACTTTCTCGCCTGCAGCATCAAGTCAGAACCCAGAAGCTCCCGGAGGAAAACTTATGTTATTGCTGTTGCACCTGTCTCTCCTCTTTAAGTCCCTTTCTGTCTCTGTCTGTCTGTGTATCTCTCTCTCTCTTTCTTCCTCTCTCAACCCAACCGGTTAATGCAGATGGTCGCTCACCTTGAAGCCTCTTCTACCTGAGGTTTCTACCCCGTTAAAGGGGAGTTTTTCCTTACCACCCTCGCCAAGAGCGTTTTTGCACAAATAAATCGGTGGAGCATAAAAACTGTTTGTGCAAACAGAGTTTTTTGTCCTGCACCAGCACTTAAACAGATGTGCATAGTGCTACTTTAAATAAAATTCATATAAGGAGCTGCCACGCTGACGTCATGGAACCCACTGTGACCTCACTGGAATGACACCAGCATTTTAGCTGACAATATAAAGGTAACTGCAGAGACCTCAGGTTCAATCACTGCTCACAACTCCTGCAGATAGAAAGAAAGCTTTAAGGGCCAGAAAAGCTACTGAAAACATAAGAGACCAGGCAAGTGTCACTGAAGAAATGTGCATATGTCCTTTGGGTACCTCTGCCTATAGGTGTAGGGGTCAGATTGGCAGGGCAACAGGCCTGAGTGCTGCGTCGCAGCCTGAACTCTGGATGTGAGAATCTAGTGGACCTAAAAGTACCATAAAGTCAAAAATATAGTCACCATATTGTTATAGTTGTGCCTAGAACAACAACACCATGTAGTCAAAAATGTGATTTTGACATTTTTATTCAATAGAAAACAATTTACTTAACATTTCATTCAATTTAGGATACGTAAATGTGTAAAAACAAATAAACTCTGAGCATATGTACAAATTAGGATTAGGATAGGATATTTCAATAAATAATGCCATAAACACTATAATTGGTAAATATAAATATAAATAATTGGTCTGACATAGTAATTAAATTGATCCACAAACATTGTTTTATGTACATTGGAAAAGAACAGCTTTAAGATTAGAACAAGAACCTGCATTAATTAATTTATCCAATAAATAAATCAGGAACAACTGCATAAATAAATATTGTGCAAATGCTTTTTTCAGAGAACCATACATAAATTTAAATAATCAATGAACCCCCCTGTAACTACATTAACAATCAATAAAAGAGGAAGTAACAGAGTAAGAAAGCTAGTGGGTCGGTCGCTCAGTCATTCAGACTGTCAGTCTGTCAGACAGAGACAGTCAGTGAGTTAAATGTTTAATCCTGCTGCCGACTGTTGAACTTTGCAATGAGCATCATTTTCACGTTGTTCTCTGTGAGGCTCCGTCTGTACTGTGTAAGCAGCATGGTATAGTGGGAGAACAGTCTCTCAACATCCACTGAGGTGGTGGGGAGATGGAGGTACAATGCTGCAAGTGGGGCCAGAGTGGGCATTCTGTCCTCTCTGGTGGCCCACCACTCCACAGCGCTGACCTCCTCGGCGTCACTCTTGTCAATGTGGATGTAGCGGTGCCATTCCTCAGCCGACACAGACGTAAGGGCAGGGGCCACCTGGACGTAGTCCTGGATGTCTTTCCTCACACCGGCAACCTTTGCTGGGTCAAACACTGGGAGGGCTTTGAAGAGCTCCATGCTGGGGTGTGACGCCATCACATTCTGCAACTTTGCAGAGCAGCCAGCCATGGTCTTCTGGAAGAGCTCAGTGCAGGCAGCACGATCATCCTCATCCAGCTCCCTCAGCCTTTCTGTGGTCCCGGGATGCCAATCCTCAGCCCCTACAGTGCGGCCATATTCAAAGAGCATGAGGAGGTTCTCCAGTTGACCATGAATAGTGGCAGCAGAGGGGTTGGAAGTCTCCTGCAGTTTGGTGATGGTGGTCTTGATGTCAGTGCTGTGCTCTACAATGAAGATGGCATGGGCCTTCAGAGTAGCTTCCTTCTCCTCTAGCAGCGCTCTCAGGTCCCGGACAGCCT
Source organism: Decapterus maruadsi (assembly GCA_030347415.2). Lineage (NCBI taxonomy): Eukaryota > Metazoa > Chordata > Actinopteri > Carangiformes > Carangidae > Decapterus > Decapterus maruadsi. Next base: position 759,559 of record CM064904.1, on the reverse strand, counting down.
TAGAGGTCAGTGGCAACGAGGGAATGAAGTCACATAAGATGTCCAGGTTCTCTGCAAGGTACTGGACAGCTTCAATCCAGGAGCCCCATCTGGTCATCACAGGAAACACTGGCATAACAGGAGCCAAGCCCAGTGTCTGCATGTAGGCCCGCAGCTCTTGGCGACGTTGAGGTGCCTTGCAGAACACTCTCTTCACCAGTGCACACACCCTGTTGAGGTCCTCAAAGGTATCTGGGAAGACCTGCAGAACCAGGTTGAGGAGATGTGCCAGACATGTGACATGTATGGAGTTGGGGAACAGGCCATGAAGCATGGTGTTGAAGGCTTTCTTCATGTAGCTTGCTGAGTCGGTCACAAAAGCCCACACATCACTGAAATTGATGTTGTAGCTGTTGAGGCAAGAAATGACAGCCTGGGACACAGTGTTGAAGTTCACTCTGTCGATGAACACTACATCTGCTGCCAGAGGTGGCCTACCAACAGGCTGCAGAAGAATGCCAAGGACACAGCGGCCGCAGGCGTCTGTCGTCTCATCTAATAATACATAGATGGGCTTTCCTTCCACCGCGCGCTTGATGTCCTCCACAAACTGAGGGAACAGCTCAGGTAGGTAGTCGGAGCGGATGTGGGATGGAGCTGGAAGCGATCCGCCCTGCTTGCAGTACTTCTGCAGAAAAGCAGCCAGCTTGGGAGCCTTCTCAAGGGGAATGTCGGCTTCAACCAGAGCCTTAGTAAAATCCAGGACAAACTCCTTCCTCTCAGCCGTTGATGGGGTCTTGGAGAGGCAGGCAGCCAGGGTTTGAGTCCTAGATCGTACTAGAAGACAAAGAAAAGAAAAAGAATAATTGAAACATAGTAATATTATTAGACAAAATGTATGATAAAGCAAACATGAGCTTGTACTTTTACTTTGTTTATTTAGATGGGGCTGTGCATATTAAGGAGCAATACATATTTCACGGAATGTAAATGTACTGCATTTAGCAGAGATGCCCATTGTAGTCCAAAGTAAAAAAACAAAAACAACAAATAAAATACAATAAAAGCAGCTTGTTTTAATGGAGAGTATGAGCCATACAAAAAAAGATCACAGTCTGAAGCAACACAGTTGCCGCAAATAAGAGAGGAGGTTGCTTTTAATTTCTGACAGCTCAACATTGAGCTACTTTTAAATATGAAGCTATCCATTTAAACAAAATAAAAATAAGAGCAACAGCAACTGACAATTTTAAAAATCTTTAAAGCATGTTATATGAATGCAATTGCCAATTATGCAAACGTGTTTTCCTAGAAAACAAGGCTGGGTGTGCGTCTAAAAATATTTTTATTAGTATAAATCTCATGGGCTAATTCTCTCTGTAGGCTACAAAGACAACAGAGACGTTTTTAATAGTGTAAACAAAGTGAACATTAAATGTTTGCAGCACTGTCACACAACAGGCGAGACACTGAAAATACTTTAGCCTATTCATGGCCACATCAAAGTGAAAATATTAACTTTATCAATTATCCATCTGAGTATCTGACTGCTGCCAGCGCTACTTCTTTCAGTGTCTCCATACAATACACAAAGTAGGCTAGCTACAATATAAATATGAGCTCCTGACGCTCGGATCAACAGCTGAGCAGCGTTTTCCCTCAGCTGAACATCTAGGAGACGCTCAGAGAGAAAGTCAACAGCAGCATCAGCTGATCTCTCCTCGCTCCCTCCTTACACACGCTGGCTCAGATCCAGCTCCGCCGGACTTTCAAAATAAAGGTGGCGCGGCTCTAGTTGAGTTAAATAGCGAAACAGCGGCGCTTTCACAGCCGATTTAGGATGAAACTCTGAACAGAACCTGGTCGGGACGATGGTGGTCTCACCGGGCTAAAGAGAGCCTTCGTGTTAAACCCGGCTTCAGGTTCAACGAGGCTCGCTAAATCCAATACACTCGCTCTATGTAGTGACAACCGGAGGTCGTCTAAACACGGTGACAACACATTTAAATTAGTTTAATATGTTAACCAGCTACTTACCCACTCCGCTCCTCTTCCTGTTGTTGTGCCTCTGGGACTTCAGATGCTCCAGGATAGTTTGTTTCCTCAGATAATCCACCGAGTGTTGGCAAACTTTACAGAACAGTACACCTCCGTCCGCATAAAACTCATTGGAAAATTCATAGGCCCTGTCAGCCGCGGTGACCCGAGTCGCCAAGTGACGCCGCCTCAGCTCTTCTGCTGTAAATCGAGTTTTCGACATTTTTTTTTTTACCGGTAGATTAGTTTTGTTTTGTTGCTGATACAATATTGACAGCGGAACAGCAGCGGAGGGGGCCGGGGGGCGAGGGGCGGGAAAATGCAAATTCACAGACAAAGGGGGAGGGGCGAGATGCGTTCACGTAAACTGCTACACTGCTGTGTTCAGAATTCTGCGGAAATACCGCGGAGTTTTCGTCGGAGCACCGCGGCCGCAGATTCCGTGCGGGCCTGGTCATCAGGATAAATAGCCAACCATGGCACTAATGCCTACCACACACACAAAGATAATCTGTCTGAAATTGCCTGATAATCTTTCACACCTGCAGTGTTAGTGCGCTCTAAATTTAGATCGATCTAAATTTGGTCACAGGTCGGTGTGAAAGCACATCGCACTAATGCCACCAAAACTAGTGCGGCCTGAGGAGGTGGTCTCATCTCGGTTAGGCTCCAACTGAACTCTGATACGCACTAGTTGAGGTGTGAAAGCAACCGCACTCTGGTGCGACCCAACTGCCAGGCGAACACAAGTTTGAGCTAAAAGGGCTCCCGTAGTCGTTGACAATGGGTTAACGCAGCAGTGAAACCCCTAGTGTGTGGGAGAAGATGACAATCACCGTCTCTGGAATGTGACGTGAAAAGCGAGCTGACTGCAGCACACGTGGCATAACAAACCAGTGTGGCTAACATCTTCATGGCAAACGTCTGTTTTTTGTTCCAGTCTTGCGGCAAAGCATCAAAATTAATTAATCAATGCCAAATCGTAATTAGACGCATCGCCACATCGATTAATTGCACCCACCCACCTCTACTGGGTAGAAGAATTGTCAAGCCCTTGAGACAAGTAAACCTACCTTCGGCTATGAACTGTCGTAGAAACCCTGCAATGCGGCATTTTGTTTCAACTGGACAATCGTCATCGTCATCATCATCATCACCCTCACGAGGCCATGTGATACGCTGAAGAAGGACCTGCATTGAAAAAACAGCATGAGCTATGCATGCATGTCTATTGCAGACAGTAATAGAAGATGCCGACCAGGTATGAACTAGGGATGGGCATTTGAAGAAATCTTTTTGATCATTCATTGGAAAAATTAATGATCAATTTTCGATTACTCGTTAATATTAATATGTAAAAAAAGAATGCGTGTGGATAATCCAGGGCAGCCCCCGCGAAGAAAGAAGGTCAGACAACGTACACAGACCATACCATCAAAATGTGAAAATGTGTATGTGCGTTAAACAGCTTTGGACTAATTGTGATACATAGAGTGGAGGCTCCTTCCGCTGATTAAAACCAAACCTGCGATCAGAGCGGGCGGACCCGCGGTCTCACATGCTCTCGTTTCTGTTGCACTGAGTCCGCGACACAAGCGCGCCCTGTTGTATTTAATGAATTATTTCACTCTTAACCGTGTAATAATAATAATAATAATAATAATAATAATAATAATAATAATAATAATAATAACAACAATAATAATAATAATATAGAGTTTATTGTTTGTTATGAAAAAATGAAACCGTGGTATATTTATCCATAACAGCCTCTGCCCTCTACATGATCCCTTATAATAAATCAATAAAGATTTTACGTGATTGATCAAATTCTTAATGATCAATTCATGAGTTTCAAATGTAGTCCTACCCCTGCCATGTTGAGGACCAACACAGGTTTCAATTTGAGTTGTGTTTCTGATTGGAGTAGGACCAGTTAATTATCACTGCTCCGGTGGGAAAGGCGAAGCTCACTGCCAGGATCCCCGTCGGAGCAGCGGCAGTAGCGGCCGGGCTCACACCACACACCCATGGAAGGGAAGGCGATCCTGGCAGTGTGAGCCCGGCCGCCGCCGCTGAGGGCGGCCAGACGGGGAAGGCGATCAGTGAGCTCTGCCTTTCCCGCTGGAGCAGCGGCAGCCAGGCTCACACACCCGGGGAAGGCTATCCTGGCAGTTAAGAGGAGAAACAAGTTTAGCAGCGGCGGAGCAGCTCGTGGCTGCAGCTCTGTTCACTTCACACTGAGAATGCAGTTTGTTTTCTTCCGGTAGACGTAAATATGTAACGTGTACCCCCTGTCCAATCAGAACGCTTCCCAACCCTCAAACGTTGAGCGGAATTAAATAAAGGCGATTTAACGTGTTTTCAATGTAAACCTTAATTCGGAATCATTATTTGCATGTAAACTCGAAGGACAATATTTTATATTTTAATTCCGAATATTTAAATCAGAATAATTAATTCTGAATTAAAAAACATCATGTAAACGTGGTAAATGTGAAGTTAACTGCTGCATTATGTACTTTTTTTTAATGTCAGAGCAACACTAACACACAAACTTATGTGGGCCCACCTGCAGATTTATACAGAAGCCATCCACCGACAACTGTTCCCAATTTGGGGAACAGAACTGTGAGGCATTCACATAACTGTGACAAAAAAATGGAAACAACTGTAATATTCTTCAAATACAGCGTCAAAAACTACTCATCATTCAAATCAGAAATAGCACAAATGACACAGCGTTACAAACTAGCAAATCACTGAGACTTCATAGCCTGAATACAATATACAACAAAACTGGCCCAAGTAATTACTTGCATATTATCACCTCTTCATGTGTGGTGCCTTCATCCAGATGAGCAGTCCTACGGCCCAGTCCTGCATGCAAATGCACCGATTGCTCCTGCTCATTGGGGGTTTTGTCACACTGTTTTGGTAACAAATAAAAAGCCACATCCAGTGGTTTGGCCCTCTTGGCAGGAACTGGACTCGCAGAGGGAAAGCGCCGTTTCCCTCTGCCCCTGCTGAATATACCTGGAAAGGACCTAGAGAAAAAATAAATAAAAAAATATTAACAACCTCATCTGTTTTGGCAATTGCATTAGAAAAGCACCTTTATTATTATTATTATTATTATTATTATTATCAAATCATTGAGATCATTGAGTCTTTTAGTCAAAATATTTCAATTTGGTGTGTTTTGTAGTAAAAATGTAAGAGTGACTGCCCTCTATGGGTTGAAACACAGCTATTACAAATGAATTTTTCTATTGGCTGCAATGGAGGCAGATGACAGTTTGGAGGCAGCTTTCGTCACGCCACCAGCTCCCCGACCAATCAGCACCGGCTGCTGCCTGCGGCTAACAGCTGGCTGGATGGGAATCGTTTGCGGCTCTGTCTCGGCCGGCTACCGGCTCCACGGCCGTGCCGGCAGAGACAGAGCCACAAACGATTCCCATTGGACTGTGGCACTGTGTCACAGCTCCGGCATCCTCTCCTAAGCCGTTTTCCCACTAAAATTAGCGGGTCGACGCATCAAAATGCTTAGAGCATGTCATCCCAAACTGAGGGGCCATAAACATTTTCAGTATAGACACAAAACATCATGCTTTCTTACAGCGTTTACTAACTTAGACTTAAAGGCCCTATATTATGCTATTTTTCATCTATTTCATATGGTTTTAAGTTGTCCAAGCATATTGTATTCATAGTGTATTGTCCCCAAATCAATCTGCAGCTCTAGATCTCAGTAATCTAAAAGTGTCTCTCCAGAGCTCTCCTGAGAACGAGCTGTTTCTGTGTCTGCACCTTGAAATGCAAATGATTATGTGTAAACCACGTCCACTCCACAGCTGTCACGGTGAGAGGGTGTGGTTTTCACTACAGGTACATGTGCCAATGTTGACATTGAGACAGCTGGGGTCGGGCACTGATTTCCGAAAAAAAAAAAAAGTTTATGAGACTCGCATCTTGTCAAGGCCAAAACCACGGTGTAGACATTGGGGGGGACCAAATGACAAATAAGGTCTGGAGTTTCATACTTTTTTTTTAATGAGACTGGGGGTGGGGTATTTCCCACAATCTATGATATTAATTTTTGAAAATTGTTTAGAACATGGTGTGAGGACTCTCTCTGCTCCATCCCTCCATCCCTCTATCCTTCCTCTCTGCTCCATCCTTCCTCTCTGCTCCATCCCTCCATCCCTCTATCCTTCCTCTCTGCTCCATCCCTCCTCTCTGCTCCATCCCTCCATCCTTCCTCTCTGCTCCATCCTTCCTCTCTGCTCCATCCCTCTATCCTTCCTCTCTGCTCTATCCTTCCTCTCTGCTCCATCCTTCCACCAGTTGAAGCAGAACTGGTTCCAGAATCGGTACCAGTACCAGAGCCGATTCCAGAACCAGTACCAGAACTAGTACCAGAATCGGTACCAGAACCAGTACCAGAACCGGTACCAGTACCAGAACCGGTACCAGAATCAATACCAGAACCGGTTCCAGAACCAGTTCAGAACCGGAACCGGACCGGTACCAGAATCGGTACCAGTACCAGAACCGATTCCAGAACCGGTACCAGAACCAGTACCAGTCCCAGAACCGGACCGGTACCAGAACCGATACCAGTACCAGAACCAATACCAGTACCAGAACTGGTACCAGTACCAGAACCGGACCGGTACCAGAACCGGTACCAGAACCAGAATCGGTACCAGAACCAGTATCAGAATCAATACCAGAACCGATTCCAGAACCGGTACCAGAACCAGTACCAGTCCCAGAACCAGACCAGTACCAGAACCAGTACCGGAACCGGACTGGTACCAGAACCGGTGCCAGAACTGGTACCAGTACCAGAACCGGTACCAGTACCAGAACCGGTAGCAGAATCGGTACCAGAACCGGTACCAGAACCAGTACCAGAATCAATACCAGAACCGGTTCCAGAACCAGTTCAGAACCGGAACCGGACCGGTACCAGAATCGGTACCAGAACCGATTCCAGAACCGGTACCAGAACCAGTTGCAGTCCCAAAACCGGACCGGTACCAGAACCGATACCAGTACCAGAACTGGTACCAGTACCAGAACCGGTAGCAGAACCAGTACCAGCACCAGAACCGGTAACAGAACAGATTCCAGAACCAGGACCAGAACCAGGACCAGAACCAGAATTTAATCACATAATTGATATGATAAAAACTGTTCTGTCATGCACAACACACAATTTTCCTTGAAGCAGTGTAGGAATTTACATGCACAACAATCATCAATCATTATCAGTACCAGAATCAATACCAGAACCGGTATCTTTACCAAAGTGGATACCAGAACCAGCACTAGCAGCAGAACCAGCACAAGAACCAACACCAGTACCAGTTTCAGTCCCAGGACCAGCCTCTGTTTCACCAGCAGCAGCACCAGGTCTGGGTCCAGTACCAGTCAAAGCTCAATCAAAAAGAAGCTGGTGCTGGTTCCAGTTCTGAACTGGTCCATCCCTCCATCCCTCCTCTCTGCTCCACCCCGAGAGAGAGAGAGGTGCACAGGGATGACAGGAGTGTTCAGGATCCAGTTTAAAAGTTTTCCCCACCAGAATCTCAAAGCCGAACTTTGGAGCATTATTTATCCTGTTTTCTGACCAGCTATCATGCCATGGCTGGACCAACAGATTCCCTGTGTCTCCTGGTTTCATATGATATCTGTATCTTCACTCTAGCTTTAAAACTAGCCCGTTATAACGCCATTAATATTTCACATGAATCCAAAATGTATGGCAGTCATTTTGACAACAACACTGCTGCTTAGAGATGTAGTAGTAGTAGTAGTAGATGTAGTAGCTACTGTCTGATACCTGCTGGTCCTGCTGAGCTACAGGTGGACTGACTCTCTCCCTCTGTTGACATCAGAGCTCCTGCAGCCCGTCATTTCAGGCTCCGAGTCGGAGCAGAACTTCAAACAAGCCGCGCTACATGGGCGCTACCAACTCACAGCTGGGAGGGGGGGGTCACACACACAGTTTCCCTAACAAATGAATTAAACTATAGAATTAAATGCAAGATACATTAAATCAGAAATAACAAGAGAGGGATGTGTTAACAACTGGGGTTCTTAAAAAGAGAATGTCTGTCACATACTTTTATATATTATTGGGGGGGACAGATTGGTGGTCCGCTAATATTGGGGGGGACATGTCCCCCCCAAAGTATATGGTGGTTTTGGCCTTGCATCTTGTCTGAAAAAATGTTACTGTTTTACTGTGAAACCTGTACATTGTTGTAGCCTATGGACTGATGAGAAGTTACCAGAGAATATTGAGATAGTTTTGCGCCGGGAGAGGAGACTTCCTCGTTCAGATCAGGTTCAGACGTCTCTCATTCCATGATGAGGACCGCTGCGCTGATGAGAAGCCGTATCACTACAATATTGTCTGGTCTGCGGTTTCATTTTTAATGACGGGCGGCTGTTTTTCAGTCAGTGATTCAAAATTATCATCTGCTGGCCGCGGCCGCGTACCGACCGCTTTTCCCGTATCTACGCTTCATGTGAAATGACGGACAGACGGACGGAGGGGGGTGGGGGTGAGGGGATGTGTGTCTGGATTTATACAATTTGTAGGTAGATGAAAGTGAGATATTTATATTTTAGTATGATAACATTAAATATTTACACTATTAACAGTCATATTTAGCATGACAAAAATAATTTAAATCATTTTCACGGGAGTTCGCGGCCGTTTGTTTGACGTTGCCTAGGAGATCTGTGCCAAATCTCGCGAGAGTGTGTCGTAGAGACAGAGACAGGTCTTGAACAAAGTGAATTTTCTCCTGATGTGTCTGTCTAAAAATGGCCATTTTCGTGTCTAACTGTTCAGAAGAGATGTGGCTTTTGGAAAATGAGTCCAAAATTTACTTCAGTGACTGTGGGGAGTAAGACCCGACCATAATCGGTGTTCACGTTAAATTGTCCCATTGGAGTCAATACACTCCAGGCTGCCTCTGGTCTCCCTAAAGGGGCGTGGTCGTGCAGAAGCCCACGTGACATGCGTACAGGAAGCTGACCGTTATGAAATTTCTTGGTTTATAAACCGTCTTTGATATTACTATCATTACTTTGGTTTTGCCTATAAATCAACAGTGTCAAAATGAGTATGGGGCTTCATTTAAAATAAACTTCGTCTTACCTGGTCATTTCCATGGTGACGCCACCACTGGCTGTACCTTGTGAAGTACCTTGTGAAGAACTAAGTAATTGCAGTAAGCGATGAGCTGATTGCAACACAGGATCACCATGGCTGCCCTGACATCACAAAGAAATAGTAAGAAGGGTATTACAAACCAGCAGCACAAAGTTTACTGTATGTTTTAAACAGCTAGGCCTAAATGTTAATGGACTTTAATTAACGTGACCATATTTTGATTTCCAGAAAAGAGGACACTTAAGGTATGCCTTCTCTATATGGATTACACAGCAATTTTATACAGGTTAAACAAAAAGACAGAAATTCAGGCTTTGTCAACATGCCTGATTATGAATAGTACAAACAAAAACGTCTGGAATGAAATAATAATGCAGTAGAATATCCACCTGACCATAAACATATCTGACAAGCAGTCAAATCCGGTATATACATGTAATATGTCTGAGATTTATAATAAACGATCTGTTGTATACTCAGTGAGTTATGGCGATTTTAATCGTTGATAGACAGTAGACACGGCTCCCCCCCGGAAAGCGGCTTACTAGTCGTTGGTCCACAGCTGCCATCACTAACTTAGAGCACCGCACGTACGCACACACGCGCACGAGAACGTGGGCAGATCGCGCTTGGTCGCTGATTAACGGTAAAAGCGCGCGCTAAATCGCGCTAATTGTACAGCATTAACATTACCCCCCCCCCCCCCCCCATCCCGTGTCTCCAGTTAACAGTAATACTTCACTGTCGGTCGTCATACTCGCTGCCTCAGAACCGAAAGTAGGCTAGGCTAGCATAAATCTAACATACCGTTAGCTAGTTACTAACGTATTTTGGCACGAACGCCACCTCATTAAAAGTTCATTGTAGATATTGTTAAATAAATTCGACTAATATCTAATACCAAATTTAACGAACACAAATGGCAAATGATGTAAACAGACTCACCGAAGCACCGTCGCCCGACTTTGTGGCCATGGCCGCCGGACCGGTGTGACCTGTGCGTGCGTGTGACCCCTGTCCGCCTGTGTCACACAGGAGCAGAGCAGTATGGTCCTTATTGAGACGGGGATCGGGGATCGATTGCTTCTCCCTGGTGACCCGGATGTTGACTCTTTGGAGACTGAAATTTTGGAGACTGAATTTTTGTAGTTGAATTTTTGGAGACTGAATTTTTGTAGTTGAATTTTTGGACACTGAATTTTTGTAGTTGAATTTTTGGACACTGAATTTTGAAAAACTGAATATTTTGAGACATTGATTTTCTTTACACTGAATTTTTGGACACTGAATTTTGAAAAACTGAATATTTTGAGACATTGATTTTCTTTACACTGAATGTATTTCAACATTTTAAAAAAAATCAAGAGGCAAAAAAAAATTGGTGCTATAAATTTGATTGTTTTTAAAATTCAAAGTCTGATTTTGATGCTAAAAAAATTCAATCTTAGAAATTCATATTCAAACTCAGATGGCACAGAAAAACTTCCATAGATATATCTCAGGTGCAGATGAGATACCAAACATCAGCCTCTTGTAACGCCATAATCCTGTGTGTGTTACAAAAGTGGTGAGCGACCTTGACTCTGGCTCCAGCTCTATTTGATGGTATCCCCACTTCAGATCAATTTTTTGAGAATACTGTGGCGCCTGTCATGTTCTCCAGTATTTCGTCTATGACAGGGATGGGGTGCCTTTCTCGCACTATAGCCTCATTCGCTCTGCGCATGTCCACACACAATCTAGGCTCTTTACCGTGCACCACGACCAGAGGTGAGACCCACGGCGTTGGTCCGTTCACTCTCTCGATGACATCAGCTTCCTCGAGTTGTTTCAATTTGTCCTCCACTTGCTTTCTCACACTGAAAGGTATCCTGCGAACAGGCTGCGCAACTGGCCGTACACTGTCATCCACATGCAGTTTCAGCTGAAAATCTTTCAGTTTTCCTAAGCCCTGAAAACAGTCTTTGTATTTGTCCTCTATTTCAGCTGTGAAAGTTTTTATGTCTTGTGGCTGAACTGCGTTCACACGTTCAATAGGGCCGATGTGCAGAAGTCCCAATTTCACAGCAGTGTGTCTGCCTAACACACAGATTTGTGCCTCTTTAATCACTTGAATCGTTGCTGTGATTGTTTCTGATGTTTCATTAGCTTTGAGTCCAGCAGTGAAAACACCTTTTACGTGGAGTGGCGTTGTAGAGCCGAATGGATAGACTCTCTTCACTGGACGCTGTAGCTTGATGCAACTCTTTGACTTTAATTGCTCAAACTTGGATTCTGTCACAATATTACACGAAGCCCCTGAATCTATCAACATGTCTAATGGTTGGTCATTTATTAATATGGACAGTGTCCCCTCAGCAGCACACTCATTTACTGTAAACACATGGTCATCTTCACTGTCACTGGGTCCTTGGTGTGTTACTGTGGTTGTGACTCTATTTACTTTATGTGTTTTCTTTGTCTTACACATCTTTGCGAAATGTCCGTCTTTCCCACAGTTATTGCACTTTTTATTTTTTGTCACTGTGCACTCACGGCTCATGTGTCCTGTACGTCCACACCTGAAACACTTAATGCTGTGCTCATGTGGTGACTGACTTTGGTTTCTGGAGAATCTGTGTCTTGCAGATTTATCTTTGTCCCATTTCTTTTCCACGGCATTAACTGTTAATTTCTCCATCCTTTCAGCTTGATAATCCGCTGTCTCCATCACTCTTGCAATTTCTTGGAGGTCCGGGAGTTTTAAATCTTTTTCTCGCAGCAAGCGTCTGCGCAGCGTGTTTGACGAGCATTTATCAATCACTTGATCCCGTATGAAATCGTCTCGGTTAACCCCAAACTCACATGTAGCTGCAAGCTGCTTTAGTCTGCGCACAAAACTGTCTATGGACTCTCCTTGTGCTTGCTCTGCTTGTCTAAACACGTGTCTCTCATAGGGGATATTTTTCTGCGGCGTAAAATAGTCATTCAGTTTGTTTACTGCACCGTCATAGCCACCGTCGTTTGCAGTATCATCCATAGTGAAGAAGATGTCTTGGACTTCAGCTCCTGCTAAATGTAGTAACAGAGCTCTTTTCCGTGCATCGTCGCGGATTCCCGACGCTACTAAATAGAGTTCAAAATTATTTAGCCACTTTTGCCAGCGGCCGCCGACATTAGCCGAGTCGCTCGACACATCAAAGGGAGTTACCGCCGGTAGCGCCATGCTCTCAGTCCGTCCACCTTTCTTCCTCCTCCTCGTCAGATTCAACTTTAGTTACAGCTGGTTTTACTTTCTCCGCGTACCGTTTTAGATTCTCGTCGCCATTTGTAATGTTTCTCACTTCTTCTTATTAACATCAACTCTCGTACTCACTCGGACCGTCATTATTCTCTTTATTTACTTCTCTTCCGCTTCCATACATGTTACATACTGACACGTCATCACGCATAGTTACACCTTCTCACAACGTGAGTTGCCAGACACTACAATTATCTATACCAAAAAACAACTTTTACTGGCATGATGGGAAAAAACTGGACGTTACGGCCCTTGGCTTGGCACACTTCACATATTTTGGCCTTTGCCGAAAACTAATTGGGGATCCCTGCTATACATGTTAACAATGTGCTTAGAAACCTCTTCTGCTCAACACTCATGTCATGATTACTGATCATGAACATGTATTTCCCTTTTTCTTATCTCCCATTTTTACTTAAACTAATGGGTACATTTTACAGAAACCCTTACAGAATGCTTTACTGCAACATTGCCAAAACAAGCAAATGTTGTTAATGTGGTTGCCATTTCTGGTGTTATGGCCTCCCTGCACCTCTCTGCGAATGTTGAGATTTTGTCATCTCTTTATTCAAACCCTTGCATATTTCTGGGAAGATTATGTGGAGTTCGGCGATTGGGGCGGTCCGAGCAATTGTGTTGCGGTCCAACCCCAAATCCTCAAAAGCTCTCTTCATAGAGCCAGTTCTTTTGAAGCTCTTGAGCGCCTTCTTATAGCGCCGCACCACGCCATCAATGCTTGTCACTTGGAAGAGCAGATGACAAAATTTGAATTAGTTATGATTAGGGATGGGTATCGAAAACCGGTTCTTGTTGAGAACCGGTTCCGACTGTTTTGATTCCTTGGAATCGTTTGCCAGTTTTGTAAACGATTCCCTTATCGATTCCGAGCGGGCGCGAATGACGTCACCACGCACGTTGCGTAGCTTACGCAAGATAGGTACGCAACGTGCGTAGCGACGTCCAGTCCAGTGCAGCCGGCAACATGGCACCCAAGCGGTACAAACGCTCGAAAATTGAGCGTAGCGTTAGTTCTGGCAGGCCATGACGTCAAGCTCTTAATCAGCACTCACAGGTGCAGATCAGCTGATGGCTCAGCTGACTCCCCGTGGCTGCTTCCTATTGGGGAACTGCACTCAGCGCGCGCTATTTAAACTGCTCTACGCCGACGTCACCTCCCTTGCTGCTGCTTCCTCTGCTGGCTTTTTTGCGAGACGGGCTCCTTCATGCGGGAAGGATCGCTGCCCGTGTTTGTGCCTTGCTCGCCCTGCTGCTGCTTATGTCGTCTCCCCGTCCACGAGGCATACCCGCGGCGGCTGTCGTGTCATGATGCCGCAGCGAAGCTCTCCAACGGAGGACACCCTACGACGACGGGGGGCTTGTCTATAAGTTTAGTAAAAAGATCAGGTGGAGGCTAGACAGGCTAGAAGCAGAATGAACGTTAGGTCTTTATGTCAGTAGCCTTTTCGAAATAGCGGTGTCTTTAGAAAAAAAAGACAACCCCGCTATTACGACGAATGGAAGTCTATTGTCGGAAAGGCGGGGCTTCGGAAAGGCGGGGTGTAACCATTTCCCTGACATGAATGCTGTTCATTGAAAATATGTGTATTATTTTGCCAATCCTTTCTTTATTTAATTTGAAGAACATATAAGGTATATAGAACAAGAAAATATAGTGCAAAAATACAGTTGATTCTAATTGACCTGTTTGTTCTCCTTTTTTCCAAATGAGAATCGATAAGAGAATCGATAAAGAACCGAATCGTTTAGCAGAATCGAAAATGGAATCGGAATCGCAAAAATCTTATCAATACCCATCCCTAGTTATGATTGATTTCCTTAAAGGAGAAGTTTGGTGTTAGACCTAAGCCACATTGTTCAAGGTCATCACATGTAGTGTAAGAAATGCAAATGAGATTTGTAACTGAAGCTATTTAAAATATAACTAGTAGGTAAATTTCTTCCAACAATATTTTCTCAAGTTATTGTACACAAAAAAACTACTCAATTACATTAACTACAGTAAATGTAACTCATTAATTTCACCCCTGCAGTTGTGTTACCCCCATAGATTCTTTGAGTGAAAAATGAATGGGATTCCTCTTTAAGAGCAAAACCTGTTAAGCCAATAGCTCCACTTACTCCTTGAGCGGTGTGGCTCAAAGGTTTTCATAGGCTTCTTCCTCTTCTTTTTCTCCTTTATCTTAACCTCTTCTTCCTCTGTATTATACCTGTGCATATTCTCATTTGTCTAGGTTATAGTTAGCCTCGTAAACCAGCCTCCCCCGGAAATGCATTTAATTCATTTCACAGGGGGAGTCTGGCCTCATCCCCGTTGTAACCGTTTCGCCGAAACACTCCGCCTACCGAGCCAATCAGTCCCTGATTGGCCAACGTGCTGTGATTGACACAGCACGTTGGCCAATCAGGGACCGAAGAAGAACAGCGATAACGTCTTTTCCTCCAAGAAACTCAACAAGCGCCGACTCTTGCTCTAGTTTAAGTTCTGTAATTGATGGTATTTCATTTAGAACTTCCCTTACTGCTGTTTTTACGCCGCTGTTTGACGCTCCGCCATGTTTGTTGTAGGTGAGTCCAGTCCATGTAGTGATGTTTTCAGGCCCTGATTGGCCAACGTGCTTTGTCAATCACAGCGGCGACGCTGATTGGCTCGGTAGACAGACGATTTCTGGCGAAATGGTTACAACGGGGATGAGGCCAGACTCCCCCTCTGAAATGAATTAAATGCATTTCCGGGGGAGGCTGGTTTATGAGGCTAGGTTATAGTATCTCAAAGGAATTTAAGTCAAATATAACTGGACTTTGTTATTTGTCTGGGAGGATGTTTCACCTCTCATCCAACAGGTCAGATGCGTACACGAACCTTTGAAGCCTCTTGGACGAGAGGTGAAATGTCTTCCCAGATAAATAAAAAAGTCAAGTTGTGTTTGACTTAAACTCCTTTGAGATACTGTGATACCTCTACATTTACTTTTTCTTGAAACAATGCATTGGAATAGATTCAGGATGTATTATTCTAAGTACTGCTATCTTTAATATGAGCACTCATCCAGACCAAATGATATAAGAATACATGATTACTGACCTGCTAGGCCAAGCTCCTGCAACTTCCGCCACAGGCTTTGGCAGAAGTGGAAGTAGCAGCCCCACCTTCGTGTTGTGGGGAGCTCTGCCTCGAAAGCATTCATCAACCCCATTTCAAAGTCTGTGACGACTCTGTTGGGCCTCCATCTTGTAAAGATAGACAAAAAAGTAAGTGTTGGACTGTACAAATAGGCTATTTGAAAACCAGACTTTAGTAAAAGTGCATTACACACACACACAGACACACTTACCGCTGTCCTGTGACACGCTGCACCTTCCTCTTCACATGCCTCAGCACAGCACGGTACATGGCCTCGGTTTTGCCACTCATCAGCACCATCACAAAGGGCAAAACCCTCCCCAAATAGCGCCCGTGAATGGTGGCAAATTGGTAAACGGGCCTGGGGCATATAAATCTAAAACAAAATTCAGTCAATTAAGTTAAAAAAGTAATTCATGTTAATTTAATTCATACATCAATTAATCCTATATTATTCAAATGTTAAATGGGAGACTGGGGACAGTTGCGACAAGGGACATTTTGTATGAATTAATCCATAACCAGTTTGAATGACAACATGCCAGTTTTGTTGACTATCAAATGACATGGTCAGCATGTGTCAGTGTCTTGTGTCTAGTACATGATGTTTTGTCATGGCTGATAGGGTGGGGGCGGTTGCAACACCTTGCATTTGAATATGGAAAAATGTAATAACTGTTGCAACTGTCCCCAGTCTGTATGATATGATATATATACATATTATAAATTTTCATAGATATGCAATATTTCAATAAATAATTAGTCTTCATTTCATTTGACTGAAGTCTTAGGAAGGAGAGATTCTAACCTGTCTGCACTGGCTGAGTTTGCTGAAATTGGTGTTTGTTGCAAACACCAGGAACCTGTGCACGTCGTTCTGTTTTGACAAAAAATTGTCTCCATCCCAGCTTTCGGCCCACTCGCCCACCACGGCCACCTCCTGGAATGTGATGGGGATGGGGGGCATGAGGCTGGCCTGCCGCCGTTCCAGCCGAGTCTTCACGGCATTGAAGGGGGGCACGTGCTGTACGTCAGCTGCCTGAGCCACCACCTGATTTAATACAATTAGATGTTTGTGTGTATTTCATATAAAGCAACCTTGAGTAGGGGAGACTGGGGTTGGTTGGTTGGCACACCCCTGTTTTCTGGCCTCATGTTGGTTGCAGACTCACAAATGTGACATCAAAATTATCATCTTTTTGAGCTGCACTTATATGGTTTGTTAAAACATCAGAAAACGACTCACTTTTTTAAACATCAGTTTTTTTAGTGGGCCTAATAAAAGTAAAAAAAAAAGCCCCCACACTTAAAGTGTTATAAAATTGCTTTGGATAGAGGTATTGGAAATATGTTACTTCCAGTTTGTAGATATAGGAGTCAGCTTCAATTTGATATAAAGTCTTTGATGATGTTAACTGGGCAAAGTCATATATTCACAAAAGTGGGTTTGTTTTGGTCGGGGTTGGTTGGCACACACAAACCAACCCCAACATGCAGTATACATATTAAATGTGATTAAACATAATTTCACTGACTGCAAGGAATGGCCACATGACTTATGCAGTGAAACAGGCCACAAAGCCTACATATGTCAATACTGTAATTACAGTGATACTATATGGGCCTTAATGTAAATAATCTGCATCTACCCCACACAGCAAATCTAAAATACAGTGAGATGGAAAGAAATAAAAAATACAAAGAGGTGATATGCTATATTTAATAATATATGTTCGTTGAATATTTTCCTCTTTAAAAAAAGCTCTAATTATTTGCTGTTTGATGTTTTGCGTGCGTTTTATCTTGTTTGTGGTCTTAAATGCCCTGTTTTAGTTTTATACATGCAAATATATGCATGCATATACATGCTATCTTCTTAAATTTGAATATATTACAATCACATTTCAAATGTATTATTATATTGGTTGATTCATCCATTCATTTTTACAAGTGTGCCAACCAACCCAGTGTCAGGCCTGGTTGGCACAAATGCACAATGTGATTTTATTCATAAATAAATTGATTTTAGAATATAACTGTGGCCACTGAAATGTGTTTACTTCGAGCTGACACCTTAACCTTTCATTTAATGTTGATTTGAATATTCTCACATAGCTAAATGATACCATAGTGCTATGGCAAAGAGTGAAAAGTGTGCCAACCAACCACGGTCTCCCTACGAAAATAACTATTTGATAGCACATTATTACCTGGTCATAGACCCGCTTGACTGGGCGGGCTGGATCGGCCGCCACCTGCTGAAGCATCAGCTCAGTTATTGCTGTGGTGGCGACCAGATCAATTTCTGCCTCGTGGCCATGTCGACCTGGGTGCTTCAGTATTTCAATCAGTGGATCGTCCTCTTCGTCCTCGTCCCTCTATGAGCACATCGCCAATAAATCTTATCTGCTGTTGTTTTATTTTTTAAGTAGCGGAAGTTTTGCAGTATTAATGCTTTCCCCCCGCGGCTATTTGCAATTTGCAGGTATGCCATCGTGTTTGCTGATTGAAATAAATTGGAATGCAACCAAATTCGAGTGAGACCAGGGCCGACATCGCCTAGAGCGCCTACTGCTGGAGTCTGAGGTACTGCAGTCACCCTATTGGCTAATACAGTAATAATGATAATAATGATTCATGCTCCCAGGCGCCCTCACCTAGTGTTTTATGTGTAGAAAAAATAAATGAATTACAAATAAATAAACAAACAATGACAAAAATGTTCCTAAATCATGTGTGGTCAAGATGACAAGTGTGGTAGGCTATACTGTCACACACACAGAGGTAGACCACCGGAATGCTTGCAAGCCGTTTTCTTGTTAGAGGCGCTACATTTTAAATAAGATGTGTGGACGTGTGGATTGTTGTAGCTAAACTTGGCCATATATTTTCGCTAAGTCTTTGTAAACAGAATGCGTGGCCTGTATTGATTTTTTGCGGCTTCAATTGTAAACACATGAACAAAATCGAATCACAGAGGCAGCTCCACGTTGTCCCTGTGTGATGTTCAGGGACATGTCAGGACAGTCTGAGGACAGACAGCTCCACGTTGTCCCTGTGTGATGTTCAGGGACAGGTCAGGACTGTCTGAGGACAGACAACTCCACGTTGTCCCTGTGTGATGTTCAGGGACAGGTCAGGACAGTCTGAGGACAGACAGCTCCACGTTGTCCCTGTGTGATGTTCAGGGACAGGTCAGGACTGTCTGAGGACAGACAACTCCACGTTGTCCCTGTGTGATGTTCAGGGACAGGTCAGGACTGTCTGAGGACAGACAACTCCACGTTGTCCCTGTGTGATGTTCAGGGACAGGTCAGGACTGTCTGAGGACAGACAACTCCACGTTGTCCCTGTGTGATGTTCAGGGACAGGTCAGGACAGGTGTGTTTATCAAAGCGTCATCACTGCTGAAGCACAGCGCGGTTTGAGCTGGTTCATGAAGCAGTGATGAGGCAGTCATCAATCAGTGTCTGCAGCTTTTTGACTCGTTGCTCACTGGTCTTGTGCTGCATGGCTGAGTCCAGTATTATAGGCAGGTATATTGTCTCTTTTCTCCTCCTCTCTCCCATATGCTCCTTATGCTCAGTGCGCTGCACCAATGTTTTAAACAGAGATCCGCTACATCTGTCGGCTTTGTTTGTTTACATTTTATATATATACTGTATATAGCTGACCAGTGAACTCCTGCATATGGGCCTGCAGGTGTGTTGTTGCTACTTATTGGTCCGGACGTGAAACAACAGTAGATGATAAGCAAAAGGAAAAAAAAACTGTGACGGCTGCGCAGCGGCCAGGGGCCATCCTGCAGCACCAGCCGTTCTGGTATTCTCCAGAATGTCCATGGCCAGTCCGCCACTGTGTGTGTGTGTGTGTGCGTGCGTGCCCTGGCAGATCGCAGTTTATATCAGCACAGGGATTTCAGCACCACTGACAGCGCCTATGTGATATATGCGAAAATATAGGGATTTCAGCAACACTGATAGCGCCTGTAAAAAGATTTGACAAAAGTTTAAATGTGTTTGATACAAGGGAAAATATCTAGGATACATAATAAATGAAGATAGTGACATAAGCCTATTAGCAATAAAAAAAAAAAACAATGAGTTGCATGAGTGCGGCCGGTGAGCGGACTGCAGTGTTTGAAGTAATTTGAACTTGAAAATCAATTTCGGAGCAGCGGTGTGTCGGAATGGGGGTGTTTCGGAATGGAAGGCTGTCCCCGTGTCAGGTGCAACTGTTTTTTTCGGGTTCAGTGAGGAGGGCCCCATGGGGATCTGAACCGGCTCTGGGTGCTGAGTCCGTTTTGGTGAATAAATTCCCTGTACCCTCATTTTATAGTATATATAATTTATAATTTATTTCTGTTAATAGAGGATTCACCCCACCAAACTGACCAAATACACAGACCTGACAGAATCCCACCGAAAGAGAATATCATCTTCTGCTGAGGAACCTCCCACCAAGAATGCAAAGATCCCTATGTTCCTTCACTGTCCCTTCATGGTGAGTCACACAGGCAACGCTTGACAAGCTTGAGCTAAGTTTTGTATGCCAAGCCAACCAACCATTTTCTGTTGTTGAGACACCGTCCTTCAACACCATGATAGAAACCAAGAAGGAAAACATTATGCTGTAGAACACAGGAAGCTGCAAAGACAATGAAGAGCGTAATTATCAAAAAGCTAAAAGCTGTGAACCACGTTGCTACCACAACAGACTGCTGGTCTGCCAGACAACGTAGTTACTGGATAGACCACAGCTCTCTAGAGAGGCATTCCGCTGCATTGGCTTGTATACGTCTCAAAGGCTCACACACATTAAAAGCAAAAATTAAATAAATTTAATCTGGTCAAGCAAGCATATGATGGATCTTCCGTTATGCGGGGGAAAAACACTGGTGTTCAGGCTCGTCTGAAGGCGTTGGCCAACTAAGCCTTTTATGTGCATTGTAATGCTCACTGTTTGAATCTAGTGCTTGTGGACGCTTGTCAAAATCATACCTTAAGTTGAATCTTTCTTTGAGGTTGTGCAGAAGTTGCACCACTTCATGTCTGGTTCATATGTTCACCCAAAACGGCTGAACATGTCGGCAGAAGGCATGTCAAAGCATTCTTGATAGGCTTCCAGTTATCATCTGTCTCCTTGAGGAGTTGGATCTAAATGAAAGTGGTGACCAATCAGTGGAAGCGAGAAGCCTGCTGGCATTATTGGATGTTTGTTGTCCTGGTCATAATCACAAACCTTTTTGGTGAAGTTAAAGGCCTGTCAGAAGCACTCCAGTCTAGGGAATAGAATGGTATACAAATCGGACCTCTTCCAATTGTGGCAGTTGAGGTTCCTGTCACTATGCCTCCAATTGATCATGTGCCCTGGCTACTTGGCCAAGGGGATGTCCCTTTGGATGACAAGCGCGCATGACTCTTACCTGGGAGGTGTGGGCTGTTCAATGTTCCCATGAGGTACAACAGAGACTCATTTTCTTTGCACTGGCCTCTAACAAATAAATGAGGTGTGGACAATGATATGGTATGTTGTGATTCCTTGTTACATTCTTTATGACTATGGGTTTCTACAATTCAACCGGTTATATTGCAAGGTATGCTTCTGTATGGTGTTTCAAAGTCTTGCTTCATGTGTCCCTTTTCAACTTTGAGCACCTGCCCCTCCAAAGATCTCTGCACGGCGCTGCTCTAAAGAGTAGTCCTGCAATGATGGTAAAACTAAGGTAGCTCGACCAGATGTTTCTTGACAACTGGCTGCACGCTCACATGTTTTTCTTGAATGGGCCCCAATCCTCCAGATCATTTTATCTGTGTTTTGCAAGTGTCATATGTGGGACTGAGTGGTCCATGGTGTACATGTCAAATTAGAGAGAGAATGATAAAGCACATCTGCGTTGTGTCTGGTAGATATGTGTTGGCAATAATTTATCAACTCTCTCTCTCTCAACCAACCTTCCTCATATGTCTCATCAGGTCCTGGTGACACAGGAGGGACAATGCAGGTCCTCTGGTGTCATGGAATTGTTAAAACTCTTCTTTCTATCTTCTGTAACAAGTTTGGAAGAGGCTGTTAACGGTTGCACTTTCTATTGACATGCATACTGCAGGTTTGGGGTGTGGTGAGTGTGAGAACATCAGATTTTTTTCTGATTTTTTTTTTGTTGCTACATCTGAGGTAGGGACCAGACAAAGGTCTAATTTGCACATCAAGTATCTGCCCTTCAGGTCAGAGTCCTGCAACGGGGAGGATACCCGTGGGTACCCGACGGGTAACCCGCAAAAACGGTGTTCAACGGGTGGATAAGCTGTCTTGTGTAAATTCACGGGTCGGGCGCGGGCGGAACTCAAATGAACACGGGTGGTACGCGAATGAAGCCTACAGAGAAAAACTCACGCGCAGATGCATGCACCAGCGAAGCAAATCATTTTTATCACACGCGGCAACAACAGAGCAGCATCTTGGTGTAAATAACCGATCTTTGGCTGCTCGTGTGACCGCTCACAGCTTTCCTGACAGAGTTTAGCCTGTCATGGCTCGACTGCTCGGCTTCTGGGTCAGCTACAAACACAGTGATGGGATCAGTCTAAAGGCTGAAGTATCCTGCTTTCATTAAAAAAAAGAATTACGTCTCTATCATTCTCCGTTCTGGAAATAGCAGCGAAAAAGTACGGCTTCACCCCCCCTTCTCTCTCTCTCTCTTTTTATACGTCCCCGTTATCGCCGGTGATGACGGCGATCTCACGGGTAGCGGGTCGGGTAACGGGTCTTACTTTTCATGGGTGGGTCGGGTGTGGTTCGTATTCAGAAATAATCACGGGTGACGGGTCGGGTAACGGGTTTAAAACACCACGGGTGGGTCGGGCGCGGGTTTCAAAAATTGGACCCGTGCAGGATTCTGCTTCAGGTTAATGGGGCAGATTGACCATTCCGAAGGACCGCAATCCCCATTTCGACGGGTCGCTGTTCCGAATGTGGTTTGACTCTCGCCCTCGCGGCTTGACGATGGCGCCTCAGGGACAGGCAATGTAGAAAGGAGTTGGTTAAGTTTAGTAAAATAATCAGGTAGAGGTGGTCTCCGCTAATAAGCAGCTTCTCCAGGAGTCCAACCCTGATCTTCCACATTGGGGTTGGATGCTCTAACCACTGTACTACCAAAGCACACTATGATGAGTGTACCCAGTGTGTGAGTTTATTAAGAATTAAGGGTTGGCATTCCAACTGATCCGACACATTAAAGTAAACGTTCAGAGTGGCGACCCTTCGGAATGGCACCCTGGAACCATTCGCGGGAGAGCCTGAGATCGTACAAGACACTGGATGCTTATAGCTATGTAACAATCATGTACAAGACATACTCTTTCACGATAATCATGTCGAAAATTTTGTGGCTCTGAAGACTGAGTACTGCCTAGTCAGCGACGAGGGAAGAGGACGGAGATGTACAAAGTCTGGGTCAGATTGAACAAGCAGAACAAATGCATCCTGACAGCGAACTGCATCTGCATGGCTGGGTATACATTTTATTAATAATGATGATGGTGTTTTACATTAACATCGCTTTTAACGATAGGCCTACCTGATACTCTTACTCTTACCTGATACTTACTTATTTTATGTGTTTCTTACATTGCTGACAAAGTAAGAAATGATCCTTGACCAGCAAAAAAGGACTCATGGAATTCTGCAGACATTTCACCATCCAAATGATGAAAGCAACGAGTACCATTTTGAAAAGCAAAGTCCCTGTGGAAACGATCGGTGCTCTCAAGTGCCTGGAGGCAGAGTTGGAAACAGACCCTGGCCTAAAGTCTAACCTGGTAAATATGTATCATATAGAAATATGATTTTGTCCAAATGTGATTTAAAATGTAATATATGTTTTGAGTTCAGAATATTTACTGAGAGTGATTTGATGATAAAGTATAAACAGTATAGACAATGTTCAGCAGTCACAACACGGAACACTTATTCATTCTAAAAAATGTAGCTCCAACAACAGTTTATTGACAGATGCAGCACTACTGGCAACAACCATCTGACTTTTTAAATCCTCTTGTTGCATACAAAATTTGTAAACTGTAAACTTTTTTTATCAATTACTTATCAATTTATACATATATCATGTTCAGACGATAGGCCTAGCTTACGTTACGGCTGCCCGGGGGCAGACTGACTGCGACTTGAGTTCTGGCTCTAGTTTCTTTACATACACACAAAAAACATCAATGAACAAACATGAAGATAGCCACACATACAATAATATAAAATAATGATTAATCTCAGCCTGCTTTCCATTACTATGTAACCTGGTCTTCACTCACTGTCGTTATTGTTGTAAACGTTTCACAACTGCATTTATCCGGCTCTGGCTGCGAGCAAACCAAGACAAACACATTACTATTTTCTCTCAGCTTCGGGTCATGCTGCAGCACTGATGCTCAAAGTGGAGCTGTGGGTCAGATATGGAAAGACAGCAGGCTTGTACTTCAGGGAAAAACCAGTGGCTTCTCACATCCAGAAGAGAGGTGAAGGCAGCCAGACTGAGTGAAATCTGCCTCAAAAAGCCAAAGTGGACAGACACCAGCCAACCAACCAGAGGACAGCGTCGAAAGGTCAATGCCAAAGGTATAATTTATTTTAAAGTTTTTTTTTTTTAAATAGAACTGATCAACTCTATTAATCAACAAATGGTTTTGTGGGAGGCTTCACATACCACACAAAGAGGGAATGTAGTTATGAAAACATGCCCTTTTCTTTTTAAAATATCCAAATATTATTATTACTATTACTATACTACAGTGCTGTGTTGATTCCTATACAATTTGTATTCACGTGTTATTGAATATTTATTTTGTTGTGTATTCAGAGCTGACAGATGAATACATGAGGAAACTGAAACTACTGGAACCCAAGGCAGCTGTGCTCACTAGCCTGGACTGCAGTGACACAGACACTGCGTCGGAATCTGACGAAGACAACAAAGACCTGCTGGAGCCACTGGCAGCTCTGTATGATGAGAGTCTGAGTGACTCTACTCAACTAAATTACAGGAGAAGAGACCTTTTCCAAACTGAGGAGGGAAATGACACAGGAGAAATGTATGAACCTTGAATGCATTACTAAAAATCAGGCCCAATCACAGGCTTGGCAAACACACAGAATAGGACGCATAACTAGTACCATCCTACATCGTAAGCCAGCAAAAAAAAAAAAAAAATCCGGCAAAAGGGGGGAAAAGCAGGCAAAAAAAAAAAAAATCACCCCCCCCCCCCCCAAAAAAAAAAAAATCCGGCACAAAAAAAAACAGCCAAAAAAAAAAATTCCAGCACAAAAAAAAAAAAATTCCGGCACAAAAAAAAAGCAGCATGGCTGCCTCTACAGACGTGTTGATTAAGCGGTACTTCAGAATCGGCTATAATAATAAGGAAATTCTGTGGATGTCGTGTGGATGGAGGCTTACGTCTGTAGAGGCAGCCATGCCATGGCCTACTTTGATATTTTCTAAATTTATTTTTATGCCTTACTTTTTTTTGTACTGGAATTTTTTTTTGGGGGGGGGCTGATTTTTTTTGCCTGCTTTCCCCCCCTTTTGCCGGATTTTTTTTTTTGCTGGCTTTTTTTTTTTTTTTTTTTTGGCTGGCCCTAATACTCCTTCGTACTGCTAGAACTGAGACTGCTAAAACAAACTTGATCAAACAGATCATGCACTACAACAACAAAGACTTGTCAGGTGTAAATGCTATACAATGGGGAAGAAAAAACGAGCCCACAGCCAGAGAATGCTATACTCAAGTAATGAAAGCACACCATCAAAACTTCAATGTGACACATATATTTTGTCTAAGATGTTAATGTGTTTTATTGCCCTAGTTCTGCCTCTTGTACTTTTTACCCTCTGTACTTTTAATGTCATTGTTTTTATGTAATATCAACCTGCCAATGGAACTGGGGATAGAAATTAGCCATGTGGCTATAATCCCAGATATTTACATATCTATGTCTATTAATATGTACTGTTCCCATTTGTAAAAAATAAATAAATCTGAAATCTGAAACACTCTGCTGTCTTGTTGTACATCCAGACAACCCTCATCTTGGGGCATCACCAGATAAGTTAAGTTTTGTTTATTTGATATGGACATCACAAATACATTGAGACTTTTCCAGAGGACAGACCAGATGCTTTGCTTGGGTGTATAGCACATATGCTAATTTTCAACACCAGTCCATAGACATAGATGGGGTTGCAAACTGTAGCCGCTGTGGGAGAGGGTCTAGAGATCAAGTGCCCAATAACCATTTCCACTACGAATGTGCAGTTGGTTGTATTTCTGTTGGAGGTCATTGATACAAGTAAGTAGAAATTGCATACCATGTCTCAAAGGAGGTAATGTAATGTAATGAGATAATGTAGACATAACAGAAAATATGGGCCTATGGTCTGACATATAATTCTAGCAACAAATTTAGCTACGTTACATCACTCAACATTTCTTCTCTGCACTCAAGAGTCATTCTATGCGGATTCACCTTGGTTGGTCGCTATCAACAACAAATCACATGGAAGTGATCATATTTACCTCTCAATTTTTGCATCACCGACTTTGTCCCGTCGATATTCTCATACTCAACCCAGCCAAATTGTTGCAGCCAAATACGCCTATTGTTCACCTTGAACGGGGTTCAAGTTGAAGGTATTCTGTAAAATTTCCTAGTTCTGTTGTTTTTATCGAAGCGGCTAGTACACCCAACAGCACAGCAAGACATGGTCGCGGCTGTAGTAACAACTCTTTTTTTGCTTATGGTGATGTCCATTAACTTGCGCTAGACTTGTAGTTCTCGAGACCGGTCTTTTTGTGGTCTTGGTCTTGTCCTGGCCTCAGCCGTCTTTGGTCTCGGTCTTGGGTCTCTCGGTCTCACAATGTCTCGGACTGGCGGAGTGGTCTCGAAGGGATTTAATATTCAGGCAGGCACGCTGTTTTTTTTTTTTTTTTAAATCAATATTTATACGCCGACTTCAAGTGCTATCATATCAATCACATGCATTTTGTGGCACATTGTGTGCCCCCCCCCCCCCCCCCCCCCGTGCCAAAGCACTCAACGGCAGTCAGTCAGTCTCAGTCCCCGCTACAGTCAGAGACCCGCCACCCCACCAATAGAATAGTAGTAGGAGGCTAAATCCTCAGAAGTGCTGGCACTGGCTGTACACTGATTTTGTAATTTGGCTACTGGGAAATAATGCCATTGCAAGTTGATAATATGTCATGTTTCATCTATAAAATAAGTAGCCTAAGCCTAGTTCTACAATTTAAATCAGTAACATTTTCAATTCATTAGAATTTTGTTAGATTACTTTGGGACTAGTTAATAGTCAATCCCTTCTCTAATAGTGTAGAAATACGCAATTGCCACACAGATTTGATCACAGCCAATTGATGAAAACATTAGTGAGTTCACACACAAGACACCGTCTTTATTGTTGTGCCTGTAGTTGAAATAATACAATCTCATATTTAAACCAAGCAGCTGAACCCTATAGCAAAATATGCTGTAAATAGATTTTTTTTTTCCTTCCTTTTTTTTTTTTTTGGTCTCGGTCTCGAGCTGAACTGGTCTTGGTCTTGACTTGGTCTCTCTTGGTCTTGGTCTTGGTAGTGTCTTGGTCTCGGATTAGGCGGTCTTGACTACAAGTCTAACTTGCGCTGTCCCTTTCAAATGAAAATGAATGAAACACAAACTACAACTGTAAAAGTGTGGTCTAGTGATAAAATGGAGGAGCTTAAAGCAGAAGTAAGTGATATATTTGTGTTAATATAAGTCTTAAATAGTTATATCTTCCGACAGCAATCACTTACATAGAGTGTTTGGACCAAAACACGGGTCTGTCAGTCACTCTGCTCTGCTCTGAGCCGAGGAGAAAACATTTATCGTATCCTACAGTTTTTATCCAATGAGGAGAGAGAACGGCATGCAGGGCTGTGTGTGCAGCCAAGGAACGCCGTGAATGTGGCGACGTAGGGACGAGGACTGTTATGGTGCGTTCAAGGAAACTCGTATTTTTCCGACCGTGAAGTGGTACCAGTTCGATCTGGTACGAGTTCACCGGTCGGAAGTTACGAGTGGCTGTTATAGTGACTTTCACCGGTAAAACAGGTCGGAAAAACACGAGTGGGTTACCTGGAACGCTACAAAGTCGTAAGTTGTGACTTGAAGCTGTAATTTACGATTTCAAAAGCCTGCCTGGAACGCAGCATTAGCGAAAACGACCGGACCACTTACTTCTTCTTTAAAGGCTGTTTTTTATGTACTGACTGGGACATTTTCTTCCAGAGCAACGATATTAATTTTGCCACTGACTCTATCTCTGCCTACATTTCTTTTTGCATTGACTCAATCATTCCCCAAAAGACTGTCAAAAGGTTCCCAAACAACAAGCCTTATGTGACCAAGGGTATAAAGGAATGTATCTTCAGGAAGAAGCAAGCCTTCAGACTAAATGATAAGGCAGGAGTCAGGGCTGCTCAAAAAGACCTTAACCAGCAGCTACGTGTATCTCGGCTGCAGCACAAAGAGCGGGCAGAACAGCATCTGTCCTCCTCGAACTCTAAAAAACTGTGGGACTGTATCCGGGGCATGACAAATATGGACACAAAAAAGAAGGCCCCATATGCTTTTAATGAATCCGCTAAAGCCAATGAGCTAAATGATTTTTATTTGCGCTTTGAGAACTCAGATAGTATACATGAATGTTGTGCTGTTTTAGAAAATGTCTTTTGTAATTGTGATACGGACAGGATTGTTATTGACCCTCTCTCTGTCAACAAAGTGTTTAAATCCATGAATGTGAAAAAGGCAGTGGGGCCAGATAACTTATCAGCACTTTTTCTTAAAACCTTCGCTGATGAACTCTCTCCTGTCTGGCACCGGCTTTTTCAGCTTTCCATAGATACTCATACAGTACCTGATCTCTGGAAAAAATCTATTATAATTCCAGTTCCCAAATCATCTTGTCCTCAGGCTAATAATGATTATCAACCCATCGCCCTCACGTCTAATGTTATGAAATCTCTGGAAAGACTTCTATTAGAGGCACTGCAGGTAGATGTGGCGCAATCTCTTGATCACCTACAGTTCGCCTACTCAAAAAAACGCAGTACATGCGACGCTATTGCCACTATAATGCACTTCTCCCTAAAACACTTGGAGAGCCCATCAGCCTACGCCAGGCTGCTTTTTATTGATTTTAGTTCGGCCTTCAATTCAATTCAAACTCACATTCTTCTTAAGAAATTGGTGGAGCTGAACGTGAATCCCTTTCTAATCAAATGGTACCACTCCTTTCTCTCCCTGCGGTCCCAGCAGGTGAAATTTAATTCTGTCCTTTCTAACATTTCTTTAAGTAGTACGGGGGCCCCCCAGGGGTGCGTCAGTTCACCCTTTCTTTTCACGTTGTATACAAATGACTGTGTTAGTTCCCAGCCTAACAAACTTGTGGTTAAATATTCAGACGATACTGTAATCCTTAGTCTGCTTACCAACAATTCAGACAACCACAAAGCTGCTGTCGATAAGTTTGTTGACTGGTGCGACACTCACAAGTTGTATATTAACACATGTAAAACTGTTGAAATGATCGTTGACCCACGATCTGTAGGTGACCGCTCCCCTGTCGCCATACACGGTAATGACATCAGACAAGTCGACTCAGTAAAGTACTTGGGAGTGCATTTAGACAGTGACCTTTCCTGGCACACACATGTGGCAGGTGTGTGTGCCAGAATCCATCAGCGCCTCCACTTTCTCAGGCGACTCCGCCTGTTCGGCGTTAGTCCAAACATTATGAATATCTTCTATTGTGCTGCCATTGAGTCCATTCTGAGATACGGCATTACGTCCTGGTTCGGTAATCTCACAGTAAAAGCCAAATCTCAAATACTTAACCTGGTTAAGATGGCCAGCAAAATCCTGGGTTCTCCTGTACCACGTACACCCCATGATTTGTTTGAACAGGCCACCCTTAGGCTGGCTAATTCGATTTTAGCTGACCCCACGCATGCTCTTTTCCCTGAATACGAACTTTTAAATTCAGGCAGGAGATTCCGTGTCCCCTTGTGCAGGCACAACCGCCTTAAAAACTCTTTTATTCCCCTGTCAATTAAATTTATGAATGAGCAGCATAGCATGTGATGTGATGTGATGTGGGATCATGTGTATGAATGTTTGAGGCATATTGCACTTTCCATTTTAAACATTATAGTATGAATGTCTGTATATGGAATGTGGGATTATGTGTATGAATGTTTGAATATCTGTGGCATATTGCACTTTATGATTTTATGATTTTATGTTCATAGCTTCATGTATCTTTCTCTGTGTAGCAGCATTGCCCTCTGTCCGCGATAAATTTCTCCCACGGGAGACCAATAAATGACTTTGACTTTGACTTGACAATCACACTCATTATTTACAACAACAACAACAACAACAACAACAACATGTTTGTTTGCGAAGTGTGGTGCTTCATCCAGTCCAGCCAGTCGGAGCTTTAAACCTCCTTCACACCTCTCACACTGATCTGAGCCTATCTACAACCTTGCTGGTGGAGAGTTTAACAACAAAGCCCCTCTGTTCTGTGGAACTGATCGGGGTTTTCACCTACATTTCAGGAGAATGTTCAGGAGTGTAGGGCGTGGTGGTAAATTGGGGGCTGCGTGCATACCTTCTACTAGAAGGTATGCATGCAGCCCCCAATTTGATTATCATCCTAGAAGGCTTCTAGGATGATAATCACAGAGTAGAATAGCTTAGCCAGACAGTGTTGTGTGACTGCTGAAATGTGTGAATGTGTCAACACTTTCTATTTGACTCAGTTTCCCTACCAGCCCAACTTTTCCTGCAGCTCATCTACAAGCTAGTAAGCATGTGGAGGATTTATACATAGGTACACATTTGTTTCACATGTATTTGTTCCATTTCAGAAGGACAGATCCTTGATACAGTGTGCTGGATGTGAGTGTTATCATCCAAAATGTCCACATCCATACACCAGTGGAATACTTCTGGAAGTTTGTGTCTCAACATATTATTGAAGCTCTGACAACAAACACAAATGAGTTCAGTGTTTAAATGAATGGAAGATGTGTAAACACTAATGAAAAGGAAATGGAGCAGGTGTGGTATTCATCTTTGCTTTCTGGGATTATCACTGCAAACAAACATCAAAGTTCATGTTTTCGTAATAAATAACTATTTATAAAATATGACTGAGTTAACTTGGAGGAGGAAATACAGAAAACCAGGGCCTTATTTGGAGGGAAACCAGTGGATACTTGTACTTGCTTCCTAAACATGCTGGTTTCCCACTCTTCCTCAAACATTTCTACAGGGTCACGTGATTCTGAAGTTACAGCCCAGTCTGTTCTTCCAACCCTCAACTCTGACACCTTAGCAACGGTATCTAGAGGGAGGAGACTTAGCTACAGTGGGTGCTAGTTTCATTTGGAGCATTTCACGCGAGATTCACGCGTGAGGCACGGGAGAGCCAGGCGGATTTTTTGTGGAGGAGTTCACCAGAAGCTGCAGTGCGCCCAAACAACCGCCAGGTGGCATCTGTGAGCAGGATAAAACGCCTCAGCAGTGAACACGAATGGGGAATGCAATATAATAGTCTTTCAATGACAACAACGGCAGCTATACTCTCACTCTCTTTTTTCGGTCCTCTGTCTCGTCAGCTCCAAACACACCCGTCTGTGTTTTTAAAATGAGCCAACTACTGTAGCTACAGTAGTGCAGCATTTCTCACTGCGCACCATGTATGAGAGTGGAGCTGTTTGATTTCTTGTGAATGAACGGGTCTGTGTCACTTTGGGGCTGGGCGATAAAACATAGGATAGAATAACTTTCCCTTGATAGAAGACGCGGCCGATACAAAGTCGATTGGTTTCATTCATCCATGTTTTGACAGACAACACAAACAGCCAGTAATGAGACCGGTGACACCGTCAGCCATGCAGCCGGCCTGGACTGGAGGGAGTCAAAACCTCAAGCCCCGGTCCGAGTTAACACGATACGCAGCTACAGTTATCAACCCAGCTTCATGCTCTGTGCCAGTTCACATCAAAGGAGGCGTGTGTTTTATTGAAAGCGAGGCTTGGTGTGCGTATGAAAATCGCCATGGAACGCATCTGGACAAGGAGGGAGGGGCAGTGTTAACCCCTCGACTCCCCTGAAAGACTCAAAAGCAAAATCTGAGGGGGGTCTCAATCTTGTCTAAAAACAGGTTTTATTCGAGGCGGCCGCCGCTGAAATTGTCTGCCGCTGCGCTGGAATCTTGGTTGAAACTCAATGTACGGTTTGGAAGCTCAGTGTCGCTGTTTTCAACTCGACCGCAGCAGGAGTGCATTTGATTTCTACTTTGGGCCAGACCGCAAGATGACGTTGATGCGTGGCGTGTCCCATGTTGCTCGTGCGCCCGCGGGGGCGGGGCTCATTGGATCCGCTCCGGTCAAACCTGGTGCTGAATGTAAACGAACCCCACCGGCGCAGAGCGTGAAGAGAGAGAGAAGCAGAGCGCAGTGTTGCCAACCTATCGATTTTCCAAACAGTCTTGGCAACTTTTTTTGTAAAAAGCGAGTAGCGACAAATCTAGCGACCTTTTCCAGAGAAATTACAAACGTTTCAGGACCCGAAAGCACGTTATTACAGCTGTTTCCAACGAGCAGCGGCGCTGCCACCGAGCACTCATTGGTTGTCAGCCTACACAGTAGTGTCACAGAGCTTCTCCGCTGCATTCAGAGACGCACTGCTCCACAACATAAACACATGGGGTCTCAATTGGAAATATTTGAAGGGAGAAATTTTACAAAGGGGACAATAGCTGCCTGCAAACTAGCCTACAATATTTCGAAAAACTAAATCACATGAGCAAAGCCTCACAGAAACGGGAGAGGAGGGAGAAATAGACTGCTCTTTTTGTTGTTTGACTGCGTAGATGTTTCACATCACACACTCACAATAAAACAATGCGATTGATTGAAAGCTGATAATTAGCCATGTGCTTACAAGCTGATTGGCCGAAACCAAGAACAAAGCAGCGTGAATGGCCAATCGCCATGTGTTAACAGTCGACATGTAAATCAGATGTTGATGGGCGTTACGAGCGCGGAGATGAATAGGTGTTAATGTGTCTCAACTCATAGGGTACTTTGCAATAGGCTACTATCTGTAACTGGTAGAAAAACAGCCAGCTGGAGGAATGTGTTGCTTTACTTCACTCTTTCTCAGACAAAAGTCCTGCCCGGCTGCCCCCTCCCCCCACAGTTGCCTAGTTCAGTGGGTACCCCACACACAGATAACTGAGGATCGAAACCCGGGTGGCGTAGGCTACTTGTTTAAGTTACATTATAGGCTATGTTTTTAATGCGCAATTATATTCTGAATTAAATAATACAGAATTGAAATATTATCCTTCGAGTTTACATGGAAAACACACTACGTCTGGGGGTCGGGAAGTGTTCTGATTGGGGGTGCACGTCTACCGGGAGAAAACAAATACATGGTGTGAAGTGAACAGAGCAGCAGCCGCGCAACAAACAACAAACCACTCAGTAGAAGCAGAGAGTTTCTCCTCCTAACTGGATGGCCTTCCCTGGGTGTGTGAGCCTGGCCGCCCGCCGCCACTGCTCCGGCGCAGAGCGATAACAAACCGCTCTGCTCCGATGGGGACGGCGAAGCTCACTGATCGCCTTCCCCGCCTGGCCGCCCCCAGCAGCCGCTGCTCCGGTGTGGATCCTGGCAGTGAGCATTGCGTTCCCCGCCGGAGCAGCGGCAGCGGCAGCAGCCGGGGACCTGGGTCTGTGGAGCGGATTCATGAACCCTGGTTGTCCCGTTGTCCCAGCAATCGCTCTGGTCCCGACATGACTCACTCACAACTGCGGCTGTAACGTGATACCGTACATAACGTGGGCAACATGGGCCGGTGTGTCCCCCACTAATAATGTAGCGTACAGTGGTGGTATAGACTCATGTGTTTTCATAATGTAGCCTAGTCATGAAGTGGATACAGTAAAATCACACACCCAGCCTCGCTTTCAATACACGCCTCCTTTGATGTGAACATGATGGATGAATTAAACCAATCGACTTTGTATCGGCCACTACTAGGCTACCATTAAAACAACCTGCTGCTATTAGCTGAAACAAAGTCACTGTTAACAAAACCAACATCTAAACTGTCCCTTCAAATTGTGTGTGTAGCAGCTGCTGACAGATGTGTATTAATGCTCCGCTCCTGAGTCCAGTCGCATCGGGTCCAGGCTGCTGGCACGGACAAAGCAGTTTAGAAACGGTTTAAACGAGCGATCGTCGGCTATGAGGTGGTTGTTCACAAGAGCTTGCAGAAAATAGATAGATATATAATAGAGAACCACTGATCCTGTTGAACGTAACCACTGTGACACAATAAATAAAATCGGCATTGATGTGACTGAGCGGCGTTGCGGTCCCTCTGTCCATTCACTCTCTTGCTCTCTCGACCATAGCTGCAGCTGAATAGCCATGGTCTGGGAACAGCGCCACTCTCTCATTGCAGCTACGTTGTGGTCAAACGCGGAATTACGTAAACATCTTCTCAGTACGATGCTTCCACCTAGTGTCTACAATGTGACCTGCAGTTTCACGCACTGCGTGAATCACGGTCACTGTGAGGCAAACGTCCAAATGAAACTAGCACCCACTGTATGTGACCCTCGCGAGAATACAAAGGAATACTGATGGCCCTTTCATCAGCTCCAGACTCATTGGTCTTCCAGTGACGACACTTTGACCAATCAGTGGAAGGCAGTCTTATGACATCATGTTTATTATCGCTTCGGCTCGTTTGAAACCAGGACAGGGGCGTTACCAAAGAAGTGGGCGGTACCAGGTAGGAGGGGCTGGAGGAAGAGAGGATAAAACCGAGTAGAGCCGTACTGAACTAGTGGAAAAGCACCAGGAGGAGTCTGACCAAGACCAGGATGAAGGAGGAGGACCTGGACCAGAAAATTAGTGACCTGGATCAGACCACGGTCGGAATTAAGGAGGAGAACCAGGACCAGGACAACAACAATATTGTGATAAAGGTGGAGAACCAGGATCTGGATTTGTTTGGGCAGACTGGGAAGGTCCACCAGGACAGCCAACCCTCTGGACCATCCTGTTCCAGTCCACAGGTCTGTATTTCTCTTTTCAATGGGAGTGAGTCAAGAGATGAAGCTAACAGCTGTTAGCTGCTAACTGTATATTTTGTGGTTCACTAAAATATCTCAAACGTAACCTGCCTACTTTATTTCCTGCTGTTGTCCCACTGTTACGTCACTTAAGTTGTGAAATATTTTTTATGCAAGAAAGTAACTGTTTACATCCCCAGTGTACAGTTAGTTTATCCAAACGCTGTTTAGAAGTTTGCTCTGACATTTCAGCTTCAGCTGTGTGAGCAGCGGCTCGGCTGCAGAGCTGGTCGGCCGGCCGGCCTCTGTCGTCATCTCGGGGGAGAAAACGATTGCTAATGAACTTATCCACAGGGTTTTTGGAGGTTTACCACCGTCTAGTTAAATTCTTTTTTGGAGATAAATGCTGGTCTCATTGATGACGTCTAAAGATTGTGGCTTGTTTGAATGAAAAGTGAAGCATCATGTGTGTATTGGACAGAAGAGCGGTGCTGTCTCGAGGCTCTGTAGCCAACGTACAGAAATTATTAATTTACATCAATAAATACATTTTCCAGCTGTAAAGTTGCATCAACTCCTGAATGAAACTGCAACAGTCCACTGTGAAAATGACAACTACTATTGTGTAGCCTCTAAAACTGGCCAATCATCCACCACTCTCATCCTCCACCCCCCTCCCCCCTTTGTGGCGGAAACCGTTATTTTATAAGCGCCCTAATTCCCATCATTGGTTACTATATCAACTCAGACCTGTTTTGCTTAGTTATAAAGTGTAATTTGTATTAGTAATAATTCTGTTTGTAAGATTTATATTAATGAAGAATTTCTAAGGGGAAACAAATATCCATCCATCATCCATCATTGATTGATTCTCTCTCTTCCTGTCTGTTGCCAGAGAAAAAGGATCACACCAAAAACAATCCACCAGCGCGTCCACACCGAAGAGAAACCGTACAGCTGCGAGCTGTGTGGGAAGGGGTTCAGTACCTCCTCACAGTTAACGGTCCACCGGCGCGGTCACACCGGAGAGAAACCGTACAGCTGCGAGCTGTGTGGGAAGGGGTTCAGTACCTCCTCACAGTTAGCGGTCCACCAGCGTGTCCACACCGGAGAGAAACCGTACAGCTGCGAGCACTGCGGGAAGGCATTCACTACCTCTGGACAGTTAGCTGTCCACCAACGTGTCCACACTAGAGAGAAACCGTACAGCTGCGAGCAGTGTGGGAAGGCGTTTACTCAATCCGGACAGTTAACGTTCCACCAGCGCGTCGACACCGGTGTGGGAAGGCCTTCAGTCAGTCCACCAACCTGAAGAAATACCAGCAGCTCCACAGCAGCTAGAGGTAGAGATGGGATTTATGGCTCTTTGATGGGATCCGGATCTTTGCGATCCGTTCCTTTCAAAGAGCCGTTCAAAAAACTGGCTCTTTTGGCTCTTTTTTAAAATATTTATGCAATTTTCTGGATGTCATTTGGATTTATTATTTATTATAAATAGTCCATAAGGTGGCTCAGCTAATTTGCATAACTAATTGGGCTCGCGCTGCTCACGTTCTCGGAGCAAGAGCAGTGCACTTTTTTTTTCTTTTTTGTGGGGGTAGGTGGTTGCACTCACGTGAAGACAGCATGCACAACTCATTGTCACTGAATGACCTGCTCCTCCTCCCATTGTACCTGTAGCCTACTGGTCGAGAGCAAAAGAGGAGCTTTTGACACATACTGGCTCACACACACACAAAAGAACGGCTCCCAGCTGCGACTCGGTTCTCATCGTTCATGTTAATGAACCGTTCAAAAGAATCGGTTCGTTCGTGAACGTCACAACACTAGCTAGAGGATGGGACAGTCCAGTCCTACACCTGAGCAACTGACTATTATTTTCATCATTGATTAACCATCATGACGTCCTCCCGACAGAATTACATTGATTGACCGCCGGGGTCAAGTTTGACTGTTAAAAACTACAAAACATAACATTATCACACAAATTTGTATTCAATCTTTTTGTTCAACTTCAGACCAACCCATTAATACCAATTTTATACTTTTTTTTGTAATTTATACCTCATTTAAATGAAATTATACCTATTTTGGGAGTTTTATGAAACTTAAATTATGAATCATTTGAAACATAGAAAAGATCAAAATGAAATAAATGGATAGATTATCAGACACTGGTATATGTTAAACTTCCATCATGTTTTTCTTTTTAACCGTTTCATTTTTTTTTCAAATGGCAGCAAATAGTAACACTGGTTGTCCTTGGGGTCATTTTTAACCCCAATTGGTTTGACTGTTAAAAAGCACAAAACATGACTTCATCACACAAATCTTTTTATTTATTACTTCCAGTTCATTTCATGACATACAAAACAATGTCAACATTAATTTCCAAAACATTTAACATCAACATGCAATCTTTCAGAACTAACTTTTTACTGAGGGGGTGCCAGCAGGTTTCCCACTGTATATCTGCATTTCCCATGCATAACTGGATCTGGCATCGCAAGCAGCCCATATTTTGATGCCGTACTTTCCAGGTTTTGTGGGGATGAACTGTTTGAAAGGACAGCAACCTCGGAAGGGCACAAGGCGCTCATCCACAGTGACATTGGTACCTGGATTGTACATCACCGGTAGGAGGGACACCCACTTCTCCCATAGCTCTCGAATGGGAGCAAGTCTGTCTCTTGAACGACGATCTGCTCGTGTATCCTTGTCATCAAATCGAATGACTGTTGATTTTGTGAAACATCTTGAGTGACATGGTTGTACGGAAAAATTGATCTTGACCTCTCCTTCTTTGCTTGAGCGGTACATGCCAGCCAGAATTAACAAACCCAAATATGCCTGCAGATCTAGTCGATCCATCTTCTTCCATTTGTTGCCATATACACGTTGCCTCATAGGCGTCATTTACGCTGGGGACATGTCCCCACCACTTTTTGTCAAGAACAACTTTGTTACCCCCCACAAAAGGAGCCAACGCGCAACAATGTAGCTTCGATTAAAGTGGTTCTCACAGCCCCGACAAAGCGGGTGCGCTGCGTGCATCTTCGCAGGCGCCTGGCTGGTCACAGGGAGCTGCTTCATGCTCTCTCCTCGCCGGTAGAACATCGACTCCACTCGTCTGTATTCAGTTTTTCACACACACAGGTCTGTCTCTAACTCTGTATGAATGGATGTGTGTGTATCTCGTGTGCAGATGCAACTGACAAATATTTATAGACGGACAAGCAACTTCATTAACCATCATTTAACGATTTTATTTGGGGGGGATGCGTATAAATCCCCACCCACCCACCAAGGCGCTGGTGTCCTACCTGTCCAAGAGGAACAAGAACGTGGTCCTCATGAGCACCAAGCACGCCGCAGACGAGGTCTGCGAAGCCCGCCGCGACAGGAAGCCGGTTATGGTGCTGGACTACAACAGCAACAAGGGTGGCGTGGATAACCTGGACAACGTCCTGGGCACCTACAGCTGCAAGAGGATGACGGCCCGCTGGCCCCTGGTCGTCTTCTACAACATGATCGACGTGTCCGCCTACAACGCTTTCATGATCTGGCGAGAGACCCACCCTGAGTGGCTGACCGGGAAGCTCAACAAGAGGAGAGTGTTCCTCGAGCGGCTGGGAAAGGCTCTCGCGGCGCCCTCGATCGAGAGGAGGACGTGCGTGCCGCGCACGTCGGCCTCGGCCGATCTCGTCAGAGAGCTTTGGGCTGAGGGACAAGCCCGTGCCGTGGCGGCGGTGGAGGATGAGGATGAGGAGGAGGAGGAGGAGGAGGGGGAGGGGGAGCAGCGGGAGGCGGCTGCTGCGCCCGCGGTGGCGGCGGCAGCCGTCCGTACCCGAATCCCCGCGAGTAAGAGGTGTCATGTTTGCCCGACGAAAAAAGACAGCAAAACCAACACAAACTGCTGCGGCTGTAGGTAATACGTGTGCAAAAGCTGCTCGCTTCCCTTTTGCTCCACGTGCGCTGCACCGGGCGACCACTGCGGCGAGAAGACTGACTCGCCGCCGCCTCCGCCTGCCTGACCTGACCGACCGCCTGCCTGCCCAACTCGCTGCATGCACGCCTTGCGGGCTTTCTGCCTGCCTGACTCGCTGCACGCCTGCCTGCCCGACTTGCCGCCGCACGCCTGCCCGACTCGCTGCATGCACGCCTTTCGGGTTTTCTGCCTGCCCGACTCGCTGCACGCCTGCCTGCACGCCCGCCTGCACGACTGCCTGCACGCCTGCCTGCACGCCTGCCTGCCTTACTCACAGCCTGC
The DNA here is from genome assembly GCA_030347415.2 of Decapterus maruadsi. Lineage (NCBI taxonomy): Eukaryota > Metazoa > Chordata > Actinopteri > Carangiformes > Carangidae > Decapterus > Decapterus maruadsi. Next base: position 720,451 of record CM064904.1, on the reverse strand, counting down.
ACGCCTGCCCGCCTTAGCCGCCTGCCTGCCGTACGCGCTGCCTGCCTGGATGACTACATGCGCTGCCCCAGCCTGCCTTTCTGGCTTTCTGCCTGCCTGACTCAGTGCGCTGCCTGTCTGCATGACTACATGCGCTGCCTGCCTCCATGACTACCTGCCTGCACGCCCGCCTGCCTTACTCAATGCACTGCCTGCCTGCCTTTCTGGCTTTCTGCCTGCCTGACTCATTGCATGCCTGCCTGCCTGCCTGCCCGACTCACAGCATGCCTGCCTGCCTGCCTGCCTCACTCGCTGCATGCCTACATACCTTTCTGCCTGCATGCCCGTCTGCCCGGACGCCTTACTAACTGCCTGCCTGCCTACCTATCTGCCCGCCCGCCCGCCTCGACGCCTGCCCGCCGTGCTCGCCGCCTGCCCGCCTGCTGTGCTCGCCGCCTACCTACCTTTCTGCCCGCCCGCCTACCTCCCTGCCTGCCTGCCTGCCTGCCTGCCTGCGCGCCCTCATGCCTTACTCCCTGCGTGCCTGCCTACCTATCTGCCTGCCCGACTCCCGGCGTGCCCGCCTGCCTGCCTGCCCGCCTGCCTTACTCGCCGCCTACCTACCTTTATGCCCGCCTGGATCGCAGCACGCCTGCCCGCCCGCCCGCCTGCCTTACTCGACGCCCGCATGCCTGCCCGCCTCGCAGCACGCCGGCCTGCCCGCCTGCCTGCCTGCCTGACTCAATGCCTGCATGCCTGCCCGCCCGCCTGCCTGCCCGCCTGACTCACAGCATGCCCACCTGCCCGACTCGACGCCCGCCTGCCTGACTCGACGCCCGCATGCCTGCCCGCCTCACAGCACGCCCGCCTGCCTGCCTGCCCGCCCGCCTGCCCTGCTCACCGCATGCCTTGCTCACTGCATGCCCGCCTGCCTGCCCGCCCGCCTGCCCGCCCGCCCACCTGCCCGCCCGCCCGGCTGACACATGATGATGTGTTACCATGTAGTGTTACCATGATGATGTGATGTGTTACCATGTAGGATGTGTTACCATGTAGGAATGAACCAACAATGAAAAAAAAATCCATAGATTTGAAGTGTTTGTGTCTTTCGTGTATTTTTCTCAGCCTCCCTATCTTTCACCACGATATGGTCTTGCTGTCAAGAGAAGAAAACACAGACAGACACAAGGTCCCCCCTGCAGTAAGCGGAACCTGTGACCCGGCCAGGAGAAGATGGACACTCTGACCGTACAGAACATGCATGCGTCTTCTGTCGTACACAGAGAGAGTAGAAGAGTGATAGAGGGAGACAGAGGGGGAGAGAGAGAGAGAGAGAAGTAAATGACCCCAGACTGAGGAAAACCTTGACTATTTACAGACTCAGCGGCCACAGTATGGCTTTAGAGAGCGGCCGCCACAGGCAGACCTGGCTGCTCAGAGACCAGCGCCTCTGCCAGCTCTGTCCACATAGACAGGTGGAGACAGAGCAGCACTTCCTGCTGCACTGTGACACATACACACACATTAGGACACAGACATACACTAACATCACACTAATAACAACAAGCTGTTGTGCATGACAGAACAGTTTTTATCATATCAATTATGTGATTAAATTCTGGTTCTGGTACTGGTTCTGGTACCGATTATGCTACTTGTTCTGGTACTGGTTCTGGTACCAGTAGGCTACTGGTTCTGGTCCTGGTTCTGGTACTGGTTCTGGTACCAGTTCTGGAATCGGTTCTGTTACCGGTTCTGGTACTTGTACTGGTATCGGTTCTGGTACCGGTCCGGTTCTGGTACTGGTTCTGGTACCGGTCCGGTTCTGGTACCGGTTCTGGTACCGGTCCGGTTCCGGTTCTGAACTGGTTCTGGTACCGGTTCTGGATTGGTTCTGGTACCGGTTCTGGTACCGATTAGAGATTCTCAGCCTCATTTTAGTTTCTATTTTGACTAAATGTTTCTCATATGTTTCTCCTAAAATTCACTAGGAGCAATAGGTGAGACAGAGTCGTTAGGGGAGTCATACTTGAGAGTTAGGGGAGATACCTTGCTAATCTCAGTTCAGTGTTTTTAATGGCTCGTTTATTTTCCTTGGAGAAGAAAAGGAGCAATACTGGAGCTACTACGGAGCAATATGGTGCTCTGTTACAGGTTCTGGTACTGGTACCGGTTCTGGTACTGGTACCAGTTCTGGTACCGGTTCTGGTACTGGTTCTGGTACCGATTCTGGTACTGGTTCTGGAATCGGTTCTGGTACTGGTACCGATTCTGGTACCGGTCCGGTTCCGGTTCTGAACTGGTTCTGGTACCGGTTCTGGAACCGGTTCTGCTTCAACTGGTGGAAGGATGGAGCAGAGAGGAAGGATAGAGGGATGGAGCTCTGATGTCAACAGAGGGAGAGAGTCAGTCCACCTGTAGCTCAGCAGGACCAGCAGGTATCAGACAGTAGCTACTACATCTACTACTACTACTACTACTACTACATCTCTAAGCAGCAGTGTTGTTGTCAAAATGACTGCCATACATTTTGGATTCATGTGAAATATTAATGGCGTTATAAAGGGGCCAGTTTGAAAGCTAGAGTGAAGATACTTTGAGATTCTGGTGGGGAAAACTTTTAAACTGGATCCTGAACACCTGTCATCCCTGTGCACCTCTCTCTCTCTCTGTCTCTCGGGGTGGAGCAGAGAGGAGGGATGGAGGGATGGACCAGTTCAGAACTGGAACCAGCACCAGCTTCTTTTTGACTGAGCTTTGACTGGTACTGGACCCAGACCTGGTGCTGCTGCTGGTGAAACAGAGGCTGGTCCTGGTCCTGGGACTGAAACTGGTACTGGTGTTGGTTCTTGTGCTGGTTCTGGTATCCACTTTGGTAATGGTACTGGATTGGTACCAGTTTGGGTGTTACTTCTGGTAAGGGGTTTGATACTGGTTCTGGTATCGATTCTGGTACTGATAATGATTGATAATTGTTGTGCATGTAAATTCCTACACTGCTTCATCAGTTCATGTTCACACCTGACCAGGCTGAGACTGGTCCAACTATCTGGTGTGGAGATACAGGTATATAACCCTTGTGCCGTCCTACAGGGTCAGGAAGACCCGAGAGTTGAGACGGGAGCCCCCAGAGAGCCGCAACGGAAAATCTCTCCCTCCTCCCTCCTCCCTGGTGGGTCAGACCAGCCCGTCCCGACTAGTTTCACTAGGTTGCACCGTCCTACAGGGTCAGGAAGACCCGAGAGTTGAGACGGGAGCCCCCAGAGAGCCGCAACGGAAAATCTCTCCCTCCTCCCTGGTGGGTCAGACAAGCCCGTCCCGACTAGTTTCACTCGATTGCGCCGTCCTACAGGGTCAGGAAGACCTGAGAGTTGAGAAGGGAGCCCCCAGAGAGCCGCAACGGTAAATCTCTCCCTCCTCCCTCCTCCCTGGTGGGTCAGACAAGCCCGTCCCGACTAGTTTCACTCGATCGCGCCGTCCTACAGGGTCAGGAAGACCCGAGAGTTGAGAACGGAGCCGCAACGGTACGTCTCTCCCCTACCTCAACGTGCCGGCCCTTGTCCCGGTGGGTCAGACAAGCCCGTCCCGAACGGTTTCACCCGATCGCACCTCTCTCTCTCTAGCTCTCTCTCTCTCTCTCTCTCTCTCTAGCTCTCTCTCTCTCTCTCTGACTCTGTCTCTGTGTCTGTGGCTACGCATGGCTTCGGCTGAAATCCTTCTCTCTCCTCTCCTCCCGCTTCTCTTTTCCCTCTCACAGGACGTACTGAGCTTTCTGCCTGCAACCCAAATGGGGGTTAAAAATAATTTTGGCGGGTGTTAATACAAATTTACTAGCCAGTCTGGCCAGTGAGGCAATCATGTCAGTCAGAGTGGCTCTACTGTTCTCGCTCCCTGGGCAGACTGGCTCTGACAGTGCTGACTACATGAAAACTGTTGTGATGCTATGTGATGACGTATAAGACAGCGTGCAGGCAGCGTGACCAAACAGTATGAATCAATGCTGAAATGAAAAAAAGAAAGTTCAATGCAAAATGGCTGATGGGTTGTGAATGGCTTGTGTTTGACCACGAAAATGTTGTCATGTTTTATTTATTTATTTAGTTCATTTCAGGCATGTCAAGATCATCATCATCACACATTATCTTAGTTCTACAATACACATGACCGAAAGGGAAAGCGGGAGAAGCCAAAGCTTATCAAGTCCCGCCCCCAGTACTCACATAATGAATCTTCACTAATGTTTTATAAAGACTGACGCATGAACGCAAAAGAAAAAAACAAAACAAACAATTTGGTGGTGGGAACTACTAATTTTCAAGTGGAGGCTGTAAAGGACCATGAGAGTGCCCGGAGTCATCAAGAGAGCCTGAGGATGAAATCGGCTGAAACAGGTGGTAGTGAAGAGAGCCTTGCTCAGGGTGGACAGGAAGAAAGGCTTGAAGATAGGAGAGACATACACAAATGAAAACCAGGCAAAAGAATTCATTCACTACATTGGGTTGGAAGAGAGAAGAAAGATGAAGGAAAGATTATCAGAGGGCAAATTCATCTCAGTCATGTCAGATGGATCCCTGCGCAGTGCAGTGATGGAGGAGGAGATGGTCTACGTCAGAAGTGCCAGTGAGGGGAAGGTCTGAGTAAAAGCTGTCTCAAAGCCCGATGCTAAAAGTATAGCTGAAGCCGTGTGCAGTATAATGGACAGTGAAGTCAGCACTGATTGGAAGAAGAAGCTGGTAGCTCTCACTACAGATGGAGCATCGGTAACGACAGGAGTAAATGGTGTAGTCACAAAGCTGCGTGCAGACAGACCTGATGTACCAGGGATCCACTGCCTGGCCCACAAGCTTGAGCTCGCCTTTTCAGATGGAATTAAGAAAAATGTGATGGTCAGGAAAGTTGAGGACCTGTTGACCTGTATACCACAAGAGTGGAGTGAACAGGGCCAGCCTAAAGCAACGCTTCAGGGAGCTCCATGAAGGCTTTGATGGCAACCAGAGTAGGTGGCACCCGGTGGCTACCACATCTCTTCAAAGCACTAGGGGGATATGCTGGCATTGTACGCCACTTAGAGAAAGTATGTCAATTTATAGCCTCCTAAAAGCAGCAGTGTAGATGGATGATGTAATGTTTGCTTTCTTTTTCTCTTCATCAGTTCTGAATGTTGTCTGTGATATGAAGCAGTTTTATTTGTAGGAGGAGGCCACGAACATCAATGCTGTTCTGAGGGTAAAGGCCAAGGGGTTCGTCAACATGGCCAAGGATGGTGGAGTGCTCAGGTTTTGCTGTCTTCTCCATGACACCATCTATCAACTGAACAACCTCTCCAAGTCACTGGAGAGGTCAGTGTCAACCCTGGCTGAAGCTCAGAGGTGCCTGCATGTCCTCCACTCAGGCAGGAAAGTACAAGTCATGTATCATAACAATTTATGATTTGATTTTAGGTCGTGTTGGTGTGTTTTTACCTTAGTATAAATAAATACATCATGAAGAGTTTCATTGCAAAACGAGATATGTCCATTTTGAGAAATGTTGGTTATTTGACATTATTATTTAAGACATCAACAATCAAGTTCATTCACAATTTTTGTACAGTAAACTATTACTTGAGCTCAGTGAAAGCCAGGGACACAGTGTTCTTCAAATCCAGGATATTTTTTTTGATTACATTTTACATCACAAAATAGTTAATAAGGCCTTGACGTTTGCATCTTTAAAGACAGTGCTTCGTAGACTGGACAGCATTCCCACCATTGTGATGTTCTTGTTCTGTCCGTAGCAGGAATCACTTAGTACATGTAAAGCTGCCTGGAGTAGTAGGTCTGGCCGATGGGCAGACAGAGGTTCTGCATCATGTCAAAGCAGACAGTGACTGTATCTTCCACTGCATTCAGCAGGGTGTAGAACCCCCGGGCTCTGCGTCGGTGAATCATTAAGGATACCATCTCTGCCTTCCTCTCATCCTCAGTAAGGTTAGGATCTTTCATTCAGAGCCTCGAGCTCATACAGGTGGCACAGCAGTCCTTTGCTGGATGTCCAAATCCCAAGTTGCATGAGGTGCAGAAGACATTGTAATACAGGGGGGGGGGCAACCGCCATTCCGAAGGACCGCCATTCCGACGGTCTGCCAGTCCGAAAATTCCCGAAGGTCCGTCATTACGAACTTCCCGAGGGGCCGCCGTTCCGAATGTGTTTTATTTTGAAAATTGACCGGATTCTCTCGTGGTTTGACTTCCTGCCCGGCTTGACACGACGCGCCGCGGGGACAACGCCCCCCTCCCCCTCCCTCTCCCCCTCCGCCTCCGCCTCCGCCTCCAAAGTTTCACCCAGGTGCGAGTCTGATGCAGCCGCGGCGCTCCTACTGAAAATAAATTTCCTTGCTCTGTGCTTTGGTTAGGTTTAGGCAATGTAGAAAGGAGTTGGTTAAGTTTAGTAAAAAGATTAGGTAGAGGCCAATAAAATCACTATTAATAGGGTTCGGAATGGCACCCTCTTTTTCAGGTTCGGAATGGCACCCCTTTCCCATAAATAATTAAGGGTCGGCATTCCGACAAATGAAAGTAAACGTTCGGAGTGGCGGCCCTTCGGAATGGCACCCTGGAACCAATACAGGGAGTAGCTGATGTCCCTGTGGTTCTGCTCCTGGAACAGTCGGTGGATTTTGGTCACTGACATGTCACTCGGGAGTAGGGGTGTAAAGGTATACCGTATTTCGGTATACCGCGGTGGTGAAAAGCCACGGTGGTGATACCGTGAGATTTCCAAGCTTACGGTGACGGTAATTAATTAATTATTTATAATATTATGCGGCGCTGCGGCGCAACTCCACTTACACGAGTAGGGAACTCACAAATAAAACATTTCACTTCACGTTCACATTAAGATCAGTGGTCAGTTGTCACTCAGTCAGTCACATTATAATCTAATTTTACAGCTGCAGCAGTAGATTGAAAAAGCGTTTCCTACCTGCTGTCCAAATGTATTCCGTTTAGTTCAGGGCGGGCTGCATGGTCAGCGTCTTTGATTCAGTGACAGTCCAATCAAAAAAGGTAGTTTTGGTAAACACACGCGAGACCCACATGATCCAGGAAGCTGGAAAAAAGCATGGCATGCTGATGGCAGGCTCCGAACCAGAGGGAGATTTACCCGTGGGCCCGGTTGACCCGGTGTCCGCGACTTCACCACCTCTTTATCCTCCAGCCAAGCATGTCCGTTCATTTGTTTGGGAGTTTTTTGGCTACCCAAAACAACCGGATGGATCCATAAAAGACGACGGAGAGCCGACTTGCAAACTATGTAACAGAAAAGTAGCTGCAAGATCGGCGAATACATCCAACATGATGTCCCATCTCCGCGAGTGGCATGAAAAAGAATATGCACAGCTCAAGTCCAAGCAGCTAAGATGAATCATAAATCCCACTGTAGTCGGTCTACCGTGTTTCATTCAAACAGCATGGTTATTGTTGTTGTACGTCGCTGTCATTCTCCGTGAACGGCATGGTCGTGTTGTCTACAGAATATGCAGATTTACAAGGCATCACTACGTCGCTTTGCAACGCTTTGCAACGCTTTGTTCACTTGTAGATTAGTTGTTTGTTTGGCGCATGGCAGTGACGTCATGCCAAAGAAAAAAAAGACGAAGGAGAGAGATTGAAGGAAAGAAGGAGAAAGAGAAAGATGGACTATTATAGATAGATGCACGGAGAGATGCATAATAGAGGCTGTGCCTGTGTGTGTGTGTGTGTGTGTGTGTGTGTGTGTGTGTGTGTGTGTGTGTGTGTGTGTGTGTGTGTGTGTGTGTGTGTGTGTGTCTGTGTGTGTAAGCTATTATATATAGAGAGAGACTTTAATGACTGAATATTAATAATTACATTTAGCTGACACTTAAGCATAAACCAAATGTAAGTTGTATTACTTTACATAGAGCATGTACTTAATTTTTTTTGATCTCTTGTGTGGAAAAATGTTCTTTTAAAATATACTAATTCAACTGTTTTGTTTTTCTATTAGGAGGGGGATAGAGCTAGGATGTCAGCGAGTCAGACCAAAATCCAAGAGTCTTTTGCCAAGGGTGGGAAGTGGGATCCAAAATCAAAGAAGGCAATTGAACTCAATCAAGCTGTGTCATATTTTATAGCAAAAGATATGTTACCTTTCCAAGTGGTCGAAAAACCTGGATTCCTAGCCCTGATGAAGAAAGTGGCCCCACAGTACAATATACCAAGTAGAGTTCACTTTGGCAATAAAGAGATTGAGAAAATGTACAACGAATTACGAGCAACTGTGCAAGAGAAGGTGTCAGATGGGGTGTGGTTTGCAGCGACCACAGACCTGTGGACCAGCAGCTGTGGAGGCGGTGAACCATACATTATTTTTACCATTCATTATCTCACCTCGGAATGGAAGCTGATGGCTCACTGCTTAGAAACCATGTACTTTCCTGAAGACCACACACATGCCAATATTATTGAGATGGTAGAGAATTTGCTCGGTCCTTGGAACATTAAGATGGAAAACATTGTCTGCTTCACAACAGATAGTGGCTCCAACATGAAGAAAGTGTTTGAAGAGAGCCCTGTGGAGTGGTTAAGCTGCTTTGGCCATAACCTCAACTTGGCCATTAATAAGACCATGAAAATCCGGAGAGTGGAGGATGCAGTCAGGTCCTGCAGAAAGGTGGTGGAAGCCTTTTCACAAAGTTGGAAAAAGAAATGGGAGTTCAAGCAAAAGCAGAAAGACCTGGGGCTGGGGGGCACTACTAGCCAATGTAGCCATTCTCTGATCCATGATGTGGTAACCAGATGGGGCTCCACCTTTGAAATGCTGTCAAGATTGGCTGTCAAGGAGGCTGTCTCCTCTGTTTTGACTGCAGACAGGAACTCACGCCATCTCATGCCCAGTAGTGCAAATATAAATGCCATGGAGGACATCTGCCAGGTCTTTTCCCCCCTTCATGACTTCACAGATGCCCTTGCCTCAGAAAAAAGGGTCACCATATCAGCTCTGAAACCTGTCATGGACCACATCACCACAGAGATCCTGCTAGATTGTGATGAAGATTCTGCTCTCACCAAACAAATGAAGCTGGCAATCAAAAATGACTTGGAAGCACGGTATTCAGAAAATCATCTGCGAGTCATGGATCTCTGTTGTTTCCTCGATCCAAGATTCCAGGCGGGATGACAATCCTGCTGAAAGTGGATTGATGCCAGCATCCCAGAGCCCAGAGCAGAGGGTGACAATGGAAATCAACCTATACCTGTCCCTGCAACCCCTCAATGCAGATGATGATCCCCTGGAGTGGTGGAATTCCAACAAAAATCAGTTTCCACTTCTAGCTAATGTAGCAAAGAAATTCTTATGCATTCCCGCCACAAGTGTACCATCTGAGAGGGCATTTAGCACCAGCGGGCACATCCTCTCTCCCCTAAGGTCACGACTCAGAGTAGACAAGGTCAACATGCTGTCCTTTTTGCATCACAATCTGCCCTAATATGCTCATGATTGGTGCGTCGGGCAACACGTTTCGGGCAATGGGAGCGACGCGATGAAAAAAAAGAAGTGTTGAAGCGTCCATCGCATCATCGCGTGTATCGCTTGAAGTTGAGAAATTTGAACTTTTCAAGCGATACGACGCTGTGCCGCTGTGTCCAATCAGTGTTGATATTAAACCACATCACCGACACAGTTACCATAGTCACGCCAGACACATATTTCAAAACATAGTGGAGAAGATCACCAGACCCTGCTGTGTGAAAAAAACAAAACAACAACCCCGGGGCTGTGTCACGGGCGATGGCATCGCGGTTCGGTGTGAAGGCATGGTAAGTGTGAAGGTTGAGGGTCCTGTCACTATGGCTCCAGTTGATCATGCACCCTGGCAACTTGGCCAAGGGGGTGTCCCTTTGGCTGACTGGTTAGCGCGCGTGACTCTTGAAGCCCCCTCCCCGCCCGGGCCCTTTTCACCTCGCCACATTCTGCTGGCTTCTAACTGCCTTCATCTAGACGTCTATCCCTCTTCCCCAAGCCACTAGCCCTGGTAGAGCAGCCCCCCTCCCCCCACCCAGGAATAGCCACCTGACACGCCCGTTAACGGCAGCTTTCCTCTTTGATCTTTGCACTTGTTAGTGGCTAGGTTTAGTTTAAAGGTTTAGAAAAACAACCCTAGGGACCAGTTTATCTTCTGAAGTGGACACAAAACTAGATGAAACTTCTTATGACCATGAACAGCAAAACAGTGATAACTGAATTAAAACCTCAGACAAAAAGATGAGGATAACAGTTCTCTTGTCTTTTAGGTTGAATATTTATTGCAGGAATTTAGCAGCAGCATCAGAGCATACACACACATTTATTCAAATCAATTATCCCTATCAATCAACCCTGCCTGTGATGAATAGTTGCCCGATTTACAATCTCTGTAGGGTACCTGGATACAAGCTTCGGTCACTAATTTCCTGAATTCCTTCTGCCGGGGTGATATTTCGGTCTGAGAATTCCTCAGAGCGGAACAACCTGGCTCCGGTACTGGCAGCCGGTTCAGGCTCAGCCAACCCCGATGGCAGGGAGTGTGGGGGTCACCCCAGACCACATCACTGAGAGCAAGTCTTCTCTTTTTAATGTCTAATGGCTAGTTGCTTCAAATGCACCAGTTGTCGGGGTCCTGGCAGGAGGAGGGTCCAACCAGCTTTGCTCTCGCTCCCAGTCCTGCTGCACACTCCTGGGCTTCTGGACAGAGAACCTTTTTATAGACCCGGAGCAGCCGACACCGTTCCCCAGTCATGGAACTATTTCTCCATCATCCTGCACCGGTACTTGCCTTATTTGGTCAATGTGTACTTGGATCTCTTTACTGACCTTGTGGCCTTCTCTCCTCAGCCGGTTCCTCATACCTTAACCTTTGTGCTGTCTGTCCAACTTCCCTCTTTAACAGGTTACAGCAGTTATTTCATTAGTTCAGCTCATAAATCTCAACACAGCGGAGAACACATCACTGTCTCATCCTGATCCTACCATTACATACAATAGCAAATCACGTACGACCATCTTCCCTCGTCTTCACACTGGTCATATTAAGCAAAAATACATGTAATAATCGTAATATCATAAGACAGCAAAAATCACAGGAAAGTCTCCAGCATTTATCAAATCACACTTGATGATAACATCAGATAGCAAAACTCCCATTCCCTCTAAAGGCTGAGCCCGGGACCCTCAACTTTCCTCGACACCCCCTCCTTGAGGTTCCGGGTTGCTCCTCATCAGTCTGCTCCTAACATGACTTACAATGACTGTCTTCTCCTCTTCTTAGCATTAAGCAAAACACACTCAAAGTTTATAATATCTTCAAATGACAAAATGACAGGATCCCGTTCTCACTCTGCTCTCAGCAACAAATCAATGATAAATCACAGATGACTTTCTGCTCCACTTCACTAAGAAACACACTTCAAGGTTAGAATATCTTAAACTGGCAAAAATCACAGAATATTCTTCTCACTCCTGCTCATTAATATTTTAGCAAAACACACTTCAAGGTTAGAATATCTTAAGCTGCAAAATGACATTTTCTTCTGAAGGCAGAGCTTGGGAACCTCAAGCTTCCTCGACAGTTGCTTTGCTTCTTTTAATTCCTTGTTTGTGTCTTAATGTAAAGTTCTTCTGGACTTCACTACCAAGTCCAAACCATGGAGAGCAGAGGACACAGAAGATCCACACAAAGCAGCTTTAGAGAGACTATGGAGGGCTTCATAGGAAATGTACTGGGGAGGTGAGCGCTGGACTTCCACATTCATGTTTATATTTCTATTTAGTATATTTTTAGACAGTGAAGCAGGAAGCAACAGCAGCTGTTAGTAATGGCTAAATACAACTATTTACATATAAACTATGTTTCCATCCACTTGTCCATTGAATTATCTGATCCATAAAAATATTAGTTAGTTAGTTAATTTTATTGTCCACAGTGTGGAGATTCATCTTCGGTCTCATAAAAAACAGACAACAAGTAAAAAACAGCACAAACAACAACATCATCAACAACAGCAACGCTTTACACACAGACATCTTTAGGGCAACAAGAAGAACAAGAATAATGTGAATAACGCTGGTTCTAGTGCGTTTCCATCTAAGACCTTTAAGTCAAAGAAATGTGCTGTTTCTATTAATTTTTCTACTAATCACAACACACAGTGCACAGTGTTTCTCGAGACCTGGGGGGTATTCCATCAAGCTCGCTTAGCTCAAAGTCTGGCTTAAATGGGCAAGTCTCACTTATTTGAGTGAGAGTTCAGTTCCATCAACATGGCTAAGATTAGCTCCACCTCGGTAACCATGGAAACATGGTTCGGGCTAAGCCTGACACTTCAAGCTAAGCTCTGACTTTCCGTTCCATCAACCTGAGCCTCAACTCCGTTCCATCAAAGTGGTTAACACGAATGCTATCCTTGTAACCATGGTGACTTATGCTGCCGGCCAATCCTGGTCTGGAGCAGGATTAAGGTGAAGATTAACTCCATTTATGTTCAAAAAATGTCCAAAAGACAGTTCTGCTGGTGTTTTTACACACTCACCATCATGTAGCTATGTAATGGTAAATGATAAGATATAAAATAATGAAATTCATATTTTAAAAAAAGTCTATTAAAAAATTAAAAAGATAAAATTAATCAAAAACTGAGGCATTTAAAACAGCTATTCACTATCACTTCATCTCCTTGAATTGATGAATTTGGTAAATCTGATTTTCTACAGTCAATTCTGAAATATATGTGATGAACCACATGAAATAGTTGATAAATGTGATAAATATCACTGAAATTAATACATTTTGTGAATTTATTTAGGTCTTAGGCTAAATGAATTGTGAATATGTGTGACTATCTATATTCACTTTGATGCGGGGATTAAAGTATCTTTTGGGACTTACACCTTTATTTCTTATTGGTAGGTAGGGATGCTGGGGGCGTGGCCAACAAGCTGCTGTGTAAAGTTACCCAGCAGGCCGTTCATCTGACCACCTCCCTCACTCAGGGTGTCAGTAGATACAGCTTTTACTACAGAGTCATTTTAATAGTTTAATCACTGTTTTAACAGACAATCCATCTGGAGCAGTGTTTTCTTTTCTTCTTGTAAAGTCCTTATATTCATCATAAATCTCCATAAGCAGCGTTTAGTAGCTGTGCAGAAGCTTCTGTGCATTCATTCCCTTTGCTTTCGGCCATTTTATGATATGTTCGGCACTCGACTGATGTGGGCTTGGACCAGGTGAGGCTTACAGCTGAGGCCTGAATTAGCGTCAAGTGGAGCCAGCTGATCTCGTTTGATGGAACGGGTCGGGGCTTGGTTTGGAGTTCTCGCTCATTCAAGCTTCAAGATTACACCATAGTCTGGATGTTCTTAGCGACTTTGATGGAATACCCCCCTGAAGACCACTTCCTGGTCGGCTCGAGCTGCGTGAGCTCCGCGAGTAAAAGCAGAGCAGCTGTGCGCCAATCAAACTTTTTTTTCTCAGGTATTTTGGAGAAAACCACACCCACAAATGAGGTCAGGATTGAAGCTGAAGGTGTTGGCCACCTAGTGCTACCAAGCAGTAACAATATAGGGCAGTAGGTTTAAAGATATGGGCTGTTTTATCCAAGAATGCAGCCTGTCGCAATGTTCCAACTTTGGCGCCTAGAGGGTTAATGTGGATAAAAACGTGTGGATGGAAACATGGTTCTAGTCAGGAATCATCAGGTGACTTGACCTGAAGATGATGATCCAAAATCCAGCTGTTTGCTCTTCACTCGTCTTTGGATGAGATTGATTGATGAGGAAAAAACGATTCATAGCTTTGCCTTTGAAAGCATCATCAGTGTATTTCAGTCTCTAAACCAATAAAACAGTGTTGTTTCTCCAGGAGATTCTGTGCTGCAAAGACCTGTTGATGACATGAGACTGAGAGGAGATGAAACTCCTGCAGGATCTCAGTCAAAGTCTAAAGGGACGATGCTGGACGGTTGACTGAGCTGGTGGACAGCTGTGTGGCAGCTGACGAGTCTGGATGGAAGACAAGTTCCTCCTCTGCAGCCTGGACTCCTTCTTCTTCAGCTGTGGAAACAGCCAGGTTCAAAGACTGCAGCTCTATGGCCTCATGCTGGACTGGACTCTGCCCCCTGGTGGCCTGGAGGGATTGTTGGACTGGACTCTGCCCCCTGGTGGCCTGGAGGGATGTGGCAGCACACACACATGAGACTTGGGTTGAACATACAGGAGCTGATAGCTTGATGTGAGACAGAGCTCAGGTCAACAAAGGAGAGTCTGGTACCTTAAGGCTGAGACAGAGGACAGCCATCAGCAGCAGCAGCAGACTGAGTGGCAGGACCACCAGTCTGAAGATACCACCTGTTGGATCTGCTGGAGCTGATGAGACACATTCAGTCACCACGTTAGATCACATGACATGAGTACAACAGCGTCATTAACTCCACTACAGCAACATGGACGGATGAAGAGACAAACAGGTGAGATGAGCTTCAACTGACCTGAGACAGTGAGGGACAGTGGACGGCTCTCAGAGGAGAAGTTATGAGAGAAAACGTAGAGGTGATAAACACAGCTGTAGTTTCCTTGGTGGGCGGGCTCTGCAGCAGGAAACAGGAAGGAGGCGGAGTGATTGACAGCTGGCTGGGTGCAGTTGTCTGTTGTGTTGGAGGAGGTGAAGGTGAGCTGGAAGAAGCCTCCTGGGTACTGAGGCTGGATGGAGCAGCTGATGCTGAAGTTGGAGCCCATCAACACTCCTGAATGACCCTGCTGCTGGGCCTGGGAGACCCCGTACATGGAGGACACAGAGATGATTGGCTGCACCAGCAGGTCTGTAAACAGAGAGACATTGGCTGAATGTTAAGTCAGGCATAGAGCTGTCTTCAGCTGTCTAAATGTAAGTGAAAAGTGGAAGTTGACTTCTTGACTAAAGACAATGATGTAACATGTTGAATATAAAATGTCTTGTTTTCAGACCTTCACTCACTTCAATACAAAAAGAACAAGTTACTGAACATTTCTGTCTCCACTACAAAGGAAGGAAGACACTGAACCTGACTGTCACTGATGATGTCACTGATGGACTCACCTGAACAGCTGATCTCTATGGTGGAGGAAGAGGAACCTGATGATGAACACTCCCTCAGGGTAGATCCAGACTGAACACAGTCAGGGTAGAACCACCACACAGACCTACGTGAGGACTCATTTCTTCCTCTTATTGAAACAGCAGAGCCACAGTCCAGATCTCTACAGGCTACAGATGCTGCCTTCAGGTTCCAGTAGTAGTCGTACACTGGTCTCCACTCTCCTTGTTTCAGCTGCAGCTGACCTGCACAGCGACTGGCTCCTCCCACCAACCTGACAGGCTCTGAACACAGAGAAGAGAGTGAAGAGTAAAATAAGTGAGTTTGATTGAAAGAGAAATGACCAAATCCAAAGTGTAGCTCCACTTGTACCTGAGCAGGTGAGTCCAACAGCTTTGCCAGGTGAGCAGCTGCTTCTAGTTGAGCCCGAGCTTCTACAGTCCAGGAGAGCTGACTCGTTGCCTCCACACTGGAACTCTGTGGTCCACATTGGAGCCTCCACTGCTCCATAGAGCCCCCCCTGGAGGACTGAAGGAGCCCCACAGCCAAGCTCCCTACAGACCACCTCTGCATCCTGCTGGTCAAAGTCATCTTCACACACTGAGGACCACCACTGGTCAGACTGGTTGGACTTGACCTCCAGTCTGCCTGAACACACACTGGTCCCATTCAGCAGCCTGACAGAGTCTGCAGAGAGAGACACAACATTTACACTTTGGTCTCTGAGCTCAGTGGACACTTCTCTCTGACAACATCTCCTATCGAGCCTCTATTGCTTTGACCAGGGACTGTTGATGGATTGATAGGTGTCGTCTTGGTCTCATGATGTCAAAATGTGAACAACGGTGAATTCAGTTTGCAGTTACAGCACCTAGCCATGATGATTAAATAAATAAACAATGTACAGCAGTGGTTCTCAACCAGGGGTCCACGGACCCCTAGGGACGGTGGTGTAATTGCAAGAGGTCCGTGAAAATATCCGCCGAACCTTCCAATCTGGCCCGCGAGTTATAATAGTTCACATAATGTATTTCTGTAAGTCACAGAAACACACCCAGAAAACACCCAGTTACCCAAATCACCATGCGTGAATGCTGTGGCAGCCGGCTGGACTGCAGGGTTTTCTCTGTCTGCTGTGGGTGATTTGGGCCACCGCCGCGGTTCAACCGTGTGTGTGCATCTTGCATGGGGGGGCTGTTGAGATGAAGCGTCTTTTGCTCGCACTCAAACCGATTCAATGTAGACGCGTTTCATGCGCACTTCCCAACTCAAAAGTCGTAGCATTGTGCGGTTGTTTTTCCGTGCTCGTCCGTGGCGCACAGCTGCACGGACCTGCTTCTCCCCGGTGTTGTGTCCCGCTGCCTTCGGCCTGTGTCTCTCCTACTGTTTCCCACTGAGCTCTGCCTCATTTGAAGGCGAAGGAAGCCTGTGTGTGGAAAGACGTCGCCTGTTACTATTGTACGGAAACATGAGCAAATGACCGAATTGTTTGTTGTTGCAACGTTAAATATAGTTGAAAAAAAGGAAAGACATCGGCTCCAAGATGCAGAAAACACATGTCAGGACCAATGAGTTGTATCATCACAACAGACCTGATGGTCAGCCTCCTACATACTGAATTTAAGCTGAAAATCACATGCAGGGCATGTCTTGTCAGATTTTATGATATGTCAAATTTTTCATTTAAAGGACAATTCCGGGCAAATTCAACTTGGGGGTGTATGTTCCTATCATTTTAGGTCTAAAAGAAGGAATGTGAAGATTTTCAGTTTAATGTCTCCTGTTTTGCGGTAGCTGCGTCTGTCCCCGCATCGCTACGGCAGCATTCAATGGGAGTGGATGCAAGTTCCGCTGGTTAGCCTGTTTACATCCCTCAAAGCCACAGACAGCGTCAGATGGCGACTCAAACATGCACCGATAAGTTTATTTACTTCAACAAGCCGACATGCTTGTAAAACTAGATCTAATTCAAAGTCTCCCTGAGTCTTGCGCGATACCCAGTTGCCGTGCTCGGTGCATTCAGGGACAGTCAGAAAGCTACCGTTTGTGTCATAAACACAGAAATATCAACTCTTGACTTGCTTCAAGTAAAAAAAACGTATCAGCGCATGTTTGAGACCTGACGCTGTCTGTTGAAAAAAATGTATACTTTAAGCAAGTAAAGAGTCGATATTCCTGTGTTTATGACACAAACGGTAGCTCCTACTGCACCTGAATGCACCGAGCACGGCAGCAGGCAGCAAATTATTAGGGAAATAGGTGATTTTAGACCTATTTGAATGTCTGGCCCTAAAGGTGTCTGCAGCCAGGTGGGGGGGTGGGGAGGGTAGATCAAAAATATGCAAGGGTTCCCGGACACTAAAAAGGTTGAGAACCACTGATGTACAGTCCAACAGCCAGCAACATGAGAAGAGCCTCAGCTGAATAGCACAGCAACGCACATTCACATTTGACATCGCAGTGGAAACAAGCCAAGGGTTTGGTGTGCCCCTACACACAAGCAAATAAAACAAAAAGGAGAGAAAGAACCAAACTAAGCTAGCTACTCATAACAATCCTATTCAGCAGCCTGAGAGAGGATGGGATGAAAGGGTCAGAGTAGCCATTAGTTTTAGTCCTGGCTGTGCAGTAGCGCTGCCCTGAGGGCATCAGCATGAATTCACTCCTCAGGCCGTGGCCAGGCTGACTGATGATGCATTTGGCTTTTTGCACTAGGTCACTCAGGTCATTAAAGGTAGGGTCTGGAGTTTTGTGCCCAAAAATAAGCATTAGACTTATACAAATGAAATCCGTCTTATTCATCACCTATGGGCTTCTAGTCCTGTGTGGTGGGGGCTGTGTCTGCAACCCCCCTCCCCCTGCCTGTATTTTGGTCTTTTGCTCTGCTTTGTTCAGGTTTTGCTATGCACGGGGACGTTTCTGGGTGGAGCTAGAGAGTCGCAAGAGAGCATAGATACCTATGGCAAGTCTCTCATTCTCAGCAGCAGCAGTCAGGACAACAAAGAACAATAAATACAGTCTGGAGTGCTGGAGCCGCGGACCGATTTCCCACCGCCATCCGCCGCTAACACCGGCTTCCCAGTTCACAACAATGGCATAACAACATACACGGAGGCTCCCGGTGTTGGCGAAAAGGTCGGCTCTCGGCCCACGGCTCCAGCACTTCTTTCAGACTGTAATTCCTTTCCTTTGTTGTCATGACAACTGTTGCTTTCAGAAACAGGAGGTTACACAGCTTAGCCTGAGGGGAGGGGCTGAGTTTAATGTTTTGTTTACAAACTGCAACCAACAAAACTCCAGACCCTACCTTTAAGTTGGACAGTGATAACCTTATATTAGTGCAGACCTTCATGGTAGGTTCAAAGACTTTTTATAAAAGTTACTCAAAGACGGAAAAACCAAGTTCAGGATTTGAAAAATGGTAAATGGACTTGCACTTATATAGCGCTTTTCTAGCCACTAGCCACTCAAAGTGCTTTACAATGTAATGGTCGCATTCACCCTTTCACACACATTCATACAGCAGTCAGCCTGTTCGCAGACAGGCTTTGGAGGCTAATCAATGGTCAACTCGCTCTACCTCCTGAGCCACAGCCGCCCTTCTTAACATATAAATTAGCAGAGATGGGGACTCGAGTCACTGTGACTTGGACTCGAATCGACTCCAGTCGCTATTTTGACGTGACTTGACTTGACTTGACCAAAAATAAAAGACTTGCGACTTGACTCGGACTAGCACGGTACGACACGGCACGGCTCGGCGCGCTATTTGCGTGTTTCCACTAGCCCTAGTACCTGGTACCAGGTCCCATTTTTCGTACCTCCTCGGCCCTGGTTCCAAGCGAGCCGAAGCGATACTATAACGTGACGTCATCCGACTGCCTTCCGCTGATTGGGCAGAGCGTCAGCACGAGTGCGACTTCGGACATGAGAATCAAACCCGGAAATTTCAAAAACAGAGCGGCAACAGCGCCAGCTGATCTGTATCAGACTGTTGTTATTCCTTCACCTGAGTTAACTGTTGCTGTGTGTAAATCCACACTGTGTCTGTTAACGAGGTGCAGACCAGTGAGTTTGGAGCTGACGAGCAGATCGAAAAAAGAGAGACAGACAATGCGGCCCCGCGAACACCCCCGTGCCGACCCCGCCCCCACCAAGGAGTTACTAGAGAACTCAGCTGTAATGGAAACACAACCAAACCGAGCTGTACCGTGCCAGTGGAAAAGCGCCATTAGTGAGGTATGTGTGAGGTGCGGAAATAGGAGGAGTCGAATTTGCAGGTAAAAAAATAGTTATTTTATTTCCTATACTTTAACAATTCTAAAATCAGGGGAAAGGGTAGGGGGAAAATAATCTGTGTGGCGAGAGTGGCGTTTCCAGGTGACGCATATCAGCTCCTAATAAGCACTCTGGCGCGGCCTCCGCGGCTCCTCCTCGACGCTGTCCGAGGTGCTGAAAGGTGACAGGTTAGGGGACACGCGCTGTCCGAGGTGCTGAAAGGTGACAGGTTAGGGGACACGCAAACAGCAACAGTATGTTGAGAGACATTCAGCTGAGGGAATCAGCTGTTGATCCGCCTTGCGTCAAGAGGTAACAATCCAAGTTGATAACCAGCGTCGTAGTAGGCTACCGTGTTAACTCACACCGGGGCTTCAGGTTTTGTTGAGCTGCATCATGAACACAAAGCCGGGCTATGTTGAGCCTCCTTCGCAGTGCAGGCCTGATCACTGCTATTCTGACCGCCTCATTCCCGCTAGAGACATGGTGATAAAAGAATAATTTCTCACCCCCCACCTGTTTGATTCAGAGGATGATGAATGAACGGGTACTGGGCTGTTTTTATATTAGGCTTTTATTTTATTAGGCTACATAAACAAAAGCAAACTGACTCAGTGGCTGCTTAGTTTATTCGTCTGACCTGTGTTGAGAAAAGTTGAGGATCCTGGGCCTAACCTTCAGAAGTATGCTGTAAATTTTGTTATTTTCATAAGATTCTGATTCAAGATGTTTTGCTATATGTGACTGAGGGAAAGTACATGCTGTTGTGCAACCTGAACTGATGGAATAGTTGCTGTTATGTGATATTGCTGTAATTTGACAGGAAACTAGAAGTAGACTGAGCAGGCCAAGGTTCAGCAGAAAAGGGGAACCTAGTGTCTGACTTGGGACAGGCCAAGACAGGTCAAGTTAAGAAGGCCTCAGAGGTCATGGAGGTTAACAGACATTTAGGAAATAGAGAAGGATGCTAGACCAAATAAGGGTGAGTACCGGTGCAGAAGTGATGGAGAAATAATCCCATGACGCAGAAGAAAGACATATAAAAAGATCATCATGTTGGAGGAAGGGGAGTGTGCGTCAGGACTGGGTTCGAGAGTGAGCTACAGCCAACCCTCCTCCTGCTGAGACCCCGAAGGTTCGGGTGTGTGTCAAGAAGAGACGCAAGAAGAAACAAAGACCAGAAGAAACCAACCAAAGAAGAAGATTACACATAAGAAAATTGGCGTCGGGTGATCTCCACACTCTCCGCTGGTCAGCTCCAGGGGGACTCTAGGTCCTCATCCCAGCAGGCAGGATCCAGGCATTTCGTGGCGCGGACGAACCCTGCATCCTTTTCTTAAATTTGTTAATCCGGCAACTATCCATCAGAGGTAGGGTTGATTGACACGGACAGAATTGATTTGAATGATTATTTGATTTGTATACTCTGATGCTATTTGCTTTGTCACTGCTAAATTCCTGTAATAAATATTCAAGCTAAAGACAAAAGAACTGTATCCTCATCTTATTGTCTGAGGTTTCAAATTAATTATCACTGTTATGCTGTTCATGATTGTAAAAAGTTAAGCCATATAGTGTGCATCACATCTTTAAGACTCTGACAGGTTAATCTAGTTTTGTGGCCACTTAAAAGATAAACAGGGAGGGACTTCCGGGTCACTGATGGAGTAGACGTGCTTTCCTCGAGCTCCCGCTTAACCTTGCAAATAAATCGTTTTCAGAGCCTCATTTGCTCACCCAATCGAACTAAACCGAATAATTTATGTACAGAGAACATACTCTCTCCAAAAATGGCTACGAAATCCAACAAAAAATCCGCTCCCGCTCCGTCTCCGGCCCCGGCCAATCTCCGAGCACCGACCCCGGCCTCGGTCCGGGCCCCGGTCCCGGCCTCGCCAGCTCCGGCTTCCACCCAAGACATCATGGCCAACATGACGAGGGTCCTCAAGCAGCATAAAGAAGCCCTCTCGCTCGAATTCAAATCGGCCATAACACCGCTGGAGCAGAAACTGGACTTTGTTCAAGCCACGGTCACCGACCACGAGCATCGCCTATCCTCACTCGAGGAGAACGCTAACCAACTCAGCGATCAAGTCGGGATGCTACAGGCTAAGTGCGAGGCTATGGAAGAAAGCTACGCTAAGCTAAAGGCTAAAACCATCGATCTTGAGTCCCGTTGCCGCCGCAATAATATAAGAATAGTCGGCCTACCGGAATCTATAGAAGGCACGCAGCCCACGACTTTTTTCTCCAAGGTGCTGGTGGACATTCTTGGTGAAGGGACCCTCCACGCCCCCCCAGAGCTTGATCGTGCTCACAGAGCCCTCACAGCAAAACCACCCCCGGGATCCAGACCCAGAGCGGTAATCGCCCGCGTCCACCATTACAAAACCAAGGAAGCGATCATCCAGGAGGCCAGACGAAGACGAGGTGAGCTGTCTTATCAGGGAAATCCGGTGGCGATATTCGAGGACTACTGCCCCGAGGTCATCGAACAGCGCACGGCGTACCGGGGGGTGATGTCGAAGCTGTACCAACAAGGCCTGAAGCCATCACTGTTGTACCCAGCTAGGCTCCGGATCACAACTAAAGAGGGGAGGAAGAAAATGTTCACATCGGTGGAGGATGCTGAGGCTTTCGCGTCTCGCAGCAATGATGTGGCACACTCACCAACCCGGGAGGAGCGGTAACTCACTCAAGGTGGCCAATCCTATAGCAATGCTGCTACCTATATATTAGCATGACAAGCTAATGTTTACAATGAACGTTGCGTTCGCTTTCTCTGTTTACACCTAGTAGGCCTTTTTATAGCACTTTGAATACAACCTAAACATGTGTTCCACGTTGGACTGTCTTTATAATGATGCTTTTGTACATTCGGCTGCCCTGTAGTGGTTGTAGTGTTTTTTTTTCTTTCTTTTCTTCTCTCTCTTTCGCAACAAGCTGCGGCAATAACATTTTCACATGGACACAACGGGGGCCGCCATATTGTTACTCATACGGAGTCTGTTTCACACGGTTGCATAGCAACAGAGACATGTGCTTGTGAACTCAGCCACCACACACCGCACTTGAATGAGGCTCCTTACAACTCCAGAAAGAAAGCTTCTGTTTATTTATGGCACCTCAAATCTTTTATCTTGCTTACTTATCATCTTGACTATTATAATTGGTGCTACTTTTAATTTATTTTACTTTACCACTAGTACTACAGTATCTGTACTGTTTCACCCACCTTAGTTAGTGGCGTTTGACAGCCAAGTGTACATAAGACAGCTTTTATTTATTTACATTATTTGGCCTGCTACCATTATGACTGTTATCATTGGTTATATCTCTTTGTTTATTCTTCTACTGCTTTAGTTCTGTATCATAGTGCCATTTGATAGAAGAGTATTCAAAAGAGCTGAGGTCTCTGAGAATCCTACTGTCATATGGGATTGAGGTAATTCCACAGGAAGTATATGTGCAGTTCTGTAAAAGTTAGGAAGAGCTTGCAACTAGCTGTTGCAGTTGCTGTCTGGGATTTACATGTTTTTTCTTATTTTGTTTTTGTTTTTGGGTTTTGGGGGATTTTTTGTAGTCTCTCTGGGACAGAGACTGAGGGATATGTCACTGTGCCCCAAACTAGGCACACTACTGTGTTATTTCAGGGAGGCTGCGGTGGTGCTACCTCATGGAGGCTGCTTCACTTGGAAACCTTTAACTTACGAAGACGAGGTACAAGACTCATGGGTAGCCCCCTTAATTTTGTAAGTTGGAATGTCAAGGGCCTAAATCATCCAGTAAAAAGAAAAAAAATATTCACTCATCTCAAACAACTTAAAGCAGATATTGTCTTCCTACAGGAAACACATGTGCGTTCCTCTGATAACTCCAGACTTTTGGCGTGCTGGGCGGGGCAGCATTTCCACTCTTCCTTCCAGGCAAAGGCAAGAGGGGTCTCCATCCTGGTAGCCAATCACATATTATTTGAACCAGACAGCGTTACAGCAGATAAAAATGGGAGATTTGTAATTGTCTCTGGGAAGCTATTTAATACAAAGGTTATCCTTGCCAATGTATACGCTCCAAATGTAGATGATGTCAGCTTTTTTGACCGTGTCTTCTCGCTTCTTCACGACCTCGACTCGCATTTCCTAATACTCGGAGGGGACTTAAACTGTTGGTTGGACCCAACCTTAGATCGCTCTTCTAGCAGACCTGGGGCAGTGAGTAAATCAGCCCTGTGTATTCAGTCCTTTCTCTCAGAATTCGGGGTGTCGGATATATGGCGGTTTCTCCACCCGCGGGATAGACAATACTCCTTTTTCTCTAGCGCTCATCACTCGTACTCTAGAATAGATTACATCTTTATTGACAATAGATTGATCCCCCAAGTCCGCTCTTGTACATACCACGGTATTGTCATATCCGACCACGCCCCTGTGGTAATGGCACTGTTTCTTCCTAATGCACCACAACCCATGAGGCAGTGGCGCTTTAACTCAAGCCTACTCTCAGATACCGAATTTGTCAAATTTATTGAACAAAAAATTAGCTTCTTTTTTGAAACTAACATCACTTCTGATGTGTCTGCTCTCGTGATCTGGGATACACTTAAGGCCTACTTAAGAGGGGAAATCATAGCATTCACCGCAAATAAGAAAAAACTCTCTCAGAAAGAACAACTAGACTTGATAGCCAAAATTAAAGAGATTGATCAACAATATGCACATACTCAGACCCCCGAACTATACAACAAACGTCTGGAACTAAAAACTAGGTTTGACCTTCTTACCACCTACCAAACACAGAACATACTGTTAAAAAACAAGAGTAACTACTATGAACACGGCGAGAAATGCGGAAAGCTCCTGGCTAGCCAACTAAAAGGGCAAAGGGCTAAACAACTCATAAAAAATATTAACACTAAAAATGGAGAGGTCACTGTAGATCACACTAAAATAAATGACACCTTTAAAGATTTCTACTCTGAACTCTACACCTCCCAATGCGATGATGTTGCTGCACCAATTAAGGCATTTCTTGACCCACTACCCATTCCAACAATTTCCCCTGAGGTGGCAGGGGGATTGGAGGTGCCTCTTACCCAAACAGAAATAGCTCAAGCAATAGCCTCAATGCAATCAGGGAAATCGCCAGGCCCAGACGGCTTTCCGGCCGAATTTTTCAAGAAGTTCTCAACACTTCTATCTCCATTCTTGACAACCGTCCTAACTGAATCACTTGAGCAGGGATCACTTCCCCCATCAATGAACGAGGCTCGAATAGTTCTTATTGCAAAGAAAGGAAAGGATCCTGCTCACTGCGCCTCATACAGGCCGATTTCTCTCCTAAACACGGACGCGAAAATCTTCGCCAAGACGTTAGCACATAGACTGGATGATGTGACCCCCTCAATAATAACACAAGATCAGACGGGTTTTATTAAGAACCGCCATTCATTCTTTAATGTCCGACGTTTATTTAACATTCTGTACCCCACCTCAAACAACACACCTGAGTGTGTTGTTTCCTTAGATGCCGAAAAGGCTTTCGATCGGGTGGAGTGGGTGTACTTATTCAAGGTTCTGGAGAAGTTTGGATTCGGACAATCATTTATAGCCTATATCAAGTTGCTTTATACCTCTCCCATTGCTAAAGTTCAAACAAACAGTATAATATCTCAGTCTTTCACCCTAAGCCGTGGAACCCGTCAGGGCTGTCCACTGAGCCCGATCCTTTTCGACCTAGCAATTGAACCACTTGCTGTGGCCCTCCGAAATAATTTAAATATTCCTGGCATCTTGAGAGCAGACACAGAACATAAAGTATCGCTATATGCCGATGATCTCTTATTATATTTGTCAGATCCGATTGCATCTCTACCCACAGTGCTCGCCTTGCTCAAACAGTTTGGATCCATATCTGGGTATAAGGTTAACATGCATAAGAGTCAGCTTTTTCCAATCAACAATGAGGCACTTGGCCTAGACTATAGCAATGTACCATTTCAAATTGAGAGGAAACAATTTATTTATCTGGGAGTAACAGTCACAAGACAATTTAATAATCTTCTGAGAGAAAACTTTTTTGCCTTGCTAAATCAGGTAAAGACTTCGCTCACACAGTGGTCCCCCCTCAAGCTATCTCTCGCCGGACGAATAAATTCCATAAAAATGAATGTTCTTCCGAAATTCACATATCTATTCCAGTGCATCCCAATATTTATTCCCAATTCATTTTTTATGTCACTCAATTCAATAATCTCTTCATATATATGGCAGGGTAAGAGGCCTAGGCTTAACAAAACCTTGCTTCAAAGGCCAAAAAAAGTTGGAGGCATGGGGCTACCTGACTTCCGCCACTACTATTGGGCCGCTAACATTCGCTGCATAGCCTTCTGGACCCACTCTCATTTGCGATCTCAGGGCCCAGACTGGACCCTTTTGGAGCTCAACTCATGCAAAGACGTCTCTCTTGAGGCACTCTTAGGTTCACCCCTGGATGGCTCCTCCCCAAAACCTCTGGTCAATCCCGTGGTGCGCCACACCCTTAAGATATGGGCCCAGTTTCGAAAGTTCTTTGGCTTAAAACGCCTTTCCCTCTTGAGCCCAGTTGCCTCTAACCACCTTTTCGCCCCCTCATGCTCCGACCCAACTTTTAAGACATGGCACAGGAATGGTATCAAACGTTTTGCAGACCTGTTTATAAATGGATATTTTGCCTCCTTCAGCCAATTGTCTGTGAAATACAATCTACCAAAAACGGACTTCTTTCGATACTTACAGGTTAGACAGTACATTCGCTCCCACCTACCTAGCTTTCCCTCAAAACCAGACATTAACCCGATAGATTCCTTTCTTTCTTTTGACCCGTTATCTAAAGGCTCAATGTCTAAATTATACAGGAACATATCCATACTGTTGCCCCCGTCCCTGGATAAGACAAGATCGGCCTGGGAACAGGATTTGGGACCCTTGTCTGATGACCAGTGGGACTCTATATTACGGGCAATACACAAAACCTCATTCTGTGCTAGACACTGTTTGATTCAGTTCAAGATTGTCCATCGGGCTCACATGTCTAAGACTAAGCTGGTTAGTTTTTACCCTAACCTAAGTCCACTCTGTGACAAATGCAAAACCAATGACGGTACCCTCTTCCACATGTATTGGATGTGCCCCAAATTACAGATATTCTGGAACAATGTTTTCAATACTTTATCTCAGATTTTGGGCAGAAATGTTGTCCCTAGCCCCACCTTAGCTCTATTTGGCATTGTCACTGGTGACAACCCCCAATTGACACTCAGTGAGCAACATATGGTCGGTTTTGCCCTGCTTCTGGCCAGACGCACAATTCTGCTTAGGTGGAGAGATGCTGCCTTGCCCACGCTGAGCCAATGGCTTCAAGATATAATGACCTGTCTCAAGTTGGAAATGCTGCGCTTCTCTATTGGCGGCTCAGAGAAAAAGTTCTATAAAACATGGGATCCTTTTTTATCATACTTTAATAACACCCAAACAACATAAACATGCTTAGCTTCGGCCCTTGACATAAACATTCGCAGCCTGACCCCCTGTGAGGGGAAAACACCACAAGCTAATGTTTGTTCTGTGCCTTAAAAGTGCTTTCAGTACTGTGAGGGGAGGGGGGAGGGGGGTTGTTACGTGCGGGATTGTACATGTTGGACCCTGCACCTGTTATTTGTTAAAATAAGGATCTACTGTCTGCTGTGTGATCAACTTGAATATGTGTCTGAAAAATCCTAATAAAAATATTTGAAATTAAAAGATAAACAGGTCCCTAGGGTTATTCTGTCCAAACCTTTAAACCAAACCTAGCCAATAACAAGTGCACTGATCAAAGAGGGAAGCTGCCGTTAACAGGCGTGCCAAGCTTACTATTTCTGGGTGAGGGGCTGCTCTGCCAGGACTAGTGGCTTGGGGAAGCGGGACAGATGTCAGGATGAAGGCAGTTAGAACCTAGGCGAGTTCCCTCATCACCAGCTTAAACATTCTATAGAAATTCTACTCTGGTCCATGACCGTTAGAACTTTAGAACTTACCCTTGTAACGGAGAGCTGGTCCAGTAAAAGCCTTTTTCACAAGGGCTTATTACCGGGGATCTAACACCTGCTGTTGCTGATGTTGCTGTCTACAGTGGGTACTTGTTACGACTTAACTACATGTGTGCGGATGTGATGCAGTGTGTGTGTGATGTAGTGGATGGCTGGACCTGTATCGAGGAGCAAGGGTGGGTTACTCACGGTCGCTGGCTGGAACGGGACCCGACGCCAGGCCTTCACCTGTTCCTCATTACACACCGGCGTTCACGGCGAGCCCAAGCGCGAGGGTTGCTTCGCCTCGGTGGCTCAGCGTTCAGGTTTTATTAAAAGCTTCTTTTCGTCGAGCGTAGGTGAGAATCTAAATCATAACACAAAACCAAAACGAAAGCGGGGGAGACGAGACGCCACTCCTTTGGTCCTCTCGTTTCTTCTCTCTTCTCACACAGGTGCACCGCATCAGTTAATGCATACGCACGCCCCCAGGAACCCCAACCCCGCCTCTTTCAGTCCAGCCAATGAAAGACGTGCCTGAGTGTGTGTGCTGTGGATGTGTGTGCACTGTGTGTCTCATTCATAACATCCCTACCCCCATAAAGAAAAAAACAAAACAAAACCCAAAACAACTTCACCTACTGTATTTTCTACTTTTCTATTTTTGTTTTTTTTTCCTTTTTACATTGTTTATTAAAAATCACTAGTCTGACCACTAAGTTGCAAAACGGGCTCTGGCATCTCTCCACTTCGAAACCACCATCCTCAATGCCTTGACAGAGCATCCGCCAAAACATTCAGCCTGCCGGGGACATGCTGTATGCTCAGACTGTATGGTTGCAGAATAAGACTCCATCTGAACAATCTCTGGTTTTTCCCTTTGAACTTCTCGATAAACACCAAAGGATTATGATCTGTATAGACCAGCAGATCCCCTCGGTTGCCTGACACATAAAACTCAAAGTGCTGAATAGCAAGCACCAAGGCCAGGGCCTCCTTTTCAATGGTTGAATATCTCTTCTGATGCTGGTTGAGCTTCTTTGAAAAGTAAGCTATGGGTCGATCCACCCCCTTCCCATCTGCCTGCAGGAGCGCCCCCCCAACTAGGTCAGATGCATCCACAGCTAACTTGAACGGAGTGGAGAAGTCTGGGGCCTTCAGCACCGGCTCACAAGACAATATAGCTTTCACTCTGTCTAGGGCCTGCTGACATTCTCCCGACCACGCAAACTTCACCCCCTTTTTAAGAAGACTTGTCAGTGGAGCTACCACTCTGGCAAAATTAGGCACGAACCTTCGATAGAACCCGCTCATGCCAAGAACACGCATAAGCTCTCTTTTGGTTTTAGGTGCTGGGAAATCCAAAATGGCCTGTACTTTCACCTGTCTTGGCTTCACAGCCCCTCGCCCCACTTGATGACCAAGGTACGTGACCTGCCCTTTTCCAAATTCACATTTTGGCAGGTTCACCACCAGCCCAGCTGTTTCCAGCCGTTCAAAAAGCTGCCCAATGTGTAAGACATGTTCAGACTAGGACGAACTATACACTACCACATCATCAATGTAAGTGACCACATTCTCCAGATCCAGTGTCACCTCATTCATCAATCTTTGGAACGTTGCCGGAGCGTTCTTCATTCCGAAAGGGAGAACTCTGCACAAATAAAGAGCTTCAGAGGTAACAAATGCAGACACAGTTTTTGCTCGGTCGGTAAGTGGCACTTGCCAATAGCCTTTCAGCAGGTCAAATTTGGATACAAAGAGAGCATTTCCTATTTTATCAATACAGTCTTCTAACCTTGGTATAGGATAGGCATCAGATTTTGTCACATTATTTACTTTCCGGAAGTCAATACATGGACGCACGGTATTATCAGGCTTGAGCACTGGTACTAGTGGCGAGCTCCAATCACTTACTCCCAGTTCTATAGCTCCAATCTCCATCATGTAGTCCAGCTCACTCTTAACTCCGACCCATTTTTGAGGAGGGATTCTGTATGGATGCTGTTTAATTAGGTAATGCATCACCAGTATCAACATCATGTGAAACCAACGTAGTGAGGCCAGGTGTGTCCTTAAACAGAGCCCTGTGCTTTTCAACTAACTCCACCACATCTTTAGCTTGCTCTGGTGGCAGGTAGTCCAGGTGTTCCCACAATGTTGCAACTACTTGGGAATTCAGTAGCCGCGGAGGCACAGGCTCCTGAGACACACTTCCACCCTCACTCTCCTCCAACTTCTCTCGCTCAGCTGAAGACAACACACATACTGGGACAGACTGCACAGGGCCAGGTGGGTTACGTTCAACATATGGCTTAAGGAGGTTGACATGGCACAGCCTGGTTTTCTGCCTGCGCTCAGGTGTGCTAACCACATAGTTACATTCACCCACCCGCTTCATGATGGTGTAGGGACCACAAAATTTCACACCCGCCTGTCCCTCGTCATTGGCAACAACACCAATACTCTTTCACCCACTGCAAAAATGCGCTTAACAGCTCTTTTATCATAGTGATCTTTCATCTTCCTCTTTGATGCTTGTAGGTTAGCTCTGGCCACCTCACAGGCTGACTGCAGCCGGTCTTTAAAGGTGGCCGCGTACTGCAGCACCCCACCCTGCCTTGTAGAGTCGAGGAGCTTTTCTTTGGCCATCTTAAGGGGACCTCTGACTTCATGGCCATAAACTAACTCAAAGGGACTGAAACCTGTGGATTCATTTACGGCATCCCTCACAGCAAAAAGCAGAAATGGTATGGCTGCATCCCAATCCCCAGGGCACCCTACACAATACGTCTTAATCATGGTTTTCAGGGTTTGGTGATAACGTTCTATCGCACCCTGTGACTGTGGGTGGTAGGCTGAGGAAATCACCTGCATAATGCCAAGCTAATACATGACCTCCTGAAAGACACCTGACGTGAAATTGGTACCTCTGTCATGCTGAACCTCTGTAGGCAGACCAACTCTTGAAAATAACTGGAGTAAAGCATCAACAATGGGTCTTGTCTTGATGTTTCTCAAAGGTATCACTTCTGGAAATCGTGTGGCCACGTCCATTATAGTCAATACGTACTCGTTTCCCTTCTTGGTTTTTGGCAGGGGGCCCACACAATCAATTACCACCCGTGAAAATGGCTCTTCCATAACAGGGATGGGGCACAGGGGGGCAACAGGAATTTTTTGATTAGGTTTGCCAACAACCTGGCATGCATGACAGGACCTACAGTATGCCACCACATCTTTGTGCATTTTTGGCCAGTAAAAATGCCTCATAATTCTCTGCTGCGTTTTGCGTATGCCCAGATGGCCGGCCCAAGGAGCCTCATGGGCTAAACGTAGCACTGCCTGTCTGAAACTGGTAGGTAACACAACCTGTGCCATTACAGACCAACACTCATCCGCAGGCCGGTCAGGAGGCCGCCATTTTCGCATTAGGACTTCATCTTGTAAGTAAAATCCCTCTGCTACTCCCTGACTCTCCTCAAAAGTCATAGCAGTTTCCTTTAAAGGGGACACGGAAGGATCGGTGCCCTGCTCTGCCACTAAGGCCTCACGTGAGAACTGGCTGCATTCCCCTACCCCAGATAATTTTGCGAAGAACGTATCTGCTAACTCCACTGCTGGCTGCTCTTTCCTAGGTGCTGTAGCGTCAGTGAGCTGGGTCATGGAACGTGTCACTACACATGCTGCAAAAGTCTCAGGGTACTCTCTTTCGAGACTTAGGGTCTCAGACACTTCACAAGGCTCCTCCCTGACTACAGGAGCTACATCACTACCCCCTGTTTCTACACAAGAAACTTCACCATCACTGAGGTGAACACGGGTGCCGGCAAGATCATTTTCTAAAAGGAAGGTGATTCCTTCTATAGGTAAGGATTCAATTATCCCCACCACCACCGGCCCACTTATTAGATTAGTTTTCACCAAAACCCGGTGGAGTGGTGCAGGGACAAACTGATTTCCAACCCCTTTAACCAAC
This sequence comes from Decapterus maruadsi, assembly GCA_030347415.2. Classification (NCBI taxonomy): domain Eukaryota; kingdom Metazoa; phylum Chordata; class Actinopteri; order Carangiformes; family Carangidae; genus Decapterus; species Decapterus maruadsi. The sequence continues at coordinate 689,064 of CM064904.1, read as the reverse complement.
ACAGAAGCATCCTGGGAGGTGGCAGGTGGCAAATCGACTACTCCCTTCAACAGCAGGGATTGACGGGCCCCTGAATCTCTGAGTACCAGGACTGGTACTTCATCCACCCTCTTCTGACACAGACACTGTACCTTGTGAGACAAAGCCTTCATATCCTGGTGGTGCTAAACCTGGGGGTGAAACATTCTCTGCCTGTTGTCTGTCTTTAACATGGGTGTTTACAAGAGCCACAGATTTACTAAAGTCTTTGTTTCTTAACGCTGGACATGCAGATTTAATGTGGCCCATTCTTTTACAGTAGTGACAAATGATTTCAGAGCGAGGAGGGCGATCGCCCCTCCTTGGTTCGGGTTGAAACCTACTGTGTAACCTGTTCGGGACTGGGGCAGGGGCAGGTCTCATGGGTGCCCCTCACTCTTCTCCTGTGCTCCTTTCCTGCTTAAAGGGCCTTCCCCTCCCTGGCATGTCACGGTGGCTGAGCTCATAAGAATCTGCCATCATGGCTGCTTTCCTAAGGTTTTTAACCTCCAAATCATTGAGGTGGGCTTCAACATACTGTGGTACACTTCTTTTAAATTGTTCCATTAACATTAACTCTCTGAGATCCTGAAAAGTGAAGACTTTGTTTGACCCTAGCCATCTATCAAACTCTGCTTCCTGTCTCCTAGCCAAATCCAGAAAGGTCTCATCACCCCTGCATCTAAGTGACCTAAACTTCTGTCTGTAGGCCTCGGGGACCAGCTCATAAGCAGCAAGCACTACTTTTCTTACTACCTCGTAGTCCCTGCTCTGGTTAGCGTCTAAAGAAGCATAGGCTTCCTGGGCCTTTCCTTCCAGGGCAGTTTGAACAAGCAGACTCCATTTGTTCTCAGGCCATTCCAGATCCTTGGCAATTTTTTCAAAAGCGTCAAAAAAAACTGTTACTTCATTGGGGTTAAATCTAGGCATTAAACTCAGGTAACTGCTAAGGTCAAAACGGGTTTCATGTTTATGCTGCATCTGGGAGTTTGCATGCTGTAGCCGCTCTTTCTCTAATGCAATCTTGGCGAGCTCCACCTGGAGTTCTCGCTCCCGCTGCTGGGCTTGTTGCTCCCGCTGCTGGGCTTGTCGCTCTTTCTCCTGTTCTGTGGCAGGGTCCGATAACTACAAAGCCTCAACCAAAATGTTCACCACCTCCACCCTTCTTATGGTGGGAGCGATCTCTATTTCAAAAGCTTCAGCAACTTCAATTAATTGTTCCTTTTTCAATTTCCTAAGGTCACTCCTGTCAAAATCATTTTTGCAAAATTCCTCCACATCAAATGTTGCCATTTTAGCCTCTCTGATCAAGAACACGACACGTGACAAAACAAAAACCAATCTGGGGATACAACCACAAACCCACAGATTCAAAGCCAAGTCATAACAACAACGATCCTCCACGATTTGGCGTCCAAGATCACGGGCTTACTACACAATAGTCCCCCGCGGAGTTCACTTCCTCCTACACTTTAAATCCCCCACTCACGTAACTGCGCGTCTCAAATCAAAATGCCCCTTGCGCGGCCAAACAATCCACTCAAAATACACCTCGAAAAGACATGGCACAATACAACCTGAATAATACTACGTTCGTTACACCGCAAACGCGCCTGACACGATTAACAAACACTAAATCACTACCACTACACTCTACTTGGAGATGTTTCTCCCACGCAAACAACTGTTTTAGCGAGAGCTCCGGTACTGTGCAACTAATTTGCACCGAGGTCAAAGCCCCTTTGACGAGCTGAATACAACTCCGGTAGCACCCCTCTCTCGCAAACAGTAATGTTTGTGTGTAGCTAACGCTAATGCTATGGCTAACTAGACGGCGACTTTTATCGCTAGTCTAGGCCACTAAAGTAATTCAGATCCCGGACGAGCCCCCAATAAATGTTACGACTTCACTACATGTGTGCGGATGTGATGCAGTGTGTGTGTGATGTAGTGGATGGCTGGACCTGTATCGAGGAGCAAGGGTGGGTTACTCACGGTCGCTGGCTGGAACGGGACCCGACGCCAGGCCTTCACCTGTTCCTCATCACACACCGGCGTTCACGGCGAGCCCAAGCGCGAGGGTTGCTTCGCCTCGGTGGCTCAGCGTTCAGGTTTTATTAAAAGCTTCTTTTCGTCGAGCATAGGTGAGAATCTAAATCATAACACAAAACCAAAACGAAAGCGGGGGAGACGAGACGCCACTCCTTTGGTCCTCTCGTTTCTTCTCTCTTCTCTTTTCTCACACAGGTGCACCGCATCACTTAATGCATACGCACGCCCCCAGGAACCCCAACCCCGCCTCTTTCAGTCCAGCCAATGAAAGACGTGCCTGAGTGGGTGTGCTGTGGATGTGTGTGCACTGTGTGTCTCATTCATAACAGTACTAGTTTCATTTGGAGGATTTCATGCGAGATTCACGCGTGAGGCACGGGAGAGCCAGGCGGATTTTTTGTGGAGGAGTTCACCAGAAGCTGCAGTACGCCCAAACAACCGCCAGGTGGCATCTGTGAGCAGGATAAAACGCCTCAGCAGTGAACACGAATGGGGAATGCAATATAATAATAATAGTCTTTCAATGACAAAATGTAACAACGGCAGCTACAGTATACTCTCACTCTCTTTTTTAGGTCCTCTGTCTCGTCAGCTCCAAACACACCCGTCTTGTGTTTTTAAAATGAGCCAACTACTGTAGGCCTACAGTAGTGCCGCATTTCTCACTGCGCACCATGTATGAGAGTGGAGCTGGATGATTACTCGTGAATGAACGGGTCTGTGTCACTTTGGGGCTGGGCGATAAAACAGAGAAATAAATAGAGGGGAAAGTTAGAGTGAGGGGTGGTGAGGATAGGCAATTTTAAACAGGTGGGTTTTGAGTTTTGTTTTAAAGAGAGGGAGAGAGTCGGTGTTACGGATGTGAGGTGGTAAGGAGTTCCAGAGACGGGGAGCAGAGCGACTTAAAGCTCTGCTCCCCATGGTGCTGAGGTGAGCAGGGGGAAATAACTTTCCCTCGATAGAAGACGCGGCCGATACAAAGTCGATTGGTTTCATTCATCTATGTTTTGACAGACAACACAAACAGCCAGTAATGAGACCGGTGACACCGCCAGCCAGCCAGCCGGCCTGGACTGGAAGGAGTCCGGGTCAAAACCTCAAGCCCCGGTCCGAGTTAACGCGGTACTACGAAGCTGGTTATCAACCCAGCTTCACGCTCCGTGCCAGTTGACATCAAAGGAGACGTGTGTGTGTTATTGAAAGCAAGGCTGGTGTGTGTATGAAAATCGCCATGGACCACGGAACGCATCTGGACTGGGGAGGGGGGTTCTTGTACCTGGGTTACTGTTACCAAGTATATGAAAATAAAAGTGGAGAAGCTCCGGACAGAGTTGCGGTGATTGTACTGTATCCACCTGTATCCACTTCAACACACATAGTCTATATTTTCCAGATCAAATCTGTTGGATTAATCACGCTGATTATCCGGGAACTGCCCATTGGTCCGACCTCCCAATGGTCCGACCTCCCGTTACACCGACAAAATACCCATTGGTCCGACCTCCCATTGTTTCGACCTCCCGTTATTCCGACAAAATCAACCACAAGTCGGACCAATAGGAGGTCGAACCAATGGGTGGTCCCGTTAGTCCGAACTGTCATCACTACTTTCTGACAAGCTCTTCCATTCATACGAGCATGCAGCTTTCTCTCTCCCCCCACACGCGCGGCCCAGAATCTCCCCATATGATGAACCCCAGAGAGTAAAGTAAATACACTTTTTATTCTCTCCCCGCTCCGCGAGCCTGCTGCAGCCGCCGCGCCAGCTGACAGTAGACTGAGAGAGGGAGAAAGAAAGAGAGAGTAAATTTGGCTTTGGTTGTGTTCAGGCAATGAAGAAAGGAGTTGGTTAAGTTTAGTAAAAACGCCAGGTAGAGGCTAGACAGGCCAGAAGCAGAATGCGCGCTATATGTCACGAAGTGCTTGTTTTGCAGTTAATTATGCACATCCGCGCAGCAGTGCGTAAAAGTCGTGCGTAATGACAGCTCCTAGTTGGTGTAAACTGCACCTCTTCTTCCACGTGTGTCTTATTGACAGACAGGTGGAGCCTATATGAATAATTATATAAATGCATGGTGAATGTTGGGAATGGAGAGTTGGTTTAATACTAGTCCAGTTCGAACTAATGAGGACCTCCCATTAGTTCGAACTCTCATTACTCCGATTGTCGGACCAATGGGAGGTCGGACTAATGGGTGGTCGGACCAATGGGAGGTCGGACTAATGGGTGGTCGGACCAATGTCATGGACCCGATTATCCATACGAGAGGCAGGCTGCCGGTTCTTTGGCCACTGTTTAAAAATAGTCAGAATTATGAGTAAAGAATTAGCATTGCAAGTTTAATCAGACTTCTAAATAGGCTAGCGCACATGGACGCGTGAGGTTCTGTGTGATTTATCTGCTGCCTTGAATCCACCCTTTATACGTGCGCGTTCACAGATTCACAATAAGACAAGCCAGGGTTAAGTTAATAACCAGCGTCGCTGATCCGGAGTGACAGTGTTGTGAAAATCGCTACAGTGAACTGGTGCTCTGGTTTTTAGCTGCTGCAGTTTAAAAGAAAATTGATTGATTGATTTATACTTAACGAAATGAAACTAAAACAACCTATTATATTGATACATTGTTGTAAAAAAAAAAAAAAAAAACAGAAACGAAAATGAACAGAATGAAGAATGTACCCTAATCCTAACGAAATTAACTTAGACCTCACAATTTACAAAGGGGACAATAGCTGCCTGCAAACAATATTTCGAAAACTAAATCACATGAGCAAAGCCTCGCATAACATAGAAACGGGGCAGAGGAAGGGAGACACAGACTGCTCATTTTGTTGTTTGACTGCGTAGATGTTTTTCTTTTATTCTCTGTCGCCCTCCCTTTCACACACTCACAATAAAACAGTGTGATTGGTTGAAAGCTGATAATTAGCCATGTGCTTACAAGCTGATTGGCCGAAACCTAGAACAAAGCAGCGTGAATGGCCAATCGCCATGTGTTAACAGTCTACATGTAAATCAGATGTTGACAGATGTTGACAGTTATCAACAAACTGACACCTCCACAGATATTCTCTCTCTCCATTCCAACATTATATGTTGTGTGCGTTCATATCAGTAATAACAAACCATGTGTTATTCACTCTGAACAACCCATAGGCCTTTATCTAGCATCAGACACAGACTGCATCATGGCAAACCTGTATGATCATCCTCATCTTCTAATCTATAGGCTATGCAATGTTGAGTAAATTGAAAGAAATTAAATCAGAAATTAAAAGCAGTCTCCTCCTTTTATTTGCAGCAACACTGTTGCTTCAGGCTGTGATCAGCTTTTTTATATCGCTGTAGCCTTGGCTACTTTTCATTAAAACAACCTGCTGCTCTTGGCTGAAACAAAGCCACTGTTAACAAAATCAACATCTAATCCGTCCCTTCAGCTGCGGACAGATGTGTATAAATGCTCCGCTCGTGAGTCCAGTGGCATCGGGTCCAGGCTGCTGGCACGGACGAAGCAGTGTAGAAACTGTTTGAGCGATCGTCGGCTATGAGGTGGTTGTTCACAAGAACTTGCAGAAAATAGATAAATATATAATAGAGAACCACTGACCGCTATTGATCGTATTAAATGCTCAGAAATCAAGGTTGTTTAATTTTAATAAGTAATGCTTCAGAAACCATCGAACACACAGGCCTATTGTAGCCTATATTTAGGAAAGGTCGCGGACTTGGAGACCTGTAGCCTAGTTTAGTGAACAGTAGCCGCTGCAGAATGATGCGCTACAGACCTGAGTGTTTATAAACTGTTACTTCAGCTTTTACAAAGGCTGATTTTCTGCTTGATCCATGATGGTAAATTTAAAAACTAAATGCATGGTAAAAGTAACATTACTAATATTTTAGAGATCACAAATTCACAAATCATGTTTTCTATTATTAAAATTCTAATTAAACATTGCGTCAGGTCGGACCACGGGTTCTTTTTTTATTTATTTTTGCCGTGGTCCAGCCGAGAGACGCTTGTGAGTCCGGCGAGGTGTATTCACAACATTTAATTTGCTCAAACCTGCAGCCAGACCGAATACAGCTTTTTTTTTTTTTTTTTTTTTTTTTGATAAGTTACGGTAGGCATATGACGGTCTGGAAGCCATACGCTACAATATGACTATTGCACGCCACTGACGGTGAGTGTGTAAATCTTTGCCCCATAACAACCCAACCTCCATGGCCCCCCCACCTCTAATATGAATCCGGCGCCGCTGCGAAGCAGTTTAGAAACTGTTTAAACGAGCGATCGTCGGCTATGAGGTGGTTGTTCACAAGAACTTGCAGAAAATAGATAGATATATAATAGAGAACCACTGATCCTGTTGAACGTAACCACTGTGATACAATAAATAAAATCGACATTGATGTGACTGAGCCGCGTTGCGGTCCCTCTGTCCATTCACTCTCTTGCTCTCTCGACCATAGCTGCAGCTGAAGTAGCCATGGTCTGTGAACAGCGCCACTCTCTCATTGCAGCTACGTTGTGGTCAAACGCGGAATTACTTAAAAATCTTCTCAGTACGATGCTTCCACCTAGTGGCTACAATGTGACCTGCAGTTTCACGCACTGCGTGAATCACGCTGAGCGTGAGGCAAACGTCCAAATGAAACTAGTACCCACTGTATTTGCAGCTGGTCTTGAACTAGTCTGAACATTAGCACAATGTTAAATTATTTCTGATCATTTTGTGCAGATGCATTTTTTTTTTTGATTTGCATGTGTTTCAAACCATGGTAAATCACTGTTAATAATAGGCTTTATACACAGCTCCACCAATTCCTGAACTTAAACCAGCTCCTTTATTTCCTGTCTGGGCTATTGGACAAACTGATTAATCCAGGTGTGTCTGACCATTGTTGTGACTACTGAGCTCAGAGTCAGACACACCTGGATAATCAGTTAGTCCAATAATGTAAGACAGGAAATAAAGGAGCTTAAATGTTCAGGAAGTAGTGGAGCTCTGCATAAACTGTGTTAGGCTGTTGTGAGGAATCATTACATGTGTGACATGTGACAACCTCTTCACACTACTGTAGGCTAGGCATTAATATCTATGACTATTATATTTAAAGATATCAGCGGAATGGTTTTGTTAATACAAGTCCTAATAGTCCTATTTTCCGTCAGAAATCACTTCCATAGAGTGTTTGGTCTCTCCGTCACTCTGCTCTGCTGTAAACCAGGAGAAAACTTTCCTTGTGGGATACAAGTGTTATCCAATGAGGAGAGAGAACGGCATGAAGGGCTGTGTGTGCAGCCAAGGGATGCGTGTGAATGTGGTGATGTAGGGACGAGGACCAATAGATGCCTGACGAGGGCGGGGGCTGCTAACTCATGGTGCGTTCAAGGAAATTCGTAACTTGTGTTTTTCCGACCTGTGAAGTCATACCAGTTCGATCTGGCACGAGTTCACGGGACGGAAGTTATGAGAGGCCGTTATAGTGACTTTCACAGGCAACAGGACGGTAAAAACACGAGTTATGGGTTACCTGGAACGCCACAAAGTTGTAAGTCATGACTTAAAGCCGTAATTTACGGTTTCAAAAGCCTGGAATGCAGCATTAGCCAAAACGACCGGATCGCTGATATCTGCTTTAAGTGGGATATTGTAACTTTATGTTTTGGATCAAACAAGTGGCCCATCTTGGCCTATAGCTACATTAAGTGATAACCTCAATAAGGTGCACTGTACGCGCCCCCATTCCAGTCGAAAATATTTTCCAAAGAGAAAAATTAAGTATTTTAATTGTGTTAATACAAGAAATTGACTGTGTACAAAATACAGAGGCCTACATGAAAAGTGTCGCCTTTTGACCCCTCTCTCACGCCCCCCCCCCCCAAAAAAAAAAACAAAAAAAACTCAAAGGTGACAACCCTAGGCCAGACGCTGCTTCATCGCCGCTGTTCAGAGTCGGGGCAGATGCACAGTAACCATAGACATACGGTCAACAACAGTCACCTGTTACCAGCATTACCATAGCGAGGAGCTAATGTGCCCTTTTTTAAAACCTCCTCTCCTTCAGCCTCATTCTCACTGCTGCAGATGGTGCTGCAACCCAACTACAGCTGTTAGCTGATTGGCTGTTTGCCTGTCACTCCAGGGATGTTTCAGTGTTCCACATTATTTGTCTTTTGAATATAAAATATCATGATAGTCATGATAGTATAGGCTAATAGATTTTCTATTCTATTCTATTTTATTCTATTCTAATATATTGTCTTCACTTTATTAAGATTAGATTCCGCGGGTGAAATTGCAATAATAAGGCGACTTGACTTGACCTATGCAGGACTTGACTTGGACTTGACTTGACAAAACCTGTGACTTGGACTTGACTTGACTTGCCCAAAGAAAAATGACTTGGACTTACTTGAGACTTGAAGGTTAAGACTTGATCCCATCTCTGAATTCATCAATGGTATATTGATTAAGATGAAAACACACAACGTAATGTACAGATTGTTGAGTCCTTCTGACCTCAGTTTGTTTTGATATTAGTCTACATGTTTTACCCAGTTTTTCTGTGTCCACCACTCTCCCTCACCACGTTAAGGGATGTTTGATTTATTTAAATTTATAGCCTAATAGTACTAAAAAAAAAATCACCCAAAGTGTGGGAAATAAATTAGGTATTTGTTTCACACCTACCATGAGTGTTTTAGCTCTTTTGTTTGAAACGGGAAAAAGTTGCAAATACGATCTTTTGCTATCCTCAAAAAAAAAAAAAAATCATAAAAGGTCCGACTATTAGTCAACTACGGCAAAATCTGACGAATCAGATTCGACTATGAAAATCCTTAGTCGAAAAGAGCCCTACACTCCACCACAGACGAACGTTGGCAAATACTGCTTTAACTAGATAAAAGAGTCACGTCATCTAACTGCTTCTCAATGCCAAATATGGAAAGGTTGTTTAACATAAGAAGGGCGTAGGTATATGAGTGGAAAGTTACTGTCTCGCTAAAGAAGAGTATATAAATGCCAACACGGGTGAATGCAGGCAGAACACAGGGAGCTTACGAGCAGACTTTTTCTGTACTGTGTTCTCCAAAGATCTTTGCTAAATACATGTTGATATATCAACTCTAACTCTCTCGTGCAACGTGGTTCTTTCCTTGCATCAACCAACCGTGGGGAAGTCAGGCTGACTTCAACAAGATGTACAAATAATTTCAGTTTAAAATGTGTGACTTTGTTAGACCTGCGTGTAGAGCTGAGCATGAGGAAGAAGGCGTGGAGTGGACAGCAGTGGACAGTGTGTGTGGTAAGCATTGTGTTTCACCAGTAACGACTGTGAAGTGTTGTCGCTCTGACGACGCTCTGTGAGTTGGGACTCCATCACAGTTGAGGTGTTTGGTGTTGTAGCAGACAGGAGCTATGGGCTAACGGCACGCTCATCGTCAAGAGGAGACGCTGGTGATGAAACCTCCTGCACAGTCGCCATGGAGACTATCACCACCAGACCTTCACTTTCACTCACTTAAATACTAAAGGAACAAGTTACTGAACATTTCTGTCTCCACTACAAAGGAAGGAAGACACTGAACCTGACTGTCACTGATGATGTTACTGATGGACTCACCTGAACAGCTGATCTCCACGATGAAGGAAGAGGAATCTGATGATGATGATGAACAGTCCATCAGGGTAGATCCAGACTGAACACAGTAACGTCTGATCTCCCACATAGACCTCCATGAGGACTCATATCTTGTTCTTGTTGAAACAGCAGAGCCACAGTCCAGATCTCTACAGACTACAGATGATGCCTTCAGGTTCCAGTAGTCAGCGTCCACTGGTCTCCACTCTCCTCGTTCCAGCTGCAGCTCACCTGCACAGCGACTGGCTCCTCCCACCAACCTGACAGGCTCTGAACACAGAGAAGAGAGTGAAGAGTAAAAGAAGTGAACTTTGACCTTTTTATCCATGATCTAATTAATATTAACTGGAACCGATTTCAATTAATTCCTTATGTTAATGAGGCTTGGGATTTCTTTTATTGTGAAGTGATTAATGTAAGAAACAAGCATGCCCCCATACGATCTATTAGAGTTAAAGGCTCACACCTTCCCTGGATCAATTCTGATCTCATAAACCTCTTCAAGGAGAGAGATACAGCATGGGCAAAATATCGATCATCCAAACAGTCCAATGACTGGGAAACATACAGACTTTTAAGGAACAAATGCAAAACTAAATCAAGGAATGCTAAATCCAGCTATTATAATGATCATTTGTTGCAAGATTTTCACAACCCTCGGCATTTTTGGAGTCACCTTAAGAATGTTCTTAACAAAAACAGTAGAAACCCCATACATCAGCTTGATGTTGACAATAATATTATCTCTGAACCCCGTCTTATTTCTGACGCTTTTAATGAACACTTCTCCTCTGTCTCTCGTACCGTGCATACTACTCCCTATGCTATGACTGAATATCCTACTCCTTCCTCTGTGGATGGCTTGTTCTCCTTTAAGAAAATCATGCCTCTTGATGTCTATAATGCAATATGTGAGTTGAAAGAGAGCTGTAGTGCTGGTCCTGACGGCTTAGAAGCTAAATTTGTGAAACTCGCGGCTCACATATTGATGTACCCCTTGGCCGATTTATTTAATCTCTCCCTGTCCACACATTGTATCCCCCCTATATGGAAGTGTGCTCGAGTCACTCCGCTTTTTAAAGGAGGAGATCCCACTGATGTTAATAATTATAGACCAATTTCTATTATTTCTGTAATTGCAAAGATTTTTGAAAAACTTATTTCTCTTCAATTATCTCACCACGTCACTCAAGCTAATATCTTGTCCCCATACCAATCTGGATTTCGACCTAACTTCTCCACAACTACAGCTCTTCTTAAATTCACAAATTATTTATTTTCTGCTTTTGACACTGGCCAACTTACTGGCGCAATATTCATTGATTTAACTAAAGCCTTTGATTTAGTTGATCATTATCTTCTCCTTGATAAACTCCATCATATTGGTCTGAATAAGAATGCTGTCCTCTGGTTCAACTCATATCTTCATAATAGATATCAATATGTTTCTGTTAATGGTTGTCTATCTAGCCATATGTTAGTTGAAACGGGTGTTCCACAAGGTTCTATTTTGGGTCCATTGCTCTTTTCTATTTTCATTAATGATCTTCCCCAATTGTGTTCAACTTGTCATGCCCATCTTTATGCTGATGACACCGTTATCTATCATTCAAATCTTGATATATCACAAATCCAGTACAATTTACAGCATGATTTTAATATTGTTCAACACTGGTTTAACAACAATAGACATGTTCTTAATTTGAAAAAGACCTGTTTAATGGTGTTTGGCACAAAACATAGCTTATCACACTCACCTGAACTATCCATTAATTTCTGTGATGGAGCTTCAGTTGATAGATGTGATTAATTTAAATACCTCGGACTCTGGCTGGACCCCGAGCTCACCTTTAAACCACATATTGATTATGTTTGTAAAAGAATTTATGGTCACTTGGGTTCTCTTTATCGTAGCATTAACTGTTTTTCATTTCAAGTCAGGAAAAGGGTAGTTACACAACTGATACTTCCTATACTTGGTTATGCAGATATTGTGTATCAAAACACCACTGACTCCATCCTCAAACCTCTCAATATTTTAACTAACTCTTTATGCAGATTTGTCTTGAGATGCCCATTTAAAACCCACCACTGCCTTATTAGTAGGGGGGCCTATGTATTTCCGTAATTTTGGAATGTTAATTTTTGGAGACTGGTTGGAATGTCTTCTTGGGTGGATAAACTTTGAGAAAAAATATGTCTCCATTTTTTTAAACTATTTTTTAAATATTTTTCTCTCAAATGTGATATTTTGACACTTATTCGCACTATTAAATATGATTACAATCGTTAAAATCACAATTTTCTTGAACTAAAATTAACAAAAAGTACTCTTTTTAGTTGTGATTATATTTAATAATATTTGACAGATGTCATTACAAACAATTATTTTAATAAAGACCACAATAGGTATTGATTTTGCTGAAAAAAGAACAAAATATCAAGTCAGTAATTTTTGACCTTTGCAAAATTTCAAAGTTGTTTAAACATACCTATTAATATATCAATCCAGACCTAAATATTGTCAATTGTCAATATAGAAATAAACAAACAAACAAAAAACAAGACATAATGCTGCCAACAAAATCTTCCATGACAGAACGGATTTCAGCAACTTTGTTTAAATGGAAGGATCACCAGTGGCAGACATTTGCACAAACCTCTTCATCTGCTCCTCACAGGCACACCTGCAAGAACAACGTGACATGCAAAAGGTTTTCTTGCAGCCACATTTGATGAGGTGTATGATGGTGGCTGGGGCTGAGGATCCTATGTTGTGACTGGCACCAGTTTACCTCCCTCTGCCTCCCATCCATACTTGTTGCCGGTGGTAACTGTGGTCAAGGTGTGAGGTCCTGATTCCATACCAGTGTCTGGCAATGGCTCGATGTAAGACTCCTTGTGTTGGTGGCAGTCTCTCAGCTTCTAACTGTTTCTTTGAGAATAATCTCTACTTCACACAGACATCACAGACATTTACCAGTGTGGTACCATGCTCATACAGCTGACAGACAAATGCTTCAATACTTCTTTCTATGTCAGTACTCAAGTTGTCTGCAGTCCCCAGGGCAGCAAATGCTGACACCACCATAATCCTGCTTAGCCTGGATTCTGCCCAGAGAGGGGCAACAAAAATCTGCATCCAGTCCCCAGACACAGATGTGTGTGTTCTTGTAGTTCATTGGTGCCATCAGTTGTGCAAGGACACTTACTTCATTACTGGTGTGGGGAACAAGGAACAGATCATCTCTGCAGCCTTACCTTCTCTGGAGCTGACCTGACAGGTTGATTTGCTGGCAAAGGAGAGCTGACCTGTTGGAAAGCACTTAACATACTGTATATCGAAGGGAGGTGGTATCAGCATTTGCTGCTCTAGGGACTGGCATAGAAAGAAGTATTAAAGCATTTGTCTGTCAGCTGTACAAACATGGTACCACACTGGTAAATGTCTGTGATCTCAAGTGGAGATTATTCTCAAAGAAACAGTTAGAAGCTGAGAGACTGCCACCAACACAAGGAGTCTTACATCGAGCCATTGCCAGACAATGGTATGGAATCAGGACCTCACACCTTAACCACAGTTACCACCGGCAACAAATATGGATGGGAGGCAGAGGGAGGTAAACTGGTGCCAGTCACAACATAGGATCCTCAGCCACCATCATACACCTCATCAAATGTGGCTGCAAGAAAACCTTTTGCATGTCACATTGTTCTTGCAGGTCTCAGAATCTGAACTGCACTGAGATGTGCCTGTGTGGACCAGATGAAGAGGTTTGTGCAAATGTCTGCCAAGGAAATCTGATGGGCATTGATGAAGATGAGGATGATGGTGATCCTTCCATTTAAAACAAAGTTACTGAAATCCGTTCTGTCATCGAAGATTTTGTTGGCAGCATCAAGACTGTATTGTGTTTTTTTTTTGTTTGTTTGTATATTTCTATTGACAATTGGTCTTCAGGTCTGGATTGATCAAAGTTTAATCACCAAGAAGACATTCCAACCATTAATTTTTTCATTTTCTATACCGCTTATCCTGCACTAGGGTCACGGGTGAGCTGGAGCCTATCTCAGCTGAATTTGGGCGAGAGGCGGGGTTCACCCTGGACAAGTCGCCAGTCTATCGCAGGGCTAACATAGACAGACAACCATTCACACTCTCATTCACACCCACGGGCAATTTAGAGTCACCAATTAACCTAACCTGCATGTCTTTGGACTGTGGGAGGAAGCCGGAGTACCCGGAGAGAACCCACGCATGCACAGGGACAACATGCAAATCCCTCAGCCCCAGCCGACCGGCGGGTTTGAACCCAGGACCCTCTTGCTGTGGTGGTGCAGTGCTAACCACTCTCCAAAAATTAACATTCCAAACTTACAGAAATACATTGCCCCCCCTACTAGTAATGAAAAAAATGTACAGGACCTGTAACTATACTGTGCAGTTCATGAGATGAGAAATAGCCCATTGAAAAGCAATGAAAACAGTGCCTGTCAACTCTGTCAACAACTTGTTATTTCAAAAATAGGCTATGGCAAATAAATGTTTATTCTAACATCTGAGTGATGGATAATAAAGAACCAGGATTATTTTCCTTGTACAGATTTGAGCATTTTACATTAGAAAATCAGTACCGGTATGTCACAATTCGTATTATTTTACGAAAAGGAAGCTGTCATCAGCCTAAAAGACATTATTATAGGTATAAGTAGTATTATTTTATGATATTGAATCTATTTTGTGCATTACTTATGTGGTTTTACAGGACTATATCCTTATGTCCATAAGGAAAGGTAGGAATTTCGGCCAAAATACATCTGTATTTGACCTACAATTATTATGACTAAATCCAAAGGGAAAAAATTGGAGACACTTTTATTTGTCTTGCTAGGAACCCCAAGAATCAAGATATAACAGTCTCCAAAAATTAACAACAAAAAACTACGGCTATTGATACGGGCTACGTTGGCCCCCCTACTATATGTATGATGTCCTCGCTTGGCTCCATCCTAAACCCAGGCGTCAGTTTCATTGGTTTTTGTTTCTTCATAAATGTATCTACTCAGAAGTCCCGCCATACTTAAAACAGTTGTTGGTCCCTTATACATCCCCTTACCCTACTACCTTACCATTTATTACATGGAGAATACCAATCACAGCTATTTTCCACCACAAAGGAAGACACTGAACCTGACTGTCACTGATGATGTCACTGATGACTCACCTGAACAGCTGATCTCTAGGGTGGAGGAAGAGGAACCTGATGATGAACACTCCTTCAGGGTAGATCCAGACTGAACACAGTCAGGTTTAATCCACCACACAGACCTCCATGAGGACTCCTTTCTTGTTCTTATTGAAACAGCAGAGCCACAGTCCAGATCTCTACAGACTACAGATGCTGCCTTCAGGGTCCAGTATCTGTCATCCACTGGTCTCCACTCTCCTCGTTCCAGCTGCAGCTCACCTGCACAGCGACTGGCTCCTCCCACCAACCTGACAGGCTCTGAACACAGAGAAGAGAGTGAAGAGTAAAAGAAGTGAGTTTGATTGAAAGAGAAATGACCAAATCCAAAGTGTAGCTCCACTTGTACCTGAGCAGGTGAGTCCAACAGCTTTGCCAGGTGAGCAGCTGCTTCTAGTTGAGCCTGAGCTTCTACAGTCCAGGAGAGCTGACTCGTTGCCTCCACACTGGAACTCTGTGGTCCACATTGGAGCCTCCACTGCTCCATAGAGCCCCCCCTGGAGGACTGAAGGAGCCCCACAGCTAAGCTCCCTACAGACCACCTCTGCATCCTGCTGGTCAAAGTCATCTTCACACACTGAGGACCACCACTGGTCAGACTGCTTGGACTTGACCTCCAGTCTGCCTGAACACACACTGGTCCCATTCAGCAGCCTGACAGAGTCTGCAGAGAGAGACACAACATTCACCTTTATTTACTGTCACATCAACTTGAAAGTCATCAGCATGTGTCCAGAAATGACTTCCTTCTCTGTCCCCAACACAACATTAAAGAAACTCTCAGTCCAGCTCTTGAGTCAAAGACTCCAGTCAACCAACGGTCTGGACTTCAACATCTTCACAGAAACAACTTCACCATCATCAGTCAACCACCTGCTTAGTCCACTTTAACCTCCAGGAGTTTCTAAAGAGTCATGGAAGTTCAGATATTAAAGGGGAACTGTTTTGGTTGCGCTCCTCTCCTCCATGTGCATTTGTTTACAACGAAGCCTCAGCCGTGACATGCCAGGTGAAGACAGAGAGCCTCCGCTGTCACTCCTAACAAGTCACAAGTCATGTAGTTCACCATCACAATTACTCCACAGCTTTTTAATTCAGGCACAAATGGAGCAGAGCCACGGGAGAAATCCTGCTTAGTTCCTCTTTAATGTCTTGTTTTCAGACCTTCACTCCCTTCAATACAAAAAGAACAAGTTACTGAACATTTCTGTCTCCACAACAAAGGAAGGAAGACACTGAACCTGACTGTCACTGATGATGTCACTGATGGACTCACCTGAACAGCTGATCTCCAGGGTGGAGGAAGAGGGCATTGAAAATGATGAACAGTCCTTCAGGGTAGATCCAGACAGAACACAGCCAGTGTTGATCCCCCACACAGACCTCTCTGAGGACTCATATCTTCTTCTTGTTGAAACAGCAGAGCCACAGTCCAGATCTCTACAGACTCCAGATGCTGCCTTCAGGTTCCAGTATCTGTCGTACACTGGTATCCACTCTCCTAGGTTCAGCTGCAGCTGACCTGCACAGCGACTGGCTCCTCCCACCAACCTGACAGGCTCTGAACACAGAGAAGAGAGTGAAGAGTAAAAGAAGTGAGTTTGATTGAAAGAGAAATGACCAAATCCAAAGTGTAGCTCCACTTGTACCTGGGCAGGTGAAGATTAATGACTTTAGCTCCATCTTGTGGTAGCATGAAGAATGACACTGATATAAAACCATGACAACAAGAGAGTTGCTATTACAATGTAGCTACATTTTGCATCAGCACATGAAAAGTTTCAAAACAACAGTGTCCTCTCTCGTTAGCGTCCTGCGGTTTCATGAACAACACAGAAATATCAGCGCTGGGTTTAGGACGGAAACAAAGAAGTGACATCAGAGGCCTGAACCAGGAAGTGAGCTCAGCCTACCCAGGCTTCCCCCCAGTTCCAACCCCCCCTAAAGACTCCAGCCCTGAACCCTCTCTGACTTCAGTGACGTCAGCTCTAAGTGACAGAGTGTGAGAGTGTGTGAGGGTCCAGATGCTGTCAACATGGATGGAACAGCACTTACCCCCTCTCACCACACGTTACCTTGACAACAAAACGTTGTTGACTCCGGTCTTGGACTGATAATTTACCGTACTTTCAACACGCACAAGGTGTGTGAGGGAAAATGTTCCTGGATCAGATCTGATCAAATGATGATCAATAATCACAAACTGACACTTGTCAGTCTGGAGCCCAGTGTTGGTTGAGATGATCCTACTCTCGTATTCACTCTACACCAGGACCGTCAGTAACCCTGCTAAACTGTCCTTATTGAAATAGATCTAAAGGAGATGATCTGATCATGCCAACAAATATACAAGGAATGTTTAGTGAAAGGGAGGGGGGGGTGTAATCTGGGGGAGACCTAAATTAAAAAACAAACAAAGGTTCAAACTAATATGAAAAGCATGTGCGTATGGAGCTGTGGGGTGACTTTGTGAAACAGTCTGGAGACAGAAATAAAACAAAGTGCAAATATATATATATAACCGATTATATATGGAAAAAAGGTACAAAACATATTTTTAAACAAGTACATGGAATAGGAAGTATGCAGGGATAAATCTATAAATAGAATAGGTTTGATTGTTATTGTTTGATATATTTATAAGGATATGAAGTTTATTTTTATATTTTGTAATTATATATGTATATAAATATTTATGAAATGTATGTATATAGGTGTATTATGTAGTTATAAGGATATATGTGTAGTTACAAGCTAAAGAACAGTTAAAAAGGGTGGGAAATTAAAAAGTATTGTATTGTACTTCTTCCCACTCCTTTTTCAAACAATGTGCGGCGTTTTGTTATGTCTTGGCTTTATTTTTTATTTTATCTTTTAATTTCTCTTTTTTTCCTTTTGTATGTAGATAGATACATACTTTTTTATACATTTTTGAAAATAAATGCATTCATTCATTCATCTGTGAGCAGGACGGTGGTCAGTGTTGACAGTGAAATCATGATGTCAGTGTTGAGACGTAGACACCACTCATCCATCCACCAGCAGCTTCATGTGTCCTCATCCTCTCTGTTTACCTGTGGAGCTGTGTCTTCCTTCAGCCCAGAGTCCTGAGGACAAAACCAGAAAGGAGACATCAGTGAGACCTGTGAAGACAGCAGAAGCCTGTCCATATTCTCATTCATCCAGGTTATAGTTATCTCAAGGACATTTAAACTGGACACAACTGGACTTGGTTATTTGTCTTAGAAGATGTTTCAGCTCTCATCCAAGAGGCTTCATCAGTTCATCTGGCATCTGACCAGGCTAGGGACCAGTCCCAGTCTGGTCAGATGGCCGTACAGGTACATAGGTGTTAACAAGGTCTGACAATAGACTGGAGCAAGACCATTTCATTGTTGTAGGTCAACAACAGCACCTTGAAGGTCTCACCCCAACAGGGAGCCAATGAAGAGAGGCCAACACAGGGCTGATACGTTCATATGGGGACGGTCCAGTCAGCGTACGGACTTCTGCACTTTGGACCAACTGCAGACCACCAAGGTGATAAAAGCACGTTACAATAGTCTGACCTGAAAGCCACAGAGGCATGAATCATTCTTTTTAATAATAGAAGAGTCTCTGCATCTTCCAATGAGAGGATAGAGCTGATCTTGTTATGCTCACTGAGAATAGATGTATTCTGGACTCTGTTCACTTCCTGTTTTATTTTGTTAAGCTCTGTTTCATCCTTGTTTCACTCCCACTTCCGGTCAAGTTTCCCGCCAGTTCTCAGTCTCACCTGTCTGCCATCACTAATCATCCACTCAGTACTTATACACCTAGCTTTCCATACCTACCTTGCCAGATTGTCAAGGTTGCTCAGTTCCAAGCTCTCTCGCGTTCTCCAAGTGTATGTATACCTGCGTTTGATCTCTTGTCTGTATTTTTGACCCGCCTGTTCTTGCCCTGCCCTGTTTGATACTTTTGCTTGGGGTTTGTTGGACCTTTTGGACTGTTTTTTGACTCTGACTTTGTCTTGCCCGTCTGTACTTTCACCCTGTGGACTGCCTTCCGTGTATGACCTCTGCTCGTGCTGTAATAAAGTGTGTGTTTGATCTCTGCACTTGAGTCTCCAAGCCTGTTTGTTACAGATCTCAGTGATTATTCTTCTATCACCTCCTTTACATCTGACTCAAATGAAAGGGTCTGATGAAAGACCACTCCAAGATGTTTTACCTCATCATTTATAACACACAGAGGTTTAAAGTAGCACTTTAAATTAAATTACAAATTACAAATTCCAATACTTCATTCGGCCACTAGATGGGGCCGGTGGTGCAGCGTATCACATATAAACATCCTCGTCCTCTTTACATAGCGAGCCGTTCAGGAGGTGGAACTGAATTGAATGCCGACACTGGTTGTTGTTGCTGGTATTGTTATTGCTTGTCTGTCTTTTATGTGATCGCACTTTAAGGTTTTTAGCTTTAATCTCGTTGTACTGTGTACAATGACAAATAAAATTCTGATTCTGATTCTGATTCTAAGCGCCGGGCTGGCTTGTCTCATAACAAAAAGGCACCACACCGCTATGTTTTGTGTTCAGATAGTAACAATCATAAACAGAACAACAGGGACGTGCACATGACTATAGAGGGGCAGGGGCTCAACATCAGAAAAGGGCAGTATGTACAATTTTTCAGGCCTTCAAAATTAAATGACATGTACTATTTAGTCGGTAGAGAAAGCCTGCACGCCTTCAGGACTGCAGTCAACCTGCTGGACCAATTTCCCAACTTCACTAAACATGTGTCTGAACTAGAGGTCTTTGGAAAAAACCGACAACCCGAAAACCCGAGGTTCCGACCCGACCCGGCTCGGTTTCGGGTCCAGTCACAAGAACTGACTCCGGGTCCGGGTCGGAACTGGTGGATTTTGGCTCGGGGCTCTTATTGTGAAAGGCCGGGTCCTACCTGAGAGGACCCGGCGATTGGCGGTCACAGCTGTCAGTCACCGCCGCCCTCCCCTTTCCCCCCTTCCCGACTCCAATGCAAGGCTACGACTAGCTACGACCAGCCCGCGTGACTTACGTGACGTGATTTTAGCAAGGAAGTCAGTAAAAAAGGAAGAAAGAAAGAAAGCATGGAGCGGGAGTTTTTCAAGGATTTGAGAAAAAAAAGCTCCAGCACGGAGATTACTTTTTTTTTTAATCAAAATTTTATTTTGTTTTCCAACAAAAGAAATTAGAAAGACATGGTAAATGATACAGGGCACGAGGAAGCATGACAAATGGACAATAGACAATACTCACAAACGACAACGAAAAGACAAGATGCAAATAGGGATTAAAAAATGAGAAATAAATGAATAACTAACTAATGATAAGAGAGGGAGAAAAAAAAAAGGGGGGGGGGAAGGGGACAGGACAGAACCAGAGCAATTCTTAATAATAATAAAATAAATAAAAAGAGAGAAAAAAAAAAGGGGGGGGGGGGATGCTCTGATATCACATAATAATAAAAGACAGGGTTCACACACACAACGACAACCACCGACAAAACAAACAAGACAGACAGGGCCTGTAGGTTTAGACAACCCTAATAATTAAATTAAACTAATTAAATAAATTTGATATATTTGACATATAAGCTACAACGTGCTAATTTTCCGAATGTGCTCAATGGCCTTAGACCAGATCAGTAGGGAATCAAATTTAGCACCATTGATTCTGGCGGTAGATCTCTCCAGCAAACAAATATCAGAAAATAGGTTGATCCAAAGACTCTTTAGAGAGATAGCAGGTTCGAACCAGTTTTTTATAATAGTCTTTTTGGTTGCAGTGGAGGCTGCCATCAAGATTCGCTTCTCCGGTAAAGAGAGAGACACATTAGGGTTATACCCCAGTAGGTAAAGGGCGGGACAATTGGGGAGAGATTTACAAATAATTTTACTAACATTATTATTTACATATTCCCAAAAAGCCTTGATCAAGGGACAGTGCCAGAACATATGAAGGTAATCCCCTTTCACTGAATTCGGACAGTTGGGGCAAGCATCCGAATCTGTCAAATTCAATTTAAATCTGCGCTCAGGGGTGAAGTAAAATTTGTGAATAAACTTAAAATGAATTAGTTGGTGGGCTAAATTCTTTGATGATGAGAATAAATTGGTCCATATTGTATGCCAGTCACAAGCCAGATGGAGAGATTGGCAAAAAAGTTCCCAGCCATGTAATACACGCACACACACACACACTGTGAGTCTGTGGTATTAGAAGGAAATGCATACGGTAGATAACCGTGGCATTTTTACACCACTGCTTTTTACATCCCCATGCGCAGCATTTATTTATTAAAAACATTTAAAAAGACTTTGGGGCCGATGTGTTTTATGATCACTCTACCTGCACACATTTCGAACATAGCTTATAGCTCAAAACAGAAAAAAAGTCCAGAGTGCTCAGAAGGTTCAAAACATATGGCGAAGGTGGGAACATAGATCAAAAAGAAAAAAGGGGGAATCTAAGGCACTCTTCTTAAGTATAAAAAGCCTTTATAATCAAATGGCTACATTGAATAAAAACCTTTTTGGGTGGGTTACAGACAATATAGCTTAGCTTATAGCTCTTTTAAAGGGATAGTTCACCCAAAATTCAAATTTCACTGATTATCTACTCACCCTCATGTCGACTAAGAGCTGTGAGAATTTTCAGAGTCCTCCGTTCCTTCTCTGAGTTACGGGGGGGTCCACGCAGCAGTATTTGTCCATATGGTTGTCAATGGATACCACTTTTCTTGGTCCAAAAAGACGCACCAAAAAACATCCAAATACCTCCATACTGCTCGTCTGTAATGTCCCTCTTGTATTGACATGACAAATTGTTCGGCCGGTCACTGACACAGGAAGAGCAGTGAACTGAGACACTGGGGGTCCGCTCGCTATTCAGACATCCCGCTATCCCGACATGTTTCTATTTAGACATGCCACTATTCCGACATCCCTCTATCTAGACATACCGGTAATCCGACACTTTTTGGTACCGCTATTCCGACATAGAAGCCTGCAGCTGAGCGTCTGGGGCCTGGTGGCCAAAGTTGAAAAATTGTTGCAATGACAATAAAATGATATTTTATAATTAGTGGTTGCTGTTCCTGCTGCTGAACATCAGATTTTTACATACAAGTCCTTTGTTTTTGTTTATATTGGTGTCAGGAGCCTCTGTATTGTAGCCTATCCCATACAAACACGGCGCACCGTCTCTCTCTCTCTCTCTCTCTCTCTCTCTCTCTCTCTCTCTCTCTCTCACGTGCACACACACACACACACCTGCACACCTTGTTACTCCTGCAGAAGAAAGAAAAAAAAGAAGCCTGTGGTCCGACCTGACCCGAGTTATAGACTGTTTACGTTTATTAATAAGAAGTTGAATTGGTGCTGATTAAACTTGTAAATGAATGCTGCTCTGGATCCCATTCTTTCCTTACAGTAGCCTATATTATGATTCTAAACAGTGGCCAAACAACACAACCATTTTATTATATTGGAGTCAGACTATATATTTTCCATTTTTGCTGGGCATAAGGTTTGTTCTAAAAGCCTGTCCCATAATAAGCCTATAGATGCGTGCCTCTCGCGTCCGCTCGGCACACACACCCTTCAGCAAAAAAACAAAACAAAACAAAACAGCGTCAACCTGGTTACCAGGTGACAGAATAATAACAGTCTCAGTAGCTGCAGATCAGTGTGTGCTGCTGCCGGTGTGTTTTTAAACTTGGTGGGTTTGATTCTTGTCGGACATCACACTAGAGTTTGTTTTTTCTTCTCTCTAACAGGCTGATATTTGTGTATGAGAAACAGTGTCTCAGATGCAAAAACAAAAATGTAATCAATCAATGTCGGAAAAGCGGAATGTTTGAAAAAATAGTAAAGTGCCGCTACTCCGACAATGAAAAAAAAAATGTTGGAACAGTGGGACGCTTGAAAAATAATGTTAATGCCGCTAATCCGACAATTAGAAGTCAATGTCGTAATAGCGGCATGTCGGAATAGCAGCATGTAACCAGACACTGGGAGCTTCTGCTACAAACAAGCTTCATTTTTTTTTCAGAACAATTTATCATGTCGGGGCTTCAATACAAGAGGGACATTACAGACGAGCAGTATGGAGGTATTTGGATGTTTTTTGGTGTGTTTTTGGTCCAATAAAGTTGGTATCCATTGACAACCAGTATATGGACAAATACTGCTGCGTGGACCCCCCCGTAACTCAGAGAAGGAATGGAGGACTCTGAAAATTCTCACAGCTCTTAGTCGACATGAAGGTGAGTAGATAATGAGTGAAATTTGAATTTTGGATGAACTATCCCTTTAACTCTTTCGCGACAAATTTCTCATCCCATCCGCTCAGGACCGCATGTTTTTGGCTATTTATTTAGCTTTTTTCTTACGTCGAACCAAACTCTGCACACCACCTAGAAACAAACGGTTTTCACGTGGTTGAAGAGTGACTTTCCAATGTGTTCCTCGAAAAAACTGCGAGTTTTTCCGCTGTTTCGTTGATGAGCAGGAAGGAGGAGAAGAGGGGGTCCGCTCGCTATTCAGACATCCCGCTATCCCGACATGTTTCTATTTAGACATGCCACTATTCCGACATCCCTCTATCTAGACATACCGGTAATCCGACACTTTTTGGTACCGCTATTCCGACACAGAAGCCTGTAGCTGAGCTGGTGTCAGGCGAGCCTCTGTATTGTAGCCTATCCCATACAAACACGGCGCACCGTCTCTCTCTCTCTCTCTCTCTCTCTCTCTCTCTCTCTCTCTCTCTCTCTCTCTCTCTCTCTCTCTCTCTCTCTCTCTCTCTCTCTCTCTCTCTCTCTCTCTCACGTGCACACACACACACACCTGCACACCTTGTTACTCCTGCAGAAGAAAGAAAAAAAAGAAGCCTGTGGTCCGACCTGAATGTTTACGTTTATTAATAAGAAGTTTAATTGGTGCTGATTAAACTTTGAATGCTGCTCTGGATCCGATTCTTTCCTTACAGTAGCCTATTCTGATTCTAAACAGTGGCCAAACAACAGAACCATTTTATTATATTGGAGTCAGTCAGACTATATATTTTCCATTTTTGCTGGGCATAAGGTTTGTTCTAAAAGCCTGTCCCATAAGCCTATAGAAGCGTGTCTCTCGGGTCCGCTCGGCACACACACCCTTCAGCAAAAAAAACAAAACACCGTCAACCTGGTTAACAGGTGACAGAATAATGACAGTCTCAGTAGCTGCAGATCAGCGTGCGCTGCTGCAGGTGTGTTTTTAAACTTGGTGGGTTTGATTCTTGTCGGACATCACACTAGAGTTTGTTTTTTCTTCTCTCTAACAGGCCGATGTATTTGTGTATGAGAAACAGTGTCTCAGATGCAAAAACAAAAATGTAATCAATGTCGGAAAAGCGGAATGTTTGAAAAAATAGTAAAGTGCCGCTACTCCGACAATGAAAAAAAAAATGTCGGAACAGTGGGACGCTTGAAAAATAATGTTAATGCCGCTAATCCGACAATTAGAAGTCAATGTCGAAATAGCGGCATGTCGGAATAGCAGCATGTAACCGGAGAAGAGAGCTGCGTTTCTCCAAAAACGGCGCTCCCGCTCTAGTTTCAGAGAAAAACGCACTTTTGTGTCAGGTGTCAATCTGCTCATTTTACCGTGACTCTGCCGTGTGGCGTCTCCCAAATCATTTCTACAGCTAAATAAATATGTTTGGAGGTAAATCTGGGCGGATGGGGGTGGGAGGGCAGCGTGGAGTGCAGCGAAGCGGGTCTCTGGCCGCAGCGGAGACAGCGCCGTGACGCTACTGGGTGACTGGCCGCCGCTGAGTGCTCGGGGGCGGGGGCGGCAGATCACAGCGCCCGCTGTAGCGCCGGTGTCCCGGCTGCACGGTGACAACAGCAGCGATAACGTGCTTTCAGCTCCGAATCTCCAAATCAGAAACGTTTGTAACAGCACCGGAGAAGTCGCTAGATTTGTCGCTGGTCGCTTGACAAAAAAAGTTTCCAGAGGGTTTAGTTAGTTTGGAAAGCTGCCAGATTCAGCGAGGAAGTCTCAACACTGTAGCAGACGCCGTACAGCTGCTGCTGCTGCACGCCGTCCACAGAGCAGCGTTCAAGGAGACCGCAAACAAAACCAAGATCACACAGTTATAAAACATTATGTTTTGATTTTAGTTTTAAACAGTTTTTACATATCAGAGGACGACCATATTCACACACAGGGACCTGAGAGTGTCTGTTATCATAATCCGTTAAAAGAAAAACGTCACGCTGTGACGTGTTATACTTGTCGATGGTCGCGAAGGAGTTAAAGGGGAGACAGTACAGGTGAATAGGGTAAACATTTTAAATAACAGATATCACTATGAAACTTCCCAAGTTTATCACTGATATTAAGACAGATGTTTTTTGTATCACAGGTTTTGTCTAAGTTTATGTTTAAATATGTAAAGGAGGCGATCTCTAATACTACACATGTGCAGACATTTCCAGAAGTGAAATCTGAAAAATGGATAAAGCCCTTTCAAAGTTCTAGTTTTATTTAGTTGACATATTAGAGTCAGAAGTTTTAACATGTTGATAAAAACAAGATGAAGGTAGAATGTTGTGATGCTAAGTGACATGAAGAGGTGAAGACTGTCCTCTCTGTTGTCCCTCACTGTTCTGAATCTGTCTCATGTCCCTCAGTCCTACCTGAGCTCCACAGCAGCAGCAGCAGCAGCAGCAGCAGCAGCAGGTGATCCGTGTCCATGGAGACGTCTGTCTTCGTCTCTGTCTCCTCTCTGACTGCTGGACTCGTCCTCTGCTCCTCTGTTAACCTCAGCTTTTATCTCCTCATCATCTCATGTCTCTACGTCTTTTTTAACATGGCACCACTTGTTATTTCCTGAGTGACGGTTTCTCAGAAACACATCTGTGGTTTTATCAGGACATCAACTCAACTCAACGCACACACAGAATTCACCTGCTGCACATTGACTCACAGCCTTTAATGGCAAATTCCTCTGAGGTGGACCCAGGTCACCGGCCGGGCAGCAGTCGTCAAGGCAGATTTCAAAACTGCTCGAAATGTCAGAAATTCTGTTATCTTAACAAAAATACATGAATTACATCTAGACAGCATGTTTGTTGGTTTGTTTTTAACAAAAAGTGTTTTGCTTCATAAGAGAAAATGTGATGTTTAAAAACGTCACTCTTACATTGGCTGCAGTTGTTCACATGACAGCAGAATTCAACATGTTCTAGAAAATTCACTTTTTGAGATAAAATTCTGATATTTGCACAACTTCATCAACCACGACTCCAGAATATTCTCATGTTTTTCAGAAAGATTGAAAATGTGTTGAGCATGAATTTGATAGTATGTGTTTACAGTCAAATGTTTGTAGAGTCAGTTTTTGATAAATCCAACATCAGTGTGGATCATGTGTGGAGGACGGTCTGAAGATGCTCTCTGCCAGGTTTGGTGTCAATGGAACAAAAATGGTGGGAGGAGATTTAATATTTAATAGGTTTTACAGTTTAAAAGAAAACAGAGTGATGGACGTCATAATTTGTAATGAGTTTAAGCTTCAGCAGTATCGGGGCTACATTTTTGAAAAATGTTGAAAGTTGAAAAAAATAGCGTGTACTGTTGGTTGGTTGGAAATCTTTGATGTTTTTAAATGTAAACACTCATTGAGCTGATCCTATGGCATCGTTTCAGAGCTGCAACATCAAGTGCAACTGATAAAAACGTTTTTTTTTTAAAGAGCTGCTTGAGCAGCAGCTGTTATCAGGTTGCTCACGGTAACCGACACCACAGGGATCTGATCTCAGCTGCTGGAGGCGGAGCTGCCATCCTCCCACCCTGGGAGTTTGAGTTTCATTTGTGTTTTTTGGATGATTGTGTGTTTTAAAACTTGAAACCACATCCGATGCCCTTTTGCATAAACAAAGCTGTGTGCTTTGTGTACGAAAAAGGTGAAATTCCCAGGGTGGCGTTGTTGAGCCCCCTTCTTTTTTTAAATATTAGTTCCATATCATTTCCCCTCTTTCTTGCCACTCTTCATTTTTGTATCTGTAAAATGAGCTGATGAGCTCCAGTGTTTGTCTTGGTTATTAATTCACTGACAACTGTGTGTTTTTCCTTCTTTAACATAAGGAAACCCAACCTGCTCATTCTCAATCAGTCACTCTCTCTCTGACCACACTGCATCCACTACTGACTCAACAGATTCATTTACTGCGTCCTTTTAATCTTAGTTGTAAATAAATGTAGGTTCATTTACTTTAAAACTCATGTGGTCTCCCTCTATGTCATGCTCACTGAGCCTGGGCTGTGAAAAGATGCAACAGATAAAAATATGGCTGGTTGAGAAAGCAGCAGATGTGTTTCTATGATACCGTTGTTCAGGAAATAACAAGTCATGCCATGTTAAAGCAGATATCAGTGGAATGTTTTTGTTAATACAAGTCCTAAATAGTCCTATTTTCCGTCAGTAATCACTTACATGGAGTGTTTCAGCCGTAACACGAGTCTCTCCGTCACTCTACTCTGCTGTAACCCAGGAGAAAACTTTCCTTGTGGGATACAAGTGTTATCCAATGAGGAGAGAGAACAGCATGAAGGGCTGTGTGTGCAGCCAAGGGGTGCGCGTGAATGTGGTGACGGAGCACGAGAACCAATAGATGCCTGACGAGGGCGGGGGCTGCTAACTCATGGTGCGTTCAAGGAAACTCGTACTTTGTGTTTTTCCTTCCTGTGAAGTCGTACCAGTTCGATCTGGTACGAGTTCACGGGTCGGAAGTTACGAGAGGCCGTTATAGTGAACTTTCACAGACAACAGGACGGTAAAAACACGAGTTACAGGTTACCTGGAACGCTACAGAGTCGTAGTTGTAACTTACGGTTTCAAAAGCCTGCCTTGAATGCAGCATTAGCCGAAACGGCCGTACCGCTGATATCTGCTTTAAATAAGATGTAGTGAGATGATGAGGAGATAAAACCTGAGATTACCCTTATGAAAGAACAATATATTGCAATATATTGGAAAATATCATGTGATATATTAGGCAATATATTCCCATATATATGGGATTTAATTTTTATATTTTCCTTTTTTATTTTTTTGCCTTCAGGTCGGTCCCGTTGAGACACAATGACCTGTTTTTCAAGGGAAGCCTGGCCAAGACAGCAGCATAGAAAAATTACAACAATTGCAAGACACAGAAATCACAAAACACACAAATAAAATACATTACAAGATAGAAGCAACAGGACTAAGGCTCTGGATTCACGTTAAAACAAAAACAAGTGCGGTATGAAGCTGCTCCAATTTCTCTCTCAGTTTTCAGAGCTCCTTTAACTTTAGAGTTTTCTGCAGTGCATTCCAAGCAACAGGTGAATGGCCTTTCTCCTGCAGCTCATTCTGCTTCTGGACGAGCTACAGGAAGGCTGCTTTTTGCTCCTGCTCTTTAAAAAAAAGACATACATATAATACACAGAAATCAGATTTTACAGATGCAAAGCTTTTGCAAGGAGATGCAGCGTGGTTTCAGCCCAGTTTATATCCGATGCACACATCCCCAACCGATACAATGTATCTCAGACCCTTGCATCGATGCACTGATTGCGCATCGGATTAAATTTCCATCCCTAGGGTACAGACTCGGTCTGGGCCTCGAAGAGGTAATGCCGACAAGAGGAGCCGTGGTGATATGGAGGACGAGTCTTCTGGTAAGTTTAACTGCAGCTAACTTAACTAGTTAGTGCTCATTCAAACACGCAGCTAGCTTCGTAGCTAGCTAGCCAAACCTTTTTGTTGGTCGCCCCGCTGGGGACAGCTCTCCATTCCGACGCACCTCCACTTCGACACCCCGCTGTTCCGAAACACCGCTGTTCCGACAGCCTCCGCTCGTGCTGACAGCTGACTGAGGGAGATGCTTTGGTTGGGCTTAGGCAATGAAGAAAGGAGTTGGTTAAGTTTAGTAAAAAGATCAGGTGGAAGCTAGACAGGCTAGAAGCAGAATGAACGTTACGTCTTTATGTCATTAATATGAAGTATTTGCTTGTTTAGCAGTTTATTATGCACATGATCCGTTTCCCCCAGTAGCCTTTTCGAAATAGCGGTGTCTTTAGAAAAAAAAGAAAACCCCGCTATTACGACGAATGGAAGTCTATTGTCGGAAAGGCGGGGCTTCGGAAAGGCGGGGTGTAACCCGCCCCGCTGTGTGTTAGCGAGGGAGAAAATGCCTGTCCAACACCTGATGTGTGGCTGAACAGGGCACTAAATGCAACTGGTAACTTGTTTTGTCTCCAGCTATACCTTACAGGTAGGTTACATTATGGAAATAAATTCTCTCTTTAGATGTGCACTGTCTGATATGTTTGTTTTTACACATTTTTGGAGATGGTAATTGCTGCTGTTTGCATTTTAATCAACAGCACATTGATTTGAATCAAATATGGTTTTTAATGTAACCAAATATCCTGTATCATGACCACATGTCTGATATTTGTAACAAAGAATAGAATGATTATTTTATAGTACAGGCATTTCATTCCTCTTTAACTTTATGTCATTTGGTTGATGTTGTGTTTTTTTTTATGTGTGTGTCTGACATTGCCCCTGTAAACCCCCCTCCAGGAAGGCATAACCCATGATAAGTATTAAGTCTGAATAGTTATTTCTGTCAGGTGCTGCCCCCATGGCCCCCACGGCCAAACTCCAGAAACACAAGCATTAGCTGGAGCTAAAATGAAAATTGCTTGTCAGGAAGACTTGATGAAGGAGCTGACCAAGGAGAGAGACTTTTTAAAAGGCCAGCTGTGTCAGAGTAAGTCAGTGGTGTTCACCAACATGTTGAGTATTATGTTAATATATTTCGTTACACAAATCATAGTGTTTTATTTGTTTTTCTTAACTGAATATATTCAAATATGTGTTGTCTTTATACAGCAGCACCAAGAAACAGCAACACAAGAACCATGAGAAATGATGAGCCAACCCCTGAAGCATCTGCATCATGCTGATGTTTCTGGATCTTCCAAGTCAGACTCAGAGTCATTCTCTACCGACTCTTCCTCAGACCCGTCAGTCTCCTCAAGCCCCTCTACTTCTGATGAGAGGAAGGCTGAATCCCATTTCACCCCTTGGCCCTACGCCTCACCCCTACCCCTCCGTTTTGCGCGTTCACGTGTAGGGGTAGGGGTGTCCCAATTCCCGTTAGGACGGAGGGGTAGGGGAAAGGGGTAGGGCTATATACCCCTCCAAACGGAGATTTTTCAGAGGCACACTCCAAACGGAGGGGTATGAAAAGTTTCCCAGAATGCATCTGGCGGCAACCGGCAGCGGTGGCTGTAAAACGAAAAGCTGATTTATTTCTCACTGCAGCGCTGTTATTATGTCATGTTAAAACATTTTCATGCGAGAAAGTAGCGGTTTAGGTCCCAAATGTGCGGTTAGTTTGTCCAAATGACGGCTGGTTAGAAGTTCGTTCGCGCCGACGTTTTTTTTCGGAGAAGCGAAGCTCCAGGAGGAGCGGCTCCTCACAGAGGCAGCAGCCGGTCGTCAGCGCCGGTCTGCCGGCTACATTACGTCCTCGTCCTGGGAGAAAAGACGGTCGCTAATTAACATACCCGCAGGTTTTTAGAGGTTTACCACCGGCTGGTTAAATTATTTTTAGCATTTAAATATTAGTCTCATTAATGAAACTTAAAGGGACAGTATGGGACTTTACTGGCTTTTTATTGACAAAAATCAAATATGTCTTTCATAAATACGTATTTCAATGAAGTGGAATCGCGCCCGCATACAAACGAGCGCTTACTCGTAACTTAGAATGAGATGTTACAAGTCGTTACAAACATACAGGGGGGGGTTCACCGAACCTTCTCTGCCATGTTGAATCGCCATGTTTTACGTTCAGTGTCACCGTCGCTGTAGTTAACCACAAACTCGGGCCGCCGGACCTTCTCGTCTCGGGGAGAAAGTTTTCTAGACGGCGCCTGTTAAAACTGTCACCACCGTGTAGCTGGTGTGAGGAAGGACGGAGGCACTGGTGTTGCCTTCAGACACCTGAATGACGCCGTGAGTGACGCCGTCGGCAAACCAACTGGATGTTATTTTACTCGACGAGAGAAAGACGGTAAAACGTGGGCCAGGTAAACAATACGACGTTACCATGACAACATATTGTCACGCCGGTATTGTTTTGCCTGGTGCTGGCGGACCGTTTGTTTACATAGAGGCTTGTTTATCCTGTTACATGCAGCGTCTGTTGTTTTTCTGACTTCTGCCCGAGTTTACGTAAACGCAACAGCAAGAATACGTGCCGACATGCAACCGCACCGCTAGATGGGGGTAAATCTCACATACTGGGGCTTTAACAATTCTGACTGGAGCATTATTATTTTGAATGAAAAGAGCTTCATGTGTGTAGGTATCAGACATCCGCTGCGTCTGGGTTCTGTACACGGAAATCACCACATTTACATCAATAAATTAATGTTTTACAATGAACCGATCAGCCTGCATTAAGTTCTATCTTATATTTATTAAGTTATATGGTACAAGGCTATTTGATTTCTGGCAAAAGCTCGGCGCATCAGCTTACGTAAAGCCAGTGAAGACTACGTGATGACGTATGTGATTGTTGAAGGGGTATCCCAATTCATAGGGGTTGATTTTCTACCCCTACCCCTTGTAGCTCCGTTTCAAGGGGCGAGGGGCAAGGGGTAGGGGTAGGGGTAGGGGTATAAAAGAGAAATGGGATTGGGCCGAAGAAGAGGAAGAAGAAGAAGGGGAAGAAAGGAACAAGGGAGAGACCAAACAAACAAACCGAGTAGTGATTCAAGGGATAATTGTATTCATGTAAATAAAAACTAAGATTTAGTTACTGGCTATTTATTTTTTGGTGTGTGATTTAATGTCATCAGTTTTAATGAAGATGAGTGAACTTGCAGGTAAAAGGTGAAAGTAACACTTTATGTAGTCCACCTATGTGCCAGAAAGATGGGACACTGTTAGGCTATGCCCAGTGAATGCTGCTAGTTTGTGTTGCATAGTAAACTTCATGAATGGTTTAGGGTTATTGAAAGGAAGAGCCTTTATGTCACAGAGACTGATATCTACCCTCTTTCTTCTTCACCATCAGCACGTGGGCCAGATGAGCTAATTGCACGTTACCGGAAAGTGTTGAAGGCCTATAAGAAGAAGAAGAGCATCACTGCTGCTTGCACAATTGCACAATTGCCCTGAATGCACCAATTGCAGAGCTTTCCATTGCTGCCCCAGAAAAGTTTGCAGAGTTCAGTTGCCTGTCGGAAAGGGGGAATTTGGAATTGCTTGATGCTTATGTAAAACTTCAAATGTTCAGTGGGATTTGAAAAAATAATAATCAAAGTGTTTTTATTGAGTTTTCAAAAAGCATATCATTCATACAGAAAAGCACAAAACTATACCCAGACAGACAGATAATCTTGAATGAAAATTATTATACAACCAGATTAACAAATTAGAAGATTAGAGAAAGAGAAAAAAGAAAAAAAGAAAAAAAAAGGGGGGGGGGGGGCTGCCAGTTATGTTGGAGTAGACGGCAACTCATTTTCAAAATAGGAAATAAAAGGCTGCCAGACCTTAAAGAATTTCTTGGTGTTGCCCTGTATAGTAAATCTGAGATGTTCTAATTTTGTTCTAATAGGGAAATCTGATGAGG
Organism: Decapterus maruadsi; assembly: GCA_030347415.2. Classification (NCBI taxonomy): domain Eukaryota; kingdom Metazoa; phylum Chordata; class Actinopteri; order Carangiformes; family Carangidae; genus Decapterus; species Decapterus maruadsi. Next base: position 656,372 of record CM064904.1, on the reverse strand, counting down.
ACTTCATCAAACGCTGGGGAGAGATTTTAAATAAATGCTCCCTTGATCTGATGCTGCTCATCATCAACCAAGTGTCTACTGAAGCAAGCACAGTTAAAGCAGAGATTCTGAAAAAAGAGGAGGATCTCAGAGAAAAAGTTGGAATAAACTTCTCCTCCATTGAGAGTTCCATAAAGACTACAGTAGGTCAATACAAAGAGAAGTTACTCAGCATCAAACTAAAAAAGTACAAACGTGACACTGAAGACTATCAGAGGAACGAAATCTACAACTGGGAATTCAAGGAGGCTCCGTCTCACTCACCTACCCATGCGCAAAGACGCACGGCTGCGCCAGGACGCACGGCTGCTCCAAGAGCCAGGGTTGGGCCCACGAACAGGTCTGCGCGCCGACAACCACGTCACCGCAGGGACCAGGCCAGCTACTACGACTCTTCCCTGGAAAGTGACTTCACCCTGGACAGCGACTCTGGAACCCCACCAAGCAATCCCTCTTTTTTATCCAGCCGCGAGAAGACGGGCAGACGAGGGCAAAGAAATGCAGGAGGGGCAAACGCTCATCCAGACACCGGGCGCCGACCGTAGACCCGGAGCAGCTCCAAGACACGGTAATCAACATTTCCTCTAAGGAATTAACTCATGATCAGATGTCTCTCCTGTCCAAGGGGTTGTCTTTCGTACCCAATAGTGGGCTTAAAATATTTGGCCTTAAAGTGGACCTCTTTAAGTGTTTTAGACGAATCAAACTACGTCACTTTTTCTCCAACAACACGGGTCCAGCGATTCAAGCTCCCGTCTTTAAAGCCAAAAGTACTTTTTGCCCATACACCAACAACGCATCTATAAATACTTTTTGTAGAGTGGTGGAGCATGACATCATGGAGCAGATATCCAGACCACACAGCAACACACCCAATCTAACAAAAAAAGAAAAGTCTGCTCTGGATGAGCTGATGATGGACAGAGACATTATCATTAAACCGTGTGACAAGGGGGGTGGGATATGTGTACAAGATGCTGATAAATATAAAAATGAAATCCTCTCTCAATTGTCGAATACGAGATTCTATAAGAAGGTCAATTATGACCCCACTACTTCCTTTCAACAGGAAATACTCTCTTACCTGGAAGACGCCAAAAAGAGAGGTTGGATTTCTGAATCTGAATTTGGTTTTCTTTTTTGCAAGCATCCTATACGGCCCGTTATATACACATTGCCTAAAGTACACAAGTCACTCACGGACCCTCCTGGCCGCCCGATTGTGGCGCAGACAGATTCCCTATTGTCTCCTTTGTCTAACTATGTTGATTCCTTTATTAAGCCTTTTGTTCTGACCCTGCCAGCTTACATCAAGGACTCAACAGATTTCATTAATAAAGTGTCATGCATTAATGATTTGCCAGATAATGTCCTTCTGTTAACTCTTGACATCACGAGCCTTTACACCAATATACCTCATGAAGGTGGCCTGGAGGCACTAAGTTTCTATCTACAAGATCGAGATAGCACACTTAACCCTCCCAACACTTTCATCCTCGATTTAGCTACATTTGTGATGAAATACAACTATTTCAGTTTTGAAAATGATTTTTATTTGCAAGTTTCAGGTACCAGTATGGGCACAATTTGTGCACCTAATTATGCAAATTTATTCGTGGGTTTCTTTGAAAAGAACTTTGTTTTCTAAGATTGTAAAGTGGTACAGATACATTGACGACATTTTCTGTATTTATAATGGAAGCTCAGATGATCTGGCAGAATTCGTCACCTTATTGAACAGTTTTGACAGTAATCTGCAATTTACATCTAATTATAGTGACGAAAAGGTGAGCTTTCTAGATATGTGGGTCATAAAAAATAATGGATTTATCAACACAACTCTTTATCGAAAGGATACCGACAAAAACACTCTTCTGCTGGCTACAAGCTTTCACCCCACTTCTTTGAAAAAAGAAGTTTTTTCGTTTGAGGAGGATCTGCCACTCCACGGAGGATTTTAAAGAAAAATCAGTGGAGATGAAAAAAAGATTTACACAGCGTGGATATCCACCTTTGTGGATTAATGAAGCATATGAGCTGGCTCTCAGAAAGGCACGCTCTGATTTACTCATGGGTCTCATTCATGAAACGTGAGCAGCACAGATTTGTGTGTAAACCGTGTGTAGCGCGAATTTACGTGCATTTTCCGCATTCATCAATCTTTTAGTAGTGCAGATTTGTTAGTAACTACTCACAAAATCTACACCTGCTCCTGACTGTGTGTAGCGCTTGTGTAAATGTAGGAATGCAAATAAAAACTGCTTGTCACTGTTGAAAATTACAATTTCAATCCGTATTACTCTCTCTCATGTTCAGAATGCGCCGATGCCTTTGAAACACGTAATTTAAACATGACAAACAATTAGAAATATTTGGAGGGGGAGACGGTTTAGGGATCGGACGAGCACAAACACGTCAAGGCTCCATCTAATGATGATAATCTGATAGAAAACCGGAAAAAAAACTGATTTGTGTTGCTACGCGCTCCGTGGGCGCGCACTTCACCCTGCGCACCAGCGCAGTCTGCACTGGATTGGATGGAGCTGTGACAGACGGCTGGTGCTTCTCTAACAATATAACCTGCCTATAACTTTGTGTTGATCCAACCATGCTCCTCTACAGCTGAGGCTGTGAAGAGCCTCCTCCTCCCGTGGCCGCTTTTTTTTTTTTTTCATACTTCATATCGAACTATTCTGGCTTTACTTCTTAAACAGCTCTTTAATAAACCAAAGATACTTAATTCACTAAAACTGTTTCTTCCCTCCACGCCTTTGACCTGTCCCAGTCACACCGCTACTATCACAAGAGAATTAAATATTTTTTCTGGACGACACTTCATCCAAAATGCCTTTGATCCCCGATCGCTCTTTTTTTTCTCTCCCCCTCTTTCCTCGTTTGCGTCAGGGCCGCAGGTGAACAGGATGCACCTACCTCCTAATATGGTGGTCAGGATCTCCTTATATGGCTATTCATGTATGGAGATCTATGTTAATTGCTCATCACCGGGGGCGTGCTGTTAATTTACGATGGGCGGGCATTCATGATCCTACACACCTGCTTACGATCAAATCTGAGTTTACCGCACCGTTCATGAATCTGGAGTAGAGTTTTAGTACCGAGAGCTTTTATGTGCAAATCTACACACAGATTTACTAACGTTTCATGAATGAGACCTGAGTGTAAAAAAACAAAAAAAGTTTTCTGTTACATGTATCACGCAACATTTTATACATTCCACTGCCATCAAAGCCTGTTTTAAGAAACATTGGCATATCCTCAAGTCCGATCCGGAGTTGGCATCCACTTTTAAAGATCCTCCTCTGTTTGTAAATAAAAAAGGGAGAAATTTAAGGGATCATTTAGTTCGTGCCAATTTTGATAAAAATGTTCGATCCAGTCGACTCACCCAGACACTCCTCCAACCGCTTCCTAATGGCAATTATCGCTGCGGCAACTGCGCACAGTGTAACAACACTTACAAGACCAATCAGTTTTCCCATCCCCACACGGGCAAAAAATTTTCAATCAATAGTATTATCACGTGTGCGTCCACCCACGTGATATATATGATACGATGTCCGTGTGGTCTGGCTTATGTTGGGAAAACCACAAGAAAACTCAAACAAAGAATAAGTGAACATAAAAGCAGTATCCGCAGAAATGACCCGAACTATCCCATAGCCATACACTTCAATAATTCTCATCATGACATCTCCTCCTTACGGTTCTGTGGCATTGAGCAGGTCACCTTACCACCCAGGGGAGGTGACCATGACAAATTATTAAAACAGAGAGAAGTGTTCTGGATCGACACCCTCCAAACACTGGCACCTAAGGGACTTAATGATGAACTGTTGTTTACCTGTTTCCTTTGATCCCTTAGTGATTAAATGTTGTTCACCTGTTTTGTGATTTTCATGTTAACATTGCTATTGTTAACATCTTTTTATGTCTATTGGTGGGGTTTTGTCCAGCTATAGAAGATGCAGCCACGTATGTTTATGTCCACATCACCAGACTTATGAACCTATATGACCTCTGGTCTTGTGCTCATTTACATATGTAGGTAGACCCTGCATGATTTGTTTAGACTTTTTCAGATTTCTATTGTATCCTTGCACATTTTTTATTGCAAGTCCCTCTTTCTTCTATTTAGTGTCCGGGCAGCGACAGCTGCCAAGGACACTATTGTATTTGCTGATATTCTTCTTCTTCTTCTTCCGAGGAAGTCATACTTCCCATGGGCAAAAACTCACCAAACTTTGCACAAAGGTCCAGTCCCATGCCAGATTCACTCAACTCCAAGGACATGTGCCCCCCCCTCCCAGGGGGGGCACAATAAGCGTTTAAAATTAAAAAACTTTAAAAATTCCTACCAAGCCAACGGTAGATGCTACAGCTGTGAAACTTCACCACAATGTAGCCTAGATACTACTGAAACTTTTGTCAACTTAAACTTATTACAAATTATGAAGTCCATCACTCTGTTTTTTTCAATAAGTGTAAAACTTTTAAAATGTATCTCCTCCTGCTCAATTGTCACCAAACTTGCTCCAGATCATCTCCAGACTGTCCTCCACAAAACTTGTTTCTCGGATTTTTGATTAATCAAAAATTGAGCCTACAGTGCATGAAAACATTTGACTGTAAACACTACTGTAAACATATACCATCAAATTCCTGCTAAATACATTTTCTATCTTTCTGAAAAAAATTGAGAATATTGTAGAGTCATGGTTGATGAAGTTTGGAAAATATCAGAATTTTATCTCAAAAACTGAATTTTCTAGAACATTTTGAATTCTGCTCTCATGGGATCAACTGCAGCCAATGTAAAGGTGATGTTTTTAAACATCACCTTTTCTCTTGAGAAGCAAAACACTTAAAATTACAAACAAATCACCAACATTTCCATGCTGTGTAGATGCAATTTATGTATTAACAGATTTTTGTTTAGATATTAGAATTTCTGACATTTTGACTATTTTTTAAATCGGTAACGCTTTATATTAAGGTTCCGTAATAAGCATTAGTTAATAGGTAATAAGGCCCTTATAAGTGATTACAAGATGCTTATTAACATTATTATGTGTTTATAAGACTATATATGTATTAATAGTCTCATTATAATATAGTTAATAGCAGATTATTAGAGATTTATAATAACTTATAAGAAACTTAATTAACTGTTTGTTGATGCTTAAGAACATTAATAAAATCAACATGAGTATCTTATTATTGTTTATAATAACATTACAAGCACATATATTGACTTAACTAGCCCAACCATTATGTCTTTGTTATGCCTTTGTTAATCTTAAGGTCCTTGTAATAAGCGCTAGTTAATACGTAATAAAGCTCTTATAAGTGCTTACAAGTATTAATAGTCTCATTATAATATAGTTAATAGCAGACTATAAGAGATTTATAATAACTTATAAGAAACTTGTTAACTGTTTGTGGATGCTTGAGACCATTAATAAAATCCTCATGAGTATCTTATAACAACAATACAAACACATACTCAACTAGCCCAACCATGATGTCTTTGTCATGCCTTTATTAATCATTTTTTCTTTGATTTATTAACATTAATATATACTTTATTGCTAATCTATTATAAGTTAACTATGCCCTTGTTTACAGTTAACTGGGCTTTTTGCAGGTACTGGATCTAAAGCGAGAACAGTATCTTATTAAGGCTGATAAATGCTTTACTGTTTATTATTATGCCTTTATTATCAGTTAACTACACACTTGTTAAAAGTTAACTATGCTTTTTGCAGGTACTGGATCTAAAGCGGGAACAATATCTTATTAAGGCTGATAAATGCTTTACTGTATATTATTATGCCTTTATTATCAGTTAACTACGCACTTGTTAAAAGTTAACTATGCTTTTTGCAGGTACTGGATCTAAAGCGAGAACAATGCCTTATTAATTCTAATAAATCTTCTATTATGCATTTATTTATGGCTAATGATTTTCACAACTTTCACATCTGGAACAAACAATACATGTGGTCAAGGTTGATATGATGGAAAGAAAAAAAATGCTCAACACAGCAAACATTTCAACAGTAAAGGCCAAAGAGGTTTTATTTATTGCTGTGGCTTTCAAAGACACAGCTCCTAAAAATGTAAAGAAAAAACTGTCTTTTGAGCTCCAGCTCATGCTTGTGTTTCTGGAGTTTGGCAGTGGGGGCCATGTGGGCAGCACCTGAAAGAAATAACAATTCAAACTTAATACTTCATCATGGGTTATGCCTTCCCGGAGGGGAGTTTTTTTTTTTTTTTTTTTTAAACCCACAACATCAACCAAATTACATATGATAGGCCCTACATGATATTTGGTAGCTAGCCTACATTAAAAACCATGTTTCCATATTTGATTCAAATCAATGTGCTGTTGATTAAAATGCGAACAGCAGCAATGACCATCTCCAAGAATGTGTAAAAACAAACTGACAGTGCACATGTAAAGAGGGAAGCTATATTATTTCCATAATGTAACCTGTCTGTAAAGTATAGCTGGAGACAAAACAGTTGTCTAAACTGCAGTATTTTTTTTATGTAACAGAGTGCCCTGTTTAGCCACACATCAGGTGTTGGACAGGCACTTTCTCCCTCGCTAATACACAGCGGGGGGACCAACGAAAATGTTTGGCTAGTTAGCTACGAAGCTAGCAAGCTACGAACTAAGCTAGCTGCGTGTTTGAATGAGTACTAACTAGTTAGCTGCAGTTAAACTTACCAGAAGACTCGTCCTCCGTATCTTCACGGCTCCTCTGGTCAGCATTATCTCTCCGAGGCCCAGAACGAGTTTGTACCCTCCTCGGGGCGAATATGTAGTGGCCACTCTCTCCATATTGCATGCGGGATCAAGAGGATGTTCATGTTGCTCGTGTAGCTCAGCCGCTAGCTTAAACCGGAAGTGTCGGTTTTACGGTCTACCTTCAAAATAAAAGCTTGTAAGCGCACTAAAGAGGAGAAAATAATTGATTTTACCGCGATGACACAGTAAAACAAAATCAGAAAACATATTTTTTTAAAGTAACCAGCAAAACTTTCAAGCTCATTAAATTCATTCATTCAAGGAACCCCCCCCTTTTTTTTTTTTTTTTTTACATTTTTAAGAAAACGTGTCTTTGAAAGCCACAGCAACTAGGCCTAATAAAACCTCTTTGGGCTTTACCGTTGAAACATTTGTCATGTTGAGCAATCTTTTCTTTCCATCATATCAACCTTGACCACATGAAATGTTCGTTCCAGATGTGGAACTTGTGAAAATTGTTAGCCATAAATAAATGCATAATAGAAGATTTATTAGATTTAATAAGGCATTGTTCTCGCTTTAGATCCAGTACCTGCAAAAAGCTCAGTTAACTGTAAACAAGGGAATAGTTAGCTTATAATAGATTAGCAATAAAGTATATATTAATGTTAATAAATCAAAGAAAAAATATTAATAAAGGCATAACAAAGACATCATGGTTGGGCTAGTTGAGTCAGTAATGTTATTATAAACAATAATAAGATACTCATGAGGATTTTATTAAGGTTCTTAAGCATCAACAAACAGTTAATTAAGTTTCTTATAAGTTATTATAAATCTCTTATAATCTGTTATTAACTATATTATAATGAGACTATTAATAAATATAAAGTCTTATAAACACATAATAATGTTAATAAGCATCTTGTAATCACTTATAAGGGCCTTATTACCTATTAACAAATGCTTATTACGGAACCTTAATATAAAGCGTTACCTTTAAATCTGCCTCAACAACAGCTGCCCGGGCGCTGACGTCTTGAGTGTATTTGAGAAGACACACACCATGTCACACTACCAGATAATTAGCTCACTGAGTTGAGCGCTGGTTTGTGGTGCGAGTGGTTGTGGGTTCAAGACCCAGCATGGGTGACGACGACAATGCCAGAATCCTCACGGTGACATCACAGCAAGCCTCTAAATTAAAAAAGCAAACAGATCGGACGATGGTCTAAAGCTCACCACAACCCAAATGCTGCTCTCATGGGAACAACCGCAGTCAATCCCAGAGTGACACTTTTAAACATCCGATTTTCTCTTATGAAGCAAAACAAATCACCAACATGTCCATTGTCTAGATGCAATTTATGTATTATCAGATTTTTTGTTTAGATATTAGAATTTCTGACATTTTGACCTTTTCTGAAATCTGCCTCCACAACAGCTGCCCGGACGCGGACTCTATGAGTCTGTTTGAGAAGACAAAAGAAGTGTGGACACGCACATCCCACCTTGGGGGCAGGTGCAGAGCGAAAAAATAAGCAACAAGTGAAAAAAGAAAGAGAAACACTCGCAGCACTGCTGGACTCAGCGTATATTTAATGTTGTGACGTACGTTTCGAGCAAACAGACAAAGCTCTTCTTCAGACAGTGTATTGGCACATGAGAGCCATCTTAAATACAGGTCATGTGATGAGGTGATAATTGTTGGCTGTGGGTTAACAGGTGTTCAAAATTAGCCCCATACAGGAAATCAAACCACATGACCTACATCTATAAATCCTCAGATTTAGAAAAATATATACATTTCAAACTAGTGACCATACAAAACTTTTACATGTGCACTATTTTCACATTTTTAACTGTAAAACATACAAACTTGGCTAAGGTCTCAAATAGACCCGCCGTCATGTAAACAAGTTACATGAATAATGTTACATGAATAATACCAGTAAAGTGCAACCCAAACAATGTGTTCAGACCAGAGTCGTCATAGAGGATGGGTATGTTGTATATAAGAAAATACAGAGTGGAAAATGTAAACTAAGTGATGTTAGAAACATTCATGAGAGAACACATAACTGTAGACAGCACAGACAATCCTGGGACAAACTGTATAGACAAAAGGCTGAGCATGAACAAAAACAAAAATGAAAATACAACAATATAAGGCCTTAAAGGAAAGGTCTGATATCAAAATCTTCATTGAGACCTTTGGGGAAGACTGTGTTGAGTGTATACATCCAAAACAATTCTCGTTTGAGGAGAAGATTATTGATGTCCCCACCTCTGCGTGGGAGTAAGACATGTTCGATGCCCGTGTAACGAAGTGACGCCACACTGTGTTTGAAAGCATTAAAATGTCTAGCTACTGGGCTTCTTTGATCATTGGTCCTGATGTTGCTCCTATGTTCCGCAATTCGATTTTTTAAAGGTCTAGAGGTCTTGCCTACATAGCCTAATCCACACGGGCATTTTAGAAGGTAAATAACATTAGGTGTTTTACAGGAAATAATACCCTTAACAGAAAAAAATTTGCCTGTGTGGGGGTGTGTGAATGTGTGTGTCTTCTGTGTAAAGTTGCACTGTTGGCAATTGCCACATTTGTAATTGCCAGGTTTGGGGGCGCCCAGAAAAGTGGAACTGGTGGGTGGGGAAGTGGGGGGACAGTCAGCTCTCACCAACATGTTCCTGATGTTGGGGGGCCTCCTATAGACGATTCTCGGCTGTTGGTGGAACAGTCTATGGAGCGCGGGGTCTGTGGTGAGAATGTGCCAATGGTCCTTAATGATGTTCGCCATATCCCTGGAGAGGGGAGAGTAAGGTAAGGCACACATAAGTTTGCTGTCAGTGTCTTTCATCCTAGTCCGATTGAGGTATATATATATTAACTGTATGTGGCTAATTTTGAACACCTGTTATAACCCACAGCCAACAATTATCACCTCATCACATGACCTGTATTTAAGATGGCTCCCATGTGCCAATACACTGTCTGAAGAAGAGCTTTGTTTGTTTGCTCGAAACGTACGTCACTACATTAAAGGTGACCTATTATGCTATTTTTCATCTATTTCATATGGTTTTAAGTTGTCCAAGCATATTGTATTCATAGTGTATTGTCCCCAAATCAATCTGCAGCTCTAGATCTCAGTAATCTAAAAGTGTCTCTCAAGAGCTCTCCTGAGAACGAGCTGTTTCTGTGTCTGCACCTTGAAATGCAAATGATTATGTGTAAACCACGTCCACTCCACAGCTGTCACGGGGAGAGGGTGTGGTTTTCACTACAGGTACATGTGCCAATGTTGACATTGAGACAGCAGGGGTCGGGTATTGATTTCCGGAAAAAAAAAAAAAAAAAAGTTTATGAGACTCGCATCTTGTCTGAAAAAATATTACTGTTTCACTGTGACAGAAGGAGATCGCCTACATGGTGGCTCCTATGCCATCAAACTGTCAAATACAGTAAATAAAACGAGTGAAACTGAGGAGCAGCACAAACTGTAGGCTACACTGTTATGGACTGATGAGAAGTTACCGGAGAATAAGGTTTTGCGCCGGTAGAGGAGACTTCCTCGTTCAGATCAGGATCATGTCTCTCACTCCGTGATGAGGACCGCTGCACCGCAGCGCTGATGAGAAGCCGTATCAGGCCAATATCCGCGGTTTCATTTTTAATGACGACTGGGCAGCTGTTTTTCAGTCAGTGATTCAAAATGATCATCTACCGGCCGCGGTAGCGTTACCGACCGATGCTCCCGTATCTACGTTTCATGTGAAATGACGGGCCGACGGACGGACGAAGGGGGGTGGAGGTGGTGCGACTCTCGCTGATCAGGAAATGGCTCACCGGGCGGAGCTAACGTTTTTCCAGACTTGCCCAGGGGGAGGATAAGGAAGTACCGGGAGGTGGAGTTACTCGAGTTCAACACATCCTGACGTCAAGTCTGCCAGCACTTTCAATTCGCCCGTTTGGAGACACGATCTCAAAAAAGTGTAAAAATCAATAGAGGGAGTGAACAGACTTTTTTCACCTTCAGGCGTCATAGAAAGGCCCCGGGAACACATAGGACCACTACAAAACCTATAGAAAGTGGATTTTCATAATAGGTCCCCTTTAAATATACGCTGAGTCCAGCAGTGCTGCGAGTGTTTCTCTTTCTTTTTTCATCTGTTTGAGAAGACACACACCATGTGTCACTTCCAGATAATTAGCTCAGTGAGTTAAGTGTTGGTTTGTGGTTCCAGACGAGGTGGGTTCGATCCCCAGTTCAGGTGATAAGTATATTACATCAATATACCAGATAGTCTTTGAACAAAATCTTAGACTCATAGCAGATGATGTTTGACACAAACATCAGAATTTTACCTCAGAAACGTTGCCTGCACAACAGTGAATGGTTTACTTAATTTGTGAAGCCACCGTGGCACTGCCACTTGACAATTAGCTCAGTGCGATAGATAACAGTCTTTAGTTCCAGAGGTTGCGGGTTCAATCCCCAGCTTGTGCAGAAATGAACATTCCAAGGTCAATTAACCTGTCTTCCTGTTTCTTGTGCAAAATTTGCCCGGACACGACCCATTGCTGCGCAGCAGCTATAATTGTTCCTTGCTGTTGTTCCGTCTGTCGTCTTTAAACCAGAACCGTTCCTACCAAGAGATTTCACTTAGTTTCCTGAGAAAACTTTTAAAAAACACATAGTTGAGGAAAAATTAGATAATACAGTTTGAATACATATCAATTTTATTCGTGAAGAACACATTCACACATCCAAAACATTGCATTGTTATCTTCAATATAGTATGCATTTAAGTTCTAAAAGGTGCACTGTGAAATATTTTTTACATTTTATACAATTTATTTTTTCCCAGTATTCATGGCATAGTTCATGTTTTATTTGTTTACTGTGTCATTGTTTTAAATAAATCCGGCCTAAAACCACGATGCCTTACTGAACTTTTTTTTCAGTGTTCATGGTGTGGTTCATGTTTTATTTGTTTACCCTTTCATTGTTTTAAATAAACCCAACAAAAAAAACCATGATGTTTCACTGAACTTTCTTTGTGCAGCACAGGACCTTAATTAGGGCACCGGCCATCGCCAGGGCACTCGACCCAACAGCTATGAAATAGCTGTAGGGACGAGTGCCCGGCAAAGCCGGGCACTATTGTTATTCTGTGGATTTTTTCCTAGTTATTATTAGGGCACCGGCCATCGCCAGGGCACTCGACCCAACAGCTATGAAATAGCTGTAGGGACGAGTGCCCGGCGAAGCCGGGCACTATTGTTATTCTGTGGATTTTTTCTTAGTTATTTTTCCACTTCCGGACGTTTTTCGATTCGCTACTAGTCCTGCAACTCTTGCAGGACTAGTAGCGACTCGAAGAGTAACTCGAAGAGCAGAGAAGAGAGTAACTCGAGAGCAACTCGAAGAGTTGCAGGACATATTATATATCAAAACGTGCGTCCTGATCGGGATCGGTGTGCTATTACTTTTCTCAACAGTCTACAAATTTTTCGCGACGTAAGTCGCGAAAAACTGCGAAAAATTTTGCATTGAAGTCTATGGGACGAGCGAAAAAAAAAGAGCAAAAAAGACCAAACATTGGAGTTTAACAAACGTCTACTGCTCAGGCATACTTTCACCTAGAGTCTCCGTTTAAACTTTAAATAGTAGACACAAGTCTTGTGTATAGAGATTGCCAATGTGTCGTCATCATGGCTGGGAACGCAAAGCATTGTGGGAATCTTTGGCATAAACAAACGCGCTAGACTTGAATTTATGCAGGCAAGAACGCAGTATGCTGTCAACCTGCTGTGTTATAAAGTGCAACAGTCGTTCGCACTTAGACATATGATTATGGTTGCTGGAAGTTGTACTGCGAAGCCAGTTTAGTGGGTTAGTGAAGTATAAGGTAGGAGGTAGTTTCTTTTAACCCGGCGGGATCACCATGGTAACTCGTGCTTAGCTCATGAGGTCCCGATGTTCAGAGTTTCATCATAAACTGTTTCACGGAGCGTTTGTACGGAGGGAGAGATCGCGCTGAGCAGCTGCTGTTGACAGTTGATGTTGCTCTTTTATTCCTAGTTAAAAATGAATAATGCTTCATATTTAAAAGTAGCGCAAGAGCTGTCATAAATCAAAAGCAGCCTCTCTCGCCATATTTGCAGCAACACTGTTGCCTCAGGCTGCTCTGTCCGATAAAACATTTGCACTCCTCTTGGCTGAAATCAGCCCGTTGTGGATCAGTTTCGTGCGAAAGTTGATATGACGCCAAACGCCTCCTTTGATGTGTACACTCAGACCATGAAGCTGAGAGCCGGACTTAACAAACTTAGTTGATAACCACCTCCGTAGTGTTAACCCGGGCCGGGACTTGAGGTTTTGTTGAGCTGAAAGGTAAGCAACTCATGGCCATAGGCAACATGTTGGCGGTTGGATTCAGTTTTAGGCGGTATGGTTCGTTTTTGTTTTCCTTAGCTGCATTGTGTAAGTTAATTCTGTTTTTTATTGAATTTATCTTATTATTTACATGGTCAATCACTAGCGCGCTATTCTAGTCTATGTAAATCGAGAGAAATTGGCCAAAGATACCCATAATCCTTTGCGTTTCTGATGACGTTGCCGCCCAGTTGGTCACGTGTCTTGGCAATCTCTATTGGTGTATTACTCCTCGTTTTGATAGGTTGTATAGTTTTTGATCAATCACTGATCAATGACCATGATCATTTTTGGAGAAATTATGAGATTATAATGGGTGTGTATTGCACGGAATGTTCGTGCTAGAGTGCGTTATGTCATCAGCTAGAGTGGGAGGACAGCCCAGAAAAACTCCTGATTCTTTCTCTTTCCACACTCCTCTTGGACACAATTTACACTGTAAACACATAATTTTTCACAGTTTTGTAGACAAACTTGTTGTGTCTCCCACAATGTGTTCAAAATATCAGAGAGACTTGCAGAATTTGAATTAGCAGCCTCTGAGTGCGGCCATGTCTGTCTCTTTTCCTCATTGACTCCAATACAAAAATTTTCTGAGAGGAGCAGAACAGACTGATGTTTTAAAACTGCCCGTGTCGCCAAAATATTTACTGTAGAAACACCAAATCGTACCAAAATTTTCAGGAAGGCCTTAGGGCACCGTTGATCCATGTTTTGTTCTGATAGGAGCTACCGTTTTGTCAGAATAAGCCTAATTGCAAGACCAGTGCAGAGGCAGAAAATCTGTCTTTTTCTCGACGTTTCTGTCTGCCTCAGCCTGGTGGGCCCCTATCGTCATTGGCAACCAGCTCAAGTTGTCATGGTAACCTCTGATCCTCAGGCCAGGGTCGTTAACTTCATAAACAATCCACCTGGAGCTCGTTAAGATGTTTGTAAACACAGACACACAGCTAAATCAGACTGATACAGGATGCAGCTCAGTCACACACACAGACTCTAGAACCAGCTTCATGTCATTACAGTTACACACACACACATTAAAAACACACAGGTAACATACAAATGCGCACGTCAGCGCGCACTCCTCTCCCACACTCTAACACACACAGGTAACTTCCTGTGATTACAGTTAAAGACACACAAACACATCAAATGCGCGCGTAAGCGCGCACTCATCTCTCTCACTCTAACACAGGTAACTTCATGTGATCACAGCTCCTCCATATGAGTGCTTATAGAAAGATGATCATGTGTCTGATCAGCTCTGTCTTGACCTTAAGATCGTGGGTTTGATTCCCATGTTGACAGAGATGGTTAGAACGGCAGTAGCTCCGGTGCCCTTTCAAAATTTCCCGAGAGGAAATTTTCTAGTTGTACCTTTCCAATTCCAAAAAACACAAGAACAAAAATGTCTTATAAGAAGATAGTACATTAGCCTGAGGGCTGTCTTACTTTGCTAGGACCTTGGACCTAAACCTGATGTGTTTTTTTTCCCTTGAGACTGATGCAGCAAGGAGCTACACTGTTCACCCCTTATATAATCAACAGACTTCTTCACTTCACTGTCTTATTCTCTACACAACAAGAGCCAGACACGCTTGTTTGCAACACTTGTTGGTTTGCAATGCCGCCCTACTGGCCAACTCAAAAACCTTCCTCACACAGTTCCATGGCGCCGTGTGTCTCTGACTGTGTGCACGCACGCATGTGTGCTCAGAATAATAGCAGTGCCTTTACAAAAGTGAGTACAGATGTTACTGGTTCAAAATTGCGGGGTTTGTCTCGCACTGCAGGATCTCGCGAACGCGAGAATTTTCACCACCACTGTTTTCCTCTAGGTGGCAGCACCGTACTAAATACTGCTCAGACGTTTTGGACAATGCTGACACGTCACACAATGTAGCCGCGATGAGGAGTGGCGCTGTTCATGATAGAGGTAGAATACAGTAGGATGAAAGGAGAACGAGCTGCAGTCAGTAAATAATACAGTAGCCTATAATCTCTGTCTCGTCAGCTCCAAGTTTTTTAAAATGAGCCGGAGAGAGTTGCGGTGATTGTACTGCATCCACTTCATGACTACATTATGAAAACACGAGTCTATATACAGTATATTTTCCAGATCAAATCCGTTGGATCAGTGGTTCATAAACTTCATAAGCCCATTACTGAAATGCTACGTGCACCACAACTAGTTCCCCCAGAAAACAACAACCTGTAGCACAGCTTTGTATTGTTGCAAAAGTGTTGCATCTAGATTCATTACTGGTTTCTACAAGTATCGATATGAACAGCGCGCGGCGCACCCATAGCGCCCGACGCGCGCCGTGCGCACTCGACAGGCAGAGCAGAGGAGAGCAGGCAGCGTCCACAGCGTTTGGACCTGAGTAGTTACACAGAACTAGACGCACGTTTGAATTGAACATGTTGATATTGACGGCAAAACGTATTCTCCGCTGTCTGCCTGCGTGCACATGTGTGTGATGTGAGAGAGGAGGGAACCCCGCCCGTCAGACGAGAGGAGATGCATTGTAATGACTGTAATGAAACAATAGCAACACGCTGGAATTGCACAACTCTTAGTTAGCGTTTCATTTAATGAAAAAACAAACAAACAAACATCTGTTATAAGTCTATTTGATTATAATAAAATAAAAATAATGGGGAGGCACTGCTGCTGTATTGAATATGATGTCATTTTTCAGGGTATTGACATTGAGTTTGAAATTTTAGTATTGAGACAATCCTACAACTCTGTGAAGACAAATTTTACCACAACAGCCAGAAGCAACTAAAATACAGACAACAACCCACCGAGTTAATAACCAGCGTCGTGGTGCCGCTAATCTGGTTTTTAGCTGCTCTGCAATCTCATTGTTTCAAAGAAAATGGATTGATTGATTTTTTTTTTTACGCATGGCTCTGTGCGTCTGGCACGTGTGTCTTGGAGTTTTGAATCGAGGCTTTATGTTCAGCTCCCCTTAGCCTACATGGGAAATTTATTACCTGAAACACAACAAAATTTCTTCACTTAGCCCACGAACTGAATTGTGAGCTAACTGTTAAGAACCGCTTTTTACTGTTCAAAGCAAACAGCTGTGAAGTACTGTGGGGGGAGGGGGCAGGACTTTTCTTCCAGCTGGCTGTTTTTCTACCAGTTACAGACAGTAGCCTAGATGCAAAGTATTGATGAGCTGAGACACATTAACACCTCCATTCATCTCCGCGATGGTAACGCCCATCGCAACATCTGATTTACATGTCGACTGTTAACACATGGCGATTGGCCATTCACGCGGCTTTGTTCTTGGTTTCGGCCAATCAGCTTGTAAGCACATGCCTAATTATCATCTTTCAACCAATTCCACTGTTTTATTGTGAGTGTGTGAATAGAGAATAAATAAATAGAGAATAAAAGAAAAACATCGACGCAGTCTGTGTCTCCCTCCCGCTGCTCAGTTTCTGTGTTATGCGACAGACAGTGTTTGCTCATGTGGTTTAGTTTTCGAAATATTGTAGTTTGCAGGCTATTGTCCCCTCTGTATAGTGAGCTCTGTATGTGCTGAGGCCATGGATGTAGGCTATAATATAATACATCCATGGCTGAAGCACAAATGCCCCCCCTCCTCTGTCCCCGCTGGCCCGCACTCACACACCTCGAACCCAAGCATGCAAGCACGGTTGCCTCCGACACACGTTGATATAGAGGGATTATTAGTTTATTTGTTTACCAACACGGCGGATGTGCGCCACCTGACTGCAGAAAGAACAGAGCCTTTTTAACAACAACGGTGATGAGGTGCCGACAGTATAGGCTATAGGTGGTTGTGTCCACACACTCATACTGGTTTTATGGGGGGGCAATCGCCATTCCGACATGCTGCCACTCCGACATTAGGCCCTAATTGTCGGAATGGCAACACTTAACCCTTTAATTAAACGTCCCATCATTCCGACAATTTTCGTCTCCTAAGGTCGGAATGGCGGTATTTTTTCCTTTTTTAAACGTGTTGCCATTCCGACAAATCTTTTAAAAGCCCCCCCCCGCGCCCCCAGACAAGTGTCTGTGAGCTGTCACAGCAGCTGAGTGGAGCTCATGCGTCTTTATACGCACATAGCAGAGTAGCCTACATACAGTATTGACTCTCATCTTCAGTATTTTGACGGCGCCACAGTCCACAGATGTAGCCTACAGATGTGAAATATAGTCAACAACAGTAGTTTACAGCTAAGAATTCACACATGGAGGTGCGCGCTATGGCACAGATCTCCCCCTCCCGCTGTCCAGTCTGAGTCCCCGCTGAGGGAATGAATGCATGTGGAGTGTGTGTGTGTGTGTGTGTGTGTGTGTGCGTGCGTGCGTGCGTGCGTGCGTGCGTGCGTGTGTGAATGCGCGTGCACGAGCGCACAGTCTGTCTGTGCAGGCGTGTGTGTTTGTATGGGGGTGCGCGGTCGCAGAGTCAATGTTCATGCAGGTGTGTGTGTGTGCGTATTGGCGCGTGGTGAGGGCGAGTGAGAGAGAGAGCTTGTCCTACTGTCCAGTGTCCACACGGGAGAGACGCCGCGGCTCCGCTGAGAAGACCAAACCCGCTTGGCTGAAACGGGCCTGGCCGGGTGGTGTCCAAACGGGCCTTTACAATCCACAGGTTAATCCACAAGGAAAAGTAAATCTACTGCGCCGCCGTCCCAGCGCCGACTGTGTTTCTCACTCCCTCATCTCACCACGTCACTTCCCCGTTTAAACCCTCGGTCCCATTACTACACCTGTGCGCATTACGCACACCATGACAGCAGAAAAAAACATTCATTCATTCATTACGGGTTCGCCCGTACCTGTGCGCAAACAACAAATATAATTGATCATTTCCCGGGCCTCATACACAATGGAAAACAAACCCTGGGGAGCAACACTGTCATTTTAACCCCCCTGCTCTATGGCCAGGTAAAACCCAGTGGATCACTACAACATGTGTACAGACATGTGTACAGATGTCATGTGATATATAGTCAACAACAGTAGTTTACAGCTAAACATTCACACATGGAGGTGCGCGCTATGGCACAGATCTCAGGGGGGACATTCAGGCCACACGCGGATCTAAACGCCCTGACCAGAGGGATCAAAGACGGACGCTCTCTCAGTCCTGCTCCCAGAGCTGAGCAGCCACGTACTGGAGAGGAGAGGAGAGGAGAGGAGAAGAGAGGAGAGGAGCGCACCGGACCAGAGAGGTGCGTTGTGCGTAACGGCGCTGTGTCGCTTCACATCCGTACACATCTCTTAAAACATGAAACACACACACGTTATGGAAACGCCTTGTCGGAATGGCGGGACGAAACTGTCGGAATGGCAGGATGTTTTTATGTCGGAATAGTGGGATGTCGTAATGGTGACATGTCTGAATAGCAGAATGTCTGAATGGCGGTATGTCGGAGTGGCGGTACGTCGGAATGGCAGCATGTAACCGGTTTTATGACATTATAGCGCAGGAGGGAGTGGGCATCTCCTTCAACCATGCACGGAAAAGGGGAATGATAGGAAACGCGAATTTATTGAGAAACAATGCCCAGGTCAGCAATGCATGACAAAAACATGTGGTTCATTCGTCCCCCTAAGTCACATAAACCAACACAATGTGGACACACACAACTCCGGTGACGCCGCGGTGACGTGTAGAAAAGCGAAAAAAAGTGTTTCCATTACACTTTTGCGAAACACATTTGTATCGATACGTCTCAAAAACCACCTCATGAGAGTCAAAAGCGGTACCACGACGCTGCTCAGTAACTCATCTTATTGTGTGCCTGTGGTCCGACCTGACCAAGTTATTGAATGTTGACGTTTATTTAGAAGAAGTCTGATTATGAATGCTGCCCTGGATTAGATTCTGTCCTCATAGCCTAATTCTGATTATTTTCAAACAGTGGCCAAACAACAGATCCATTTTATTATATTAGACTATGTTTTCCATTTTTGCTGAGCGGTTTGTTCTGAATTAAATAAAAGCCTGTCCCAAACAGCCGCGTGTGTTACTTCGTTTTATATCATCTTTGCCCTGTGCAGAAGACCTTCATAATTTGTGATACATAATCATGAACTCATAAAGCAAGCCAGGCTTTATCATATTACAATAGTTTCTGTGATTTAGGCAGGGTATACAGTAGTTAGTTCTAGTTAAATAGCCTAGAGTTTAAGCACTGCACAGATCATACTAATTCATCCGCCTGTCGTCCTCCGTTCTCACAGATGCCACCTGGTGGTTGTTTTGGCACCATGCGGCTTTTCATTAAAACCTCTTTGTCTCGCCAAGGAAAAAAATGCCTGGCGCTTGTGCCGTCTCGCGTGAATCACGCGAGAAGTCCGCAATTTTGAACCAATAACATCTGTAAATGTCAAGATTTATGTCAAGATTTATATCTATGGCAGCTCCTCAGGCCGTCCAGGGTGCTGTGGAGGGGGTGGGAGACATTATCCATGATGGATTTGATCTTCCTTAGCATTCTGTGTCTCACCACCTCCTCCAGTGGAGCCAGCCTGGTCCCCACGACTGATCCAGCTTTTTTTATCAGTTTATTGATTTTGCTGGAGTCCCTCGCCTTCATGCCCGCACCCCAACACACTGCTGCAAAGAAGATGGTACTTGCCACTACCGACTGATAAAACATGTGGAGCATCTTGCTGCAGATGTTAAAGGACCTGAGTTTGCGGAGGAAGTACAGCCTGCTCAGGCCCTTTTTGTACAGTGCCTCGGTGTTTAGGGACCACTGCAACTTGCAGTCAAGGTTCACACCGAGGTACTTGTATGATGTTACCTGCTCAACATCTGTTCCTGAGATGGAGATCGGCAGTGGTGGTGTGTTTGTGCGGCTGAAGTTGACCACCATCTCCTTGGTCTTGTTAGTGTTCAGCTGCAGATGGTTCTCCCCACACCAGCTCACAAAGTCAGCCACCAGGTTTCTGTACTCCTCCTCCTGTCCCTTCTCCACACACCCCACTATAGCCGTGTCATCAGAGTACTTTTGCAGGTGACACGACTTGGAACAGTACTTAAAGTCTGCAGTGTAGGTGGTGAAGAGGAATGGAGAGAGAACAGTTCCCTGGGGGGCCCCGGTGTTGCTGATCAGACGGTCAGACACACAGCTCTGTAACCTCACAGACTGTGGTCTGCCCGTCAGATAGTCGGTAATCCAGGCGATGAGAGGAGCGTCCACCTCCATTCTCTCCAGCTTCTCACTCAGCAGCCTAGGCTGGATGGTGTTGAAGGCAGAGGAGAAGTCGAAGAAGGTGATGCGGACCATGGTGCTGGGTTTGTCCAAGGCAGAGTAGGCCCTTTGCAGTAGGTAGAGGATAGCATCATCCACTCCGACATGGGGCTGGTAAGCAAACTGTAGAGGGTCTTGAGCTGCACATACCTGTGTCCTCAGGTGTGCCAGAACCAGCCTCTCCATGACCTTCATGGCGTGGGAGGTCAGAGCTATGGGCCTGTAGTCATTCAGTGCGGTGGGGTGTAATTTCTTAGGCACTGGGACCAGGCATGATGTTTTCCATAGCTCTGGGACTCTTTGGTGCTGCAGGCTCATGGTAAAGAGGTGCTGCAGGACTCCACACAGCTGGCTGGCACAGGTCTTCAGTACCCTTGGGCTGATGTTATCAGGGCCCGGGGACTTCCCAGGGTGAAGCCTTTCCAACTCTTTTCTCACCTGGTCCAGGGAGATGTTGATGCTGGTGTGAGAAGGTGAGTGAGGAGGAGAGGTCTGCCCCAGGGACTGCACGCTGCTGCTGGGGAGTGGTAGATGGGGTTGAGGAGAGATGGCAGGGCTGCTGGGGGAGGGGGAATCAAACCTGTTAAAAAAGTTGTTTAATTCATTGGCCCACTCAGGATTCCCCTCAACGGAGTTGTTGCTCTTCCTGTCCAGGCCGGTGATTCTTTTCATCCCACTCCAAGCAGCCTTAACGTTGTTATTTTTCAGTTTCTCCTCCAGCTTTCTCCTATAGATGTTTTTGTTTTCACACAGCTTCTGTTTCAGCTGTTTCTGCACACACTTGAGTTCTATCCTGTCCCCTGACTTGAAGGCCCTCTTTTTTTCATTAAGTAAGGTCTTAAGCTCACTTGTGACCCAAGGTTTATTGTTTGGGTAGCATCTGACCTTTTTAGTGGGAATGGAATTGTCCACACAGAAGCCAATATAGTCAGAGATAGAAACTGTAAGACTGTCTATATCCTCCCCATGAGCTGTATAGAAAGTTTCCCAGTCTGTGGCTTCCAGTGCACCACGGAGTGTTTCTACACCCTCAGGAGACCACTCCCTCACTAACTTTACTGTAGATTTGTTGTTGTTTAACCACAGGTTTATATTCAGGTGTAAGTAGGACCAGGTTGTGGTCAGATCTACCGAGGGAGGGGAGGGCACTGGATGTGTATGCATTTTTGACATTTGCATATAGCAGGTCTAAAGTCTTATTTTCTCTGGTGGTGCATTTAACAAACTGATAAAAAAGTAGGGAGCGTTTTAGCCAGAGAGACATGATTAAAATCTCCTGTGATGAGGATAAAAGCTTCGGGATGTTTTGTGAGGAGGTCTGCTGTGACGGAGTGGATGACGTCACACGCAGCGTCAGCTTTCCCGGAAGGAGGGACGTAAACAGTGATGGCAATAACATTTGTGAATTCCCTTGGAAGGTAGTAGGGGCGCATTCCGATGGCAAGGAGCTCGATGTTGGGGTTACATACACGCTTCTTAACATGGATGTGCCCCGTGTTGCACCACCGGGAGTTCACCAGGACAGCCAGACCCCCTCCTCTGCACTTGCCGCTCGAGGTGGTGTCTCTGTCGGCCCGGATGGTGTGGAAGCCAGGGAGAGCAACGACTGAGTCAGGCGTCTGCTCCTGCAGCCACGTCTCGGAGAAGCACATGATGCTGCACTCCCTATATTGTCTCTGTGTCCTGATGAGCGCTTCCAGCTCATCCATTTTATTAGACAGTGACCGCACATTTCCCGTGATGACTGTGGGGGCACACGATTTAAATCTCCGCCGCTTTAGACGCCATTTGACACCCGCCCGGCAGCCTCTTCTTCTTATTCTCCGCAGCTCCGGCGGTATGTCAAACTTAACTCCGTGCAGGTTTGCATTCCTTAGTGCGATCAGCTGATCACGCGAGTACACAATACCAAAAGTGCAGCAGGCATGGCTGCTCACGGTGAGTAGTCCCAGCACAAAGCTCAGTAGGATAAAAAGTCCAATCCACCCAGTCATCTTCACAGCTCCAGGTATCACAGACAGGTTTAAAAGTCCATTGATCACACGATCACGCGTACAGATTAAAAACAACAGCACACACTCAACAATCAATCGCTGATAGGGACAGGCAGCCGCTGTCACGGCGCCATCTTTCTTAAGCGGCACAAACCGTTATTAATTTGAGGTAGAATGTGTAGTGTCCCCAATGCATTTTCGCTCGTGAAAGTACAATCTACTTTAAGACTTTTGATATTTACTCACCTTTGTAAAGGCGCTGTTATTATTTTGAGCACAATTGTACATTTAGCGATTCTCAGTTAAGTTTTGGACATATGTTAAAGTTTCGAAGTAGATGTCTATACCACTGTTTTGTGATGGCCTCAGTGGATCAATGTGTTCCTTCAATAGGTTGAGGTCATCTTGATTGAGTGGGCTTGTGAACTCAGGAACTTGAACTCCATGGTGGGGCTCTGGCACATCCCCACTCTGCTCCCAATCAATGTCTGGAAGGTTCAACTCCTTAACAAGAACAAAGAAGCATAATGCATTTTAAATTCAGGGTTCACAAGTATGATACAATAATAAAAGACTCATATTAAATTACATTTGACAGATGCTTTTTTCCCTCATAAAACTGTACATATATGTGTTCAAAGCCAAGTGCCAAATACCATATTTCTCTTGCAATCTAACATCTATAGGGACATGTCTTTTATTCCCAAAAATGGTGGTTCTTTGTCTACCTCTGGGTCGTGAATGGGATGTTGAATTTGCCCAAGTTCCCACAGCTGGTTTGGGGTCATGTTTTGTTCTGTCCTCAAAGCATGGTTGTCCCATCCTTGACGGAACAGGTCCAAGGACAACTGTAGACGGGACATGAAGACGAAATGGAGGCAGAAGAAATGAGTGACGTTCGCGAGGTCAAGGTGGCCCTCTGCTTCCAGCATATGAAAGATGTGGTAGTACACACTTGTGGCTCCCGTCCACACATCCCGCCAAAGTCTCTCGATCCTGTTCAAAAGGGAAAAAATCACTACTGTTTGGATGTACTATTTACGAATTAGTGTTGTGTATAGCCTATATATACTACAGCCCAGAGTAGTAACAAGCACTAACCCCTCCTTATGATACTTTTTAAACTATGGCACTTTTTATGATAGTTTTAAAACTAAACTCTTAACAGACTAACACCTACAAAACCCAATAGGCCAAATGGTTAGCATACCTCTGGTTATGGACACTTTTGCCAGCAATAAAGCAACCACTGTCTGGTCCGCGCACGGTGAACATCAAACGGGCAACGCCAACATTTTCTCCTCCATGATCTGCTCTCACTCTGAAAAAAATAGCACAACCAAATTGCAATGGGATGGTGACCGGCTGACCGCACTGTAATGTTAAGGGAAACGCACATCACACCTGCTACAGTACCTGAGAGGATATCCAAATTCCTGAACTGCCTCACTGAAGAAGGCTTGGTTAGTGTCAGACCTGTTGTTGTCAGCAGCTTTCAAGTACATGATCTGCAACATTTTGACCAATGGAATTGTGAAGAATAGAACACTGAATTGTACTTTTTGTCATGTTGTAGACTACTCTGGTTTCTTTATAGCAAGCTAGAATCAGTGCCAAAAGGAATTGACAATTTACATTTTTACCCACTGTCAATGTCAATTTTATAGGCTATTTTTACTCTTACCTTGCGTGAGAATCCATCAATTCCACCAAATATGACGTGGATGTTGTACCTAAAAGATGAACAAATGAGCAGTTTATTTCCATTTATTTACAGTACGTCGAGAGATTTTTTTGAAATTATTCCTGAATTAAACTGTCCAGCAACATAAATACCAGTACATAAATATGCCATACAAAATAGAGAAAGTGGGCAATGACCTGATACATGATTAGCATACACCCCTTTTGAAAAGTAACATTGTGATCAATATTTCAACTTCCAAAAATGACCATATAATAAGGATAATACATCTGTTCATCTTAAAACAAAAACATAGGTTAATAATTCTGTGAAATTATACACTTTTTTTGGGGGGAGGGGGGGGGGGGGGGGGACAAAACAAACATGAATGCTCTAAAGAGTTCAGATCAGGTGTCAGTCATACATCATCACAGAATGGTCATAGAAATCAACAGTGGCCATAGGTGTGTGTGTCATATTTATATTGGAAAAGAACACAATAATCAAGGGCATTGAGTGATCATCAGCTCTCAAACACCAGTACTCATGCAACCTCACATAAGGGTACTCTGCCTTCCATGTTTACTTAAAGTGTCATGCATTTTTTTTGTATTCTTCATCTTTCCCACACCATAGTTTTGATTCAATCAGTTCTAAAAAAAAAAAGAAAAAAAAAAAAGATTGAGCTTGGGGTACAGAATACACTTCCTGTAGACTACATTATGGGCAGAATTAGCCCTTGCACATTGGGCGTAATGAGATGCATCTTTGGTGAGCACCACCCACACAGAGCATTCCTCAGTGCCACACAGTGTATTGTGTTACGGGAAATAATCACCCCAGCATACATTTCAACTCCCATACATAAACAGTCAGGCACTAATGTGGTGCCATTGCTTGAGGAAATGGGAAGGGTTCCATTGCAAAGCAGTCCACACTCACCTTGGAGTGATAGAATGCTTAATCATAGAATTGACATGTAGCTCATCTCAGAGACTTTCATTGGGGTGTACTCGTTTCTGCACTACCCTAATTTGATTTAAATGGACAACATGTAATACATAATATGAACCTGTCTTTTATGTTGGAAGATGATCAGATATTGTATTAAAACGTATATGCACATTGCAGAGTTATCTTACCTGTTTACTGAAATATTGTTCACAATTCAAAAGGGTTGTACTTGTTACTGCTGCCCACTGAACAGACATGTATGTATACAGTATGTATACCATTTAAACATTCCTAATATGTTTTTCACCTGATCAACTTGTGGTTGGTATCGATGTGCAGGAGGTACTTCGGGCATGGCACGGAGTAGGTGCGCCTCACAACACAACCAAGCTGTGTCATCCGAGCCACAACTCCCATGCTGTCTACCCTGTGCATGGCTGCCATAACACGCTCCCACTGGACCTCATGGCCTAGTCCCCGCAGTGCTCCTTGCATGTTTCGATAGCCTGATCAGATGAGATGAGTGTTACAACATTCTTCATTTCCAAAAAGACAATTACACTTAAACCCACCCCACCCTGCCCCATTTGTTATCAGCTGAAGCCTATAAGTTAAGGTCTTCCAATCTGGGGGATGTAGGTCAAATCCCACCTCACCTGTCTACACCAGCATCCATGGCTGAAGTGCCCTGGTGAAAACCCCACATTGTTCAAGGGACTGTAACCAATATCCTGAAGCATAGTAACTGTATGTTGCTTTGGATAAAAGTGTCAGCTAAGCACAATGTAATAATCCATCCACGCCACACACCACCACACATACACATATTTTTAATTTCACTGCATGATTTACATGTTTCTTTTAAAATCTGTGCATGAGACAAATGAAAGTCTTTGTATCCTTGTACCTGAATGTGGCCACCACTGTTTCAGTTGTGATACTAGTTCATCCAGTTCAGCATCCGTGCAGGAACTGTATTGGTGGCGCCTTCCAGGCAGGTTATGGTCTGCCAGACGTCGATAAAGTGTCTTATGGGACACACCTAGGACTTTTGCGACAGTCACTATCGGGAGTCTATTTTCAATAAGGTGCTGTACATACTCCATATTTAGTATAATTTTTGGCCGCCCACTACCAGGGCACCTTTCAAAGTGGATCGGTGGCAATGGGGTGTCATCTTGCCGCATTCTCCATTGCTGGAGTGCACTGCACAGGTCAGATAATGTGTTCATGACCTCTATCGGGATGGCAATATGCTCTCCTATGATGCTCATATAAACAAACTCCTGCCTGCATACAAATTGCAGGAAGTCTGGGTCAAGGGGTGTTTGCTGGAGTGCCTGAGAAACTCTGGTGTGCAGTCTCCCCATTACGTACTGCAGCAGGGTGTCCTAAAAATCAAATCATTAAATCAATCACATAACACTTTGGTGTAGGGTGTACAGAGCAAAAATGGCAATTTCTTCACTAGGCAGCAATGCCCCAATTGGCGTTGAAGTGGTTGTTTGTTAGCATTGACTCTAGCCAAATTGAGGGAGGTCAATGTCAGTGGCATGGCAGCCTACAAGTCAATATGTGTGTCACATTTAGCTTTTCATTCAGGACTTGATTTAAAGGCTAGGTAGGCAGCTTTTTTTTGACAGTATTAGGCAAAAACTTACACAATAAACTTGAGGATAATGTAAAAGAAGTGATGTGAAAAAAGATCAGACGTCTGCGTCTCCCCTAGGCTCTGTTTTCAGCCTGCAAAGAATCTACCCGTGACGGTAGGTTTTGACCAATCACAGAGCAGCAGCTCTTATTCGTATTATTTTACACGAAATATAAATACTATGTTGTCGTTCATGTGTTCAAAAAGTTAAGACAAAATCAACCACAAGTCGGACCAATAGGAGGTCGAACCAATGGGTGGTCCCGTTAGTCCGAACTGTCATCACTACTTTCTGACAAGCTCTTCCATTCATACGAGCATGCAGCTTTATCTCTCTCTCTCCCCACACGCGCGGCCCAGAATCTCCCCATATGATGAACCCCAGAGAGTAAAGTAAATACACTTTTTATTCTCTCCCCGCTCCGCGAGCCTGCTGCAGCCGCCGCGCCAGCTGACAGTAGACTGAGAGAGGGAGAAAGAAAGAGTAAATTTGGCTTTGGTTTGGTTCAGGCAATGAAGAAAGGAGTTGGTTAAGTTTAGTAAAAACGCCAGGTAGAGGCTAGACAGGCCAGAAGCAGAATGAGCGTTATATGTCATGAAGTGCTTGTTTTGCAGTTAATTATGCACATGATCCGCGCAGCAGTGCGTAAAAGTCGTGCGTAATGACAGCTCCTCGTTGGTGTAAACTGCACCTCTTCTTCCACGTGTGTCTTATTGACAGACAGGTGGAGCCTATATGAATAATTATATAAATGCATGGTGAATGTTGGGAATGGAGAGTTGGTTTAATACTAGTCCAGTTCGAACTAATGAGGACCTCCCATTAGTTCGAACTCTCATTACTCCGATTGTCGGACCAATGGGAGGTCGGACTAATGGGTGGTCGGGCCAATGGGAGGTCGGACTAATGGGTGGTCGGACCAATGCCATGGACCCGTTCACGCGCAGGGAAGTTACAGGTACATTTCTACCACTTCAACGAGTTTAGAAACATTATTTTAAGATCGAAAACTACAAAATGGGGCTTTTAATCAGAAAGCACAAGGGCCATAACACCGGAAATACCGGTTGCAAGCGGTGGAGGATGATGGATTCTCCACCAGGTTTATGTAAACACCGCCCAACTCGAGCTTCGGCAGGGAACTGGTGATTTTAAACGGCTTATATACAGCTGCTGGTGTTGTATATGGGTCACAATTTCCCAAAAACGTCGAAGTTGTTTTTATATCTTTCTGTCTCGGCTGCTGACAGGTGATTTAGTCACTACTCGGTTGTTTCTCAATAGAGAATATTTTCAGTTTTCAGTTTCGAATGTTGTTTTTGACCGCCAGGGCCTCCGGGGAGTCACGGGACTGAAAACTATCAGAGATTCTCTAGGTTCTATCTACGTCAATGCTAGCTCCAGACCAGTCTTAATGAAGAATACTTGTTATACTTGGACTAACTAAGTTCGATACATTCTACCTTTCATTCTGCCTAACCAACGGGATTTAGGAAAAGTCATAAATGATTAAACTGTTAGTCATACATACCCATCCAGATGTTCCACTTGTCGACTCCATATTGATCGGCCAAAGCCTGTCTTGAACAGCTAGGGAATGCCATTGCCCGGTCTATACCTTACACACTGCCATCTGGTGGACATTCCGTGAATTGAGGGCTTTGCCGTTCTTCACATTCAAATCGGCATGCATTTGTTTGTGCATCTTGCAGCACAGTAGGAGTGTGTCAAAATTACGCTGTAGACACGAGAGCACAACAGAGATCCACAAATATATAAAATATATTCACAGATGCAGACTGTACGACTGCACACACAAAGGCAAGCATATTTTATATTAAAATCTCGAAAATATATTTACAAATGTATGTACATTTATATTAATTATATATACATTTGTAAATCCGGTCATATTTGTATTGATTTCTACTCAAATATATGTGGATAATAAAGTCCCAAAATTTCTCCCATACACTCAAGGCATTATTGTTTATTTTCACGGTATAGGTCTAAATGTAGTAAGGGCAAGGAAAATCAAGTAGGCTAACGTTACTTACAGACGACGGTGGTTGTTCTCCTCCTTCAGCCATGGTGCAAGTGAGGCAAAGTGAAAGTCCACCTAAGTACGATGCAAAACGATAGAACACTGCCACCTGCTGGTGAGGAGGGCGGGCCATTTGTGGATCATGATCATGACCTATTTGTTTGTGGATCTGTGTTGTGAACCGCGACAAGAATGTCTCAGAAATACGTCATCAAGGAAAGAGATGCGTTTGTGTGATCGATGATCCACAAATGCTGAATCAGACTTCACAAGCAGAATTTTACTTTTTTGCAAATGTCATTTTTTGAACAAATTAATTTCTTTTATTTACAAATACACATTTATTTGTAAAAACCAACACACAAGTTACAAATCATAACTTTGTGTTTGTGGAAGGAAGATTTACACGCATAAAACAACACTGCCACCTCCTGGCGAGGAGGGCGGGCCATTTGTAAATCAAGACCTATTTGTTTGTGGATCTGTCTGAACCTCGACAAGAACGTCTCAGAAATACGTAATCGAAGAAAGAGATGCGTGTGTGCGATTGGTGATTTACAAATGATGAATCAGACTTCACAAGCTGAATTTTCCGTTTCACAAATATACAATAAGATATTTACAAATACATTTTTTTTTGACAAATACATATGTATTTGTAAAAACCAAAATACAAGTTACAAATTAGACATTTGTATTTGTGGATAGCAAAACACGCGTGCAAACCAAGGAACATTTGTAGATCACCCTCTGTGCGTTTACAACTTTTTATGAGACAAAATTCACTCCATAGTAATCGGATTACAGATACATTTGACAAAAACGGAGATTACTTATCTGATTACTTCACATTTGTTAAACCAACCCCGGGCTGTAGAGCGGCCGTGTAGACACTCTCCGTCCAGTTTCATTTCAGAGTTGATCACAGACGGAGCTCCTGCCTCTTCTGCCCGTACGGTGTGTGTGTGGCTGAGGCTACGCACACTACGCTGCCTCATTACGTAACTCTACTGAGTGTGAGCGGCACGTACGTTTACGTTGCTTTCGTGAATCATCCAGCAGTTTAGCGGCTAATTCAACAGCAGTGATGGATAACTGTACCGGAGAACGGTTACATGCTGGCATTCCGACATGCTGCCACTTTGACATACTGCCACTCCGACATCCCACTATTCAGACATGTCACCATTCCTCCATACCACCAATCCGACATAAAAACGTCCTGCCATTCCGACAGGTTCGTCCCGCCATTCCGACAAGGCTTTTTATGTTTTAAAACATGCGTACAGATGTGATACAGTCAGTGGAAGCTTAATAAATAAACAAACACAAAGTCTCACACACTCCGATGTCAGTTTGTAACAATTTCCCTTATAATAAGGATATAAGGAGAAGTGGCACAACGCCGTCCTGCTGCAGGCGGACCTATAGGTTCGGGCTACTGGTTTGTCCAGGGAAGCAATAAACAAAGTCGCTACTTAGTCTGTGTATTTCACTGCACGCGCCTATCACAGGCGGCATATAATAAACAATTACGCACAGACCAAGATAACTCTCTGCTGCTCTACTCATGCCGCTCTCCCGCTGCACCGAGCAAAACTTCACTAACCTGCCTGCCACTTCTTCCTGTGATTTTAATGCACGTTTGTTACCAGTTTCCATCCTATTCGTATCACAATCACTCCCATGCAAATATTTATTATAGCAGCAAAAGGAAATGTGCAATAGTACAGTAATAGTCTCTCTCTCTCTCTCTCTCTCTCGGGCAGTGACGCGCTGTCATTCATTTCAGAACCGAGACAGTGGACAGCGCGCTTGGTCAGTTCAGCACTAGACAAAAAATATCAGTAGTTCACTCTTCGGCAATAAATCCATGGCACTGTCTATGAGGCAGAAAGAGAACTCAACACTATCTTCTCCACAAATAGAAAAATATAATAATAAAATAATAATATAATGAATTTTATAACGGAGATGGGATGTGCAGGGCGTTGACCAGAGTCACAGTGCTGTGACAGAGAGGAGAGAGATGGGCGGAGGCGGTTGATGTGATAATAGTTAATGACCTTATGTCGGAATGGCGGTACGTTTCAAAAAAAGAAAAGTACCGCCAGTCCGACAATGGAAAATTTTTTTGTTGGAGTGGTGGGACGTTTTCAATCAATAGAAGTGCTGCCATTACGACAACTAGACGTCAACGTCGGAGTGGCGGTATGTCGGAATAACCCTATTACAGTCCGGAGAACAACTTCATGAGCTTCATCTGAGGAATAAACGGCAGCTTTTACCTGACGAGACCGACGCCTGAGCCACGGTGGCACGGTCAGCTAACAGTTAGCAGCTTTTACTTTCTCTCTCCCCCTCTCTTTCTTACACACGCACGCGCGCACACACGCACACACACTGCGCAGCATGTCTGTCACTGTTGTAAACCTCTTAATTAGCTTGTTGAGTACAGTTAACACAGGGCTGACAAGTTTCAGAAAATGACAAGAGTGAGACTTTAGTGTCACGATGCGTTTGCGGTCGGTGGTGAAAAAAATTTGGCCTTTTTTAACATCGATTTGACCTACTTTAATGTTGATTTATGCTTTAAGACTCAAACACATAAAGACGCATAAACGTTTTTTAAACGTTTTTTCAACGGTTGGCATAAACGTTTTTTAAACGTCTTTTCAACGGTTGGCATGAACGTTTTTTAAACGTCTTTTCAACGGTTGGCATAAACGTTTTTTAAACGTCTTTTCAACGGTTGGCATAAACGTTTTTTAAACGTCTTTTCAACGGTTGGCATAAACGTTTTTTAAACGTCTTTTCAACGGTTGGCATAAACGTTTTTTAAACGTCTTTTCAACGGTTGGCATAAACGGTTGGCATAAACGTTTTTTAAACGTCTTTTCAACGGTTGGCATAAACGTTTTTTAAATGTTTTTTAAACGTTTTTTAAACGTCTTTTCAACGGTTGGCATAAACAGTTGGCATAAACGTTTTTTAAACGTCTTTTCAATGGTTGGCATAAACGTTTTTTAAACGTCTTTTCAACGGTTGGCATAAACGTTTTTTAAACGTCTTTTCAACGGTTGGCATAAACGTTTTTTAAACGTCTTTTCAACGGTTGGCATAAACGTTTTTTCAACGTCTTTTCAACGGTTGGCATAAACGTTTTTTAAACGTCTTTTCAACGGTTGGCATAAACGTTTTTTAAACGTTTTTTAAACGTCTTTTCAACGGTTGGCATAAACGGTTGGCATAAACGGTTGGCATAAACGTTTTTTAAACGTCTTTTCAACGGTTGGCATAAACGTTTTTTAAACGTCTTTTCAACAGTTGGCATAAACGTTTTTTAAACGTCTTTTCAACGGTTGGCATAAACGGTTGGCATAAACGTTTTTTTTTAAAGATTTATTTTTTGGCTTTTCATGCCTTTATTGATAGTACAGTAGAGAGGAGACAGGAAATGGGAGGCAGAGATGGGGGGGAAAGACATGCAGCACAGGGCCGTCCGATGCGGGACTCGAACCGGGGCCGCCTGCAGCGAGGACCACAGCCTCAACACATGTGGCGGGCGCTCCACCAACCGAGCCAAACCTCGCCTGGCATAAACGTTTTTTAAATGTCTTTTCAACGGTTGGCATAAACGTTTTTTAAACGTCTTTTCAACGGTTGGCATAAACGTTTTTTAAACGTCTTTTCAACGGTTGGCATAAACGTTTTTTCAACGTTTTTTAAACGTCTTTTCAACGGTTGGCATAAACGTTTTTTCAACGGTTGGCATAAACGTTTTTTAAACGTCTTTTCAACGGTTGGCATAAACGTTTTTTAAACGTCTTTTCAACGGTTGGCATAAACGTTTTTTAAACGTTTTTTAAACGTCTTTTCAACGGTTGGCATAAACGTTTTTTCAACGGTTGGCATAAACGTTTTTTCAACGTCTTTTCAACGGTTGGCATAAACGTTTTTTCAACGTCTTTTCAACGGTTGGCATAAACGTTTTTTAAACGTCTTTTCAACGGTTGGCATAAACGTTTTTTAAACGTCTTTTCAACGGTTGGCATAAACGGTTGGCATAAACGTTTTTTAAACGTCTTTTCAACGGTTGGCATAAACGTTTTTTAAACGTCTTTTCAACTGTTGGCATAAACGTTTTTTAAACGTTTTTTAAACGTCTTTTCAACGGTTGGCATAAACGGTTGGCATAAACGTTTTTTTAACGTTTTTTAAACGTCTTTTCAACGGTTGGCATAAACGTTTTTTAAACGTCTTTTCAACAGTTGGCATAAACGTTTTTTAAACGTCTTTTCAACGGTTGGCATAAACATTTTTTAAACGTTTTTTAAACGTCTTTTCAACGGTTGGCATAAACGTTTTTTCAACGGTTGGCATAAACGTTTTTAAACGTCTTTTCAACGGTTGGCATAAACGTTTTTTAAACGTCTTTTCAACGGTTGGCATAAACGTTTTTTAAATGTCTTTTCAACGGTTGGCATAAACGTTATTTAAACGTCTTTTCAACGGTTGGCATAAACGTTTTTTCAACAGTTGGCATAAACGTTTTTTAAAAGTCTTTTCAACGGTTGGCATAAACGTTTTTTCAACGTCTTTTCAACGGTTGGCATAAACGTTTTTTAAAAGTCTTTTCAACGGTTGGCATAAACGGTTGGCATAAACGTTTTTTAAACGTCTTTTCAACGGTTGGCATAAACGTTTTTTAAACGTCTTTTCAACGGTTGGCATAAACGGTTGGCATAAATGTTTTTTAAACGTTTTTTAAACGTCTTTTCAACGGTTGGCATAAACGTTTTTTAAACGTCTTTTCAACGGTTGGCATAAATGTTTTTTAAACGTCTTTTCAACGGTTGGCATAAACGTTTTTTAAACGTTTTTTAAACGTCTTTTTAACGGTTGGCATAAACGTTTTTTCAACGGTTGGCATAAACGTTTTTTAAACGTCTTTTCAACGGTTGGCATAAAAGTTTTTTAAACGTCTTTTCAACGGTTGGCATAAATGTTTTTTCAACGGTTGGCATAAACGTTTTTTAAAAGTCTTTTCAACGGTTGGCATAAACGTCTTTTCAACGGTTGGCATAAACGTTTTTTAAACGTCTTTTCAACGGTTGGCATAAACGTTTTTTAAACGTCTTTTCAACGTCTTTTCAACGGTTGGCATAAACGCTTTTTAAACGTCTTTTCAACAGTTGGCATGAACGTTTTTTAAACGTCTTTTCAACGGTTGGCATAAACGTTTTTTAAACGTCTTTTCAACGGTTGGCATAAACGTTTTTTAAACGTCTTTTCAACGGTTGGCATAAACGTTTTTTAAACGTCTTTTCAACGTCTTTTCAACGGTTGGCATAAACGCTTTTTAAACATCTTTTCAACGGTTGGCATAAACGTTTTTTAAACGTCTTTTCAACGGTTGGCATAAACGTCTTTTAAACGTCTTTTCAACGGTTGGCATAAATGTTTTTTAAACGTCTTTTCAACGGTTGGCCTTAACGTTTTTTAAACGTCTTTTCAACGGTTGCATTACTGTTGCTTCGGTTTGAGTGTGGATTAATATCAGGATGAGTTGGGTTTTAATAACAGCTGATCTAGATGGTGTGGTTGTGATGAGAAGGTGTTGCACAAATTTTAAGACTCAGCTTATCTGTGCAAAGTGCAAACCATTGGGCAAAACCTGTTTGTTGTGACTTTCTTGCGTGATAAACTGTGATAAGCTACCCTCCCCTCCATTGTGTTTTACTTTGAAAATTACCGGATGCTCGGTGCGTTTCATTTCCTGTTTCCAGAGTGATCTAGTCTATGGCATGGATGTATTATATTAACAGTCTATGGATGTATAATACATCTATGGTCATCGTGAATTGAAGCGTGATGGCTGCGTGACTTAATTTGCATATGTTTGGTATTAAAGTAATCCAAAAGTAACTAAAAGTAATCAGTTACATTACTTTAATTTTGGGGTACTTAGAATACGTTACTGATTAAATTTTTTAACAGGTAATTTGTAATTGTACTGGAATATATTTTTAAAGTAACCCTCTCAACCCTGAACATGACGCTGACAAGAGTTATGCTGTTGAAGACGGCGCAATTGGGCAGGCGCTTCATAAGATGGCTCGATACCCTAACCCTAACCCTTCTGACGGAATCGTGGCTGCCATTATTGAAGAATGGTCAAAAATTCCCATCAACACATTGAGTGCCAGCCCTTTTATAAAATGGTCAGTGCCTGGTGCCAGTGTTTCGGGGCATTTTGAGTAATATTTCAAGACCCACAGAATATTTAGTACTATGACTCTGAAAACACCAAACAGCTGAAAGGAAAGAGGAGACTCTCTATTTAACTAGGGAAAAAAATACACATATCTTAATCAATATGTAAGAATGTGGCCAAAATTGTTGCTGCAATTTCAATTCAAGACACAGCAGCGCGTTGTCCCCCTCCCCTACCCTCCAGACTTGAGGTTGCCAGACAGCGACGCGCTAACCTCCGCTCTGCTCTCTCACAGTCAGTCTCAAAGTCTCAAAGCATAGCAAACATTAGCAACCTCACTGTTTTATTGCTCTGACTTACAATAACTACGAGTGGAGTTCACGTCACTCAGGTGATCTGCAAGTTTTTGTTACATTACAGCTCCAACGCTGTGTCTGTGTGTGTAGCGCTGACACACACAGACACGCACATGCAGACACACACACTGTAATCCTGCATCTACATGAGCCTTAGTGCTTGTTCATATGTGTGGGAAGGCAGGCGGCTCATAACCTTTGGCAATATAATGTATCCTAAATGGCCTTGATATGTATTGGATATTTATACTGTTGATGATTTAATATTTTGCAGGATCTGTAGAAGAGCAACCCATCGTGGGAGGGGCATTACAAGGTCAATCAGAGAGGGATCGATATTTTCCAGATCTCACATTCTGTTAGGGTCATGGATGGCAATTATGCACAGGTTAGATCCTCATACTTTATATTTCTATATTTTCAAATATGAATATCTTTTAAAGGGAAAATTCAGTGGGAATCAATCCAGACCCCTGTAATATTTCTATTGTGCCTAAATATTGTAAAATCAGGCTGCATTAAAATCATACTGACAATTGACATATTTCTGTATCTGTATGTGTATTATCTCAGCTTGTCACAAGGTTTGCGAAGGAGGCAAGTGGACATGATTGAGGATGGCATTTGTGGAAGCAGCAAGAGCCTCACAAGGGTCACAACAAAGCTGAGGCGTGTGTGCATTGCAGGAATTAAAAGACTCGAGAGGAGAAGACAAATGCGCATTGGAGGGAGAAGAGCATTTGTTGCAATCGACGAAAGTAAATTTCGCCACAAAAGAAAGGTATAGCAATTATAGCATTAGAAATGGCTCATCTTCATGTCACCGAAAGTTGTTGTTTCAAAATCCCATAGCTCAAAGTTTTAAATAGCTCCAAATGACAGTTCCTCTTTCCTGTACATGGCTGCTTTCTGCTGCTGATTGGTAAAGTAATTGATAATATTTACTTATAATGAGGCTATGACCAATCGGCTGTGTATCAAAATACTTCTGCCCACAATTAGCTTCCACACATAGCTACACCAGATAGATTGAAGTGACAAATGTAATGTTTATCGTTTTGTTTGTTAAGTATGGAGGTGGTCGAAGAGGTCCTACCTGGAGGAGACGCTCGTGGGTATTCGGCATGATGGAGGTGAAGAGGTCTCGCCGCCGGCCCATCCTGAAATTGGTTGAACAACGATCAAGGGAGCGACTTCTTCCTATTATCAACAAATATGTCCAACCTGGAAGTAAGGTCATCAGCGATTCCTGGAGGGCTTATAACAGATTACAGCAAAATGGCTATATTCACTACCAAGTCAATCACCATCGGCATTGTGTGCACCCAGACACAGGTGCGCATACACAACATATTGAGAGGGCGTGGAGGACCTATAAGGAGGATGTGTACAGATATAGGGGAAACTTGACTGAAAAATCCTTGAAAATGAACTTGCGCTTCATTGAGTGGAACCACTGGTTGGCCAAAGACTACCGGAGGGGTGTACTGGGGCGCATGTTGAAGGACATACGGGCCTGTTACAGGATTTAATCGATTCCCATCTTAAAGGGATAGTTCACCCACAGGCTCGTTCCTCCTCACACCCGCCCCCCACTCTCTCATCCTACCAACTTGGCGACTTGCTCTTTTTTGTCAATAGCGACTAGTGCCAAATCTAGCGACTTTTTCCGGTGTTGTTTAAGACGTCTCTCGTTTGTAGACTCCGATGTGAAAGCACGTCAAGCACCGTCTTCAATGAGGCGTGGCTGCCGCCGTGAGCCCCGCCCCCGTCCCCGTCCCAAAGCACTCACAGGCGGCCAGTCTCACAGTGTCACGGTCCCTGCTGCAGTCAGAGACCCGCTCCGTGCCGCATGACCGACCGCTCGTCAGTCATGCTGCTTTTCACACTGATGCTGCTGTTCGGACTGAAGCGTGCACAACATGCAGTACAGTTTACTGTGGGACCCTACACTTCACTATCTTTAGTTGTTCACGTTCACAGCTGTTTGTGGGCCAAATGGCCATGACAAAATTTAAATACTTTTGTATTCAACAGCAACAGCTTTGGGTAAATTCTTCATGTCATATTTTTAATAATGCACCAGGTTACTGTCCCAATAGCAAGCCATTGCTCCAGGTGCCCTGGATCTGTTCAGTACTTCTGCCCTACAGCATTTTTGCACATTCTGGGATTGGTCCTTGCCATTTTCCCCAGTCTTATAGCCATCATTAACTACCAAAAAGCTACTTCATTAATTTAATACTAGTATTAATATGTTGCATAACTAGACAATGAGGTAACAGCTCAAAAAACTGTTTTAATGACACTAACCCAAATTGATATCGGATCGAATCGAATCTGATCAGATTGAATCGGATCGAATCGGAAAAAATCGATTCTGAATCTTAAGAATCGGAATCACCTGCGTGTCATTCCAAAGCATTAGATTACATAGTAAGAAACTCGTAATACAGTGGAAAGAAGCCACACTTTCTTTTACAGCACACTTTCATCTTATTTACCTGGTAAATAGACGTGTTTTACCTGGTAACACTACAGAAAATACATGGTAATGTTGAGAATGGACAATATGTAAAACTGAACAGTCTTTGTTTAATTACATAGTAAGAAGCTGGTAATACTGTGGAAAGAAGCCACGCTTTCTTTTACAGCACACTTTTTATCTTATTTACTTGGTAAATAGATATGTTTTACCTAGTACTACAGAAAGTCTAATTAACAAGAGGACCCTGATGGCATATTTACCAGGTAAGTACTAAATAAAATCAGGCAAAAGAGCAAAGTTATTACCAGCCAAAACAGCCCAATAACCTAGTAACTAGATGGACAGGTGAGATATTGGATTATAGTACCAGGTAAATGAGTTGCAATTTCTCTCCATTTACATAGTAATTGTGATATTATTTGACTGTAGTTACCTTCATAATGCCGGTAGTAATTACCCATTAATGCAGTGTTGTTCTTTAGTAATAGTTGAGATATTTCAAGGCAATTAGTTAGTATTTATTAGTAATTTATTTTTACAGTTTTAGTTACCTTGTAATTTCTTTCTTTTACCTTGTAATTAAACAGTAAATACACAGTAATTAGGGGACTGTAAAAGAAAGGGTTACCATATTTTATACATCACTATTATTTGCTTTTCATTTCAACATGTTCTAAAATATATATTTTTTCCGGTCATACGCAGACCTGCATTGGACACTCCTCCGCTCTAAATAGCCATAACCACCTTCGGCCATTGTTACATACTATGGTTACATGCTATACAATTTAGAAATAAAATGTCTCGTTGACTGATTGTAAAACATTTATTTATTGATGTAAATGTGGTGATTTTTGTACATACAGAGCCCTGGGTAACAGCGCAGCTGTTCTGTCCAATACATTACACACCTGAAGCTTCACTTTTCATTCATAATGTTGCTGATATAGTTGTTAGATTTATCTCCGAAAAAATAATTTAACTAGCCGGCGGTAAGCCTCTAAAACCTGCGGGTACGTTCATTAGCGTAGTTTTCTTCGGCGGCCGGCCAGCTCTGCAGCCTGGGGAAGGTGACTCGCTGCTCCCGGTGGCTGCTCACAGGGGCAAAAGTCGGAGCAAATGTCCAAACAGGCGTCATTTGGATAAAGTAACCGCATATTAAGGAGCGAAACGGTTACTTTTTCTCATGAAAAAAATATTGAAACTTAATGAAGTGACATGCTACCATGCTAACTTTTAGCTGCTTTGAATTAGCAGCTTTTGGCTACATCCATGCTTTGGCTTCACCGGCCGCAATGCATTCTGGGAACCACACGCTACTACACTAGTCTTACACACGCCCACAGTGCCCCCTGCTGCATATCTGCTGTAGAGCATTAATGTAGACGCCATTCAACGGCTTCATTACAGCACCTGGCTTTTGAAAAATGAAAAAAAAGGAAAAGGCGAATACTCGACTATGACTCACAGCGTCAAATAATGATTTTGATAGTCGAATATTCGAATATTCGACTATTTGGTCAAACCCCTAGTGTGTAGTTAAGTCGAATATTCGAATATTCGACTATTTGGTCAAACCCCTAGTGTGTAGTTAGGAGGCTCCGAGGGGAGGGCCATATGAGCTTGGAGGGGAGGTGTGTGTGTCTGTGTGGGGTGTTTTTTTCAAAATGTTCTCATCATTTTTCAGATCATAGACCAGTGTTGTCAAACGTGCGGCACGTGGGCCAAAACTGGTCCAGCAGGGAGTCCAATCTGGCCCTCAGAATGAATTTGCCATGTGTGAAAATTACAGAAGAAGCGGAAGAAGCATATTATTGTTGAAATTGCACATGCATTTTTATGAACAGGGTATCCGCGGGGTCTTGAAAAGTCTTAAAAGGTGATAAATCAATTTTGGGAAAATTAAGACCCTTAAAAAGTATTAAAAAGTCTTTTCACGACTTCATGGAGTCTTAAATTTTGAAAATATTTTTCCTGAAATAGCTGTCCAAGAGTTTGAGTCCTAAACATTGTGAAAGTGTGTGAATTTATTCGTTTTATTAAAAAACAGACGAAACGGTACAATAAAAACTAGGCTATTGTGGGTGCGTTCGTAAATTGTCTCGGAGAGCGCCAGAGCGCACTCGGGTGGAAACTCAGAGGCACAGTACGCTCTATGTCTCTGGCGCTCCTGGTGCATATTACAAACGCGCCATGTCACGACGCACTCAGCATGCGCACGGGGGGAGACGGGGCGGTAAAAACAAAACTTATCAAACAGCGCATCCAGTGTTTCTCATTGATAACCAGGTGGCTGGCCGCCGAACTCGAGTCGGACTCTTTTGTGACTCGTGAACAATCATTATTTTTCTTGGCTTGTGCCTCCGTCCTGACAGGATGACCAACCATCACACATTACAGCTGAGCAACGCCACAAGGCCGGTAATGTTAGGTTTTCAGATGGAGGTTAGATATTGAACAGAGTGCTGGCAAACACCAGGCTAAAGAGAGTGGAGCAGCAGAGCTCCTCTGACAGGCAGTCAGCTGCGGGTGAGTTGACAGGTGACTGACTGTTTAAAACGTGTTTTTTTTTTTTTTTTTTTTATGGCGGCACTATCCGTACAGGTGAGGCACAACGTCCGTTTGTTGTCAGACCTCCTTCACAGGTAGAGGCTACTGCTGCCTAACTGGCACATTCTGTTTTTTTGTTTGTTTTTTGTTTTTTTGCTGCAATCTTTTTACAGTCTATGGCTGCAATGTATGAAAGTCAGGTCGACACCCCCCCATGAGTTGACAGAGCTAATTAAAAAAAAACAACAACCAGTTCTTCTTCAGAAACATGTGGTTCCAGAAAGGTTTTGCTATGTTAACTATGGGCTACCATTCAGATCTTATGACAGATCTTATTCAACAAAGCAAAAAAAGAAAAGGCCAGCACAGAGGGGCAGAGCAGCCTTGATTCTTCTTGACTCAGAATACAGATACTTCTGTGTAAAGAGATCATATAATAAACAACTAATCAAACTGTATGCTAATAGATATAGGAGTGATAATAAGTAAATGCTTTAATAGCTTTGCAGTATTCTTATTAGCCCGGACAGCAGCAGATGATAGAAGGCTCATTACAACCAGAAGAGACCGGGAGACTTTTATTTTTTAGAGACTTGAGACTTGACTTGGAGTTGTGACCAAAGACTTGAGACTTAACATCAAATCAAATCTCTGTCAGCTACAACCCTCCAAGCTGAGGCACATGTCATGACTGTCATGATTGTTGTTTTTGATTTTTGAGAGTAGAGCTTCTTCTTTTTTTTTTGATAAACTTTGCCTTTGATTTATTATCCCAGCCTATTTTGAATTTTGTTATATCATAGTGGTCTCTAGTTTGTTACGTTAAAACTGTTACGTTAAAAGTGTCGCGGATGGTTGCAGCTTGAAGTGGCGGTGAGGTATTAAAGAATATTGAGAGGGTCTTGAAGAAGTCTTAAAAAGGTATTAAAATTAACTTCAAGATTCCTGTATGTACCCTGATGAAGAAATTTCATTTTGTTCATAATATGTTTTGTAAAAGAATAGTTCATTAAGTGTAAACATTAGGGTTGTATATCTCCACCACTGAGGCCGATTCGATATGCATCTCGATACGCTGCCACCGATGCGATACGTTAACGATACAATGAAGCTCTTGTCGATACGATGCGATACGATTCACTCCTATTCACGATACGATGCGATTCAAAAACGATTTCATAACGATATGACTTAATGACAAAGAGATTTGGTTCAATATGATGTGTCAGTTGTATAAGTTTGGTACAGTCGTGATACAAGAGTTTCTTAGCCCACATCAGGTTTCTTACCTCAATACCACTATTTTGTTTTACTCTGTATCCATTTGAGGGATGTATTTAATATTTGGTTTATTTTTATGGGGCAAACAACTCATATTTGAAAGGTACAGTCTAGAGCTTTTTGCTCAAAAATAAATGCTAGACTTATACAAATGAAATCCAGCTTAATCATCACCTGGGCTTCTAGTCCGGGAGCGTACCCTATGTTCCCCAGGTCCTATGTTCCCCGGGTCCTAAAATGGGTCCTATGTTCCCTGTTTTTACCAAAAAGGGTCCTATGTTCCCCGGTCGCAATACATACTGGGGAACATAGGACCCTTTTTCTGTAAAAAGGTCCCATGTTCCCCAGTAGCAGTGGGGAACATAGTGTGGCAAGGTGAAGAGGGACCCGGGTGGGGTCCATGGCATTGGTCCGACCACCCATTAGTCCGACCTCCCATTGGTCCGACCACCCATTAGTCCGACCTCCCATTGGTCCGACAATCGGAGTAATGAGAGTTCGAACTAATGGGAGGTCCTCATTAGTTCGAACTGGACTAGTATTAGACCAACTCTCCATTCCCAACATTCACCATGCATTTATATAATTATTCATATAGGCTCCACCTGTCTGTCAATAAGACATACGTGGAAGAAGAGGTGCAGTTTACACCAACGAGGAGCTGTCATTACGCACGACTTTTACGCAGTGCTGCGCAGATCATGTGCATAATTAACTGCAAAACAAGCACTTCATGACATATAACGCTCATTCTGCTTCTGGCCTGTCTAGCCTCTACCTGGCGTTTTTACTAAACTTAACCAACTCCTTTCTTCATTGCCTGAACCAAACCAAAGCCAAATTTACTCTTTCTTTCTCCCTCTCTCAGTTGTCAGCTGGCGCGGCGGCTGCAGCAGGCTCGCGGAGCGGGGAGAGAATAAAAAGTGTATTTACTTTACTCTGTACTCTGGGGGTCATCATATGGGGAGATTCTGGGCCGCGCGTGTGGGGGGAGAGAGAAAGCTGCATGCTCGTATGAATGGAAGAGCTTGTCAGAAAGTAGTGATGACAGTTCGGACTAACGGGACCACCCATTGGTTCGACCTCCTATTGGTCCGACTTGTGGTTGATTTTGTCGGAATAACGGGAGGTCGAAACAATG
This sequence comes from Decapterus maruadsi, assembly GCA_030347415.2. Taxonomy (NCBI): domain Eukaryota; kingdom Metazoa; phylum Chordata; class Actinopteri; order Carangiformes; family Carangidae; genus Decapterus; species Decapterus maruadsi. The sequence goes on along the minus strand of CM064904.1, from coordinate 613,497 downwards.
GGAGGTCGGACCAATGGGTATTTTGTCGGTGTAACGGGAGGTCGGACTAATGGGCAGTTCCCCCCGGGCGGGCTTCGAACCCCAGACTCCCGGGTCGGGGTCATGCGCGCTAACCAGCCGGCCAAAGGGACATCCCCTTGGCCAAGTAGCCATAGTCACAATAGGACCTTTTTCAAAAAATGGGTCCTATGTTCCCCGCTGTTGCTGATCTATGGACTCCATCGATCTGGCCTGTCTAACCTCTACCTAGTCTTTTTACTAAACTTAACCAACTCCCTTCTTCATTGCCTAAACCTAACCAATGGGGCAATTACACTTCTCACTCAAAGTCACAACTCCACTTCTCAGTCAAAAATATGCCTTTATTTTGATAGGACAGTTGAGAGTATGACAGGAAATAGGAGGTAGAGATGGGGGAATGACATGCAATATAGGGCCGTCCGACGCGGGATTCGAACCGGGGCCGCCTGCAGCGAGGACTATAGCCTCAACACATGGGGCGGGTGCTCTACCTACTGAGCTAAACGCCGCCCCGGCCCGGGGGCATTTTGAGTTATTCACAAATTCTGAAAGTGTAGACTTGAAGCTTTCCAACGATGTGCAACACATGAAAATGGTGTTGTGCGGAGGAGAAGCAGTGCCTGCTCACCAAGCCACGGTGCAGCCCTGGCTTTACATGAGGTTCACACAGACGTTCGCGCATACACGGAAGGTTTCCTGATAGCTGATAGCAAAGACGGTAGCGCATCTTTATGTGTGCGGTGTGCAGTGTTTGGAATATCGCAGCACACCACACACAATACGATCAAAACTGTTCAATGACAGATTTTTTATCTTCATGTGTGGAGTCACTCACAGATTTAGATTTAGAAAATCTTTATGTGTGTACCAGCCTTGAACCGTGAAATGTGGAGCAGAGGAAAATAATTTATTTAAGCGTTTATTTGTAAAAATTGAAGCGTCAACAACAATGAGCTCAAGAAATATTTAGTACGTCCCATGTGGGAGATTATCATGAGCTGTGGCGCATTGTGATTACAGGGGCTGTCACTCCTTGTCCTCCTCAGATGTGGGATCGACTCTTGCCTGGAGCTAGCTCTCCTTCCTTTTTATTTTGAAATTAGATCACATTTGCCATCTACTCTACACCATTTCACATCATTTAAGACATAGACTGTTTAGACTTGTTTCAGAGGAGAATGTGATTCATAGCAGAGGCTAATATATCAGGCTAAATAGCCTATAACGAAAGCCTATCACAATCAGATATGTCAAATGAGAAACAGGGAACTTCATGTTTATTTTATATTTTATCGTGTCAGCTTGAAACCATACAACCATGTATAACGTTAGCTGAACAGAGTGAGCATGGCAAATGAAATCTCAAACAATCAGTGAACCAATGAATGACATGTCTCAATTGCACTTCATTTTATTGAACACTAGATGTCGTACTGGAGCAGCTGTGTCATTGAAGCCTCAAGTAATGAATCATTACTCAAAAAAGGTGTTGAAGCCTCAACAAAGCCTCAATCCTTGCCCATCACTAAGTGTCACAGACGAGTCATTTATTGTTACATCTCCAGCAACATGGCAAACACTCTCCACGTCATGCAGCAACCAACCCCACGGATCTCAAAATGGCGCCTTATAGGGTGTGTCTAGCTACTGAGGGAGAACCCATTTAACATGCTGACTTGATCTCTCTTTGACAAACACTTCTTTTTAACATTATCCATATAATCTCCCTTCTATATACACACACATTTATTTACAGACACAACCTCATCCCAATTCTAGCACACTAATGAAATACACAATCTTCCAACACCCCCACTAATCACCACTTGGATGACCCCGGAACTATAAATATGGTGTCTGTTTCCTGGGGAGGCCTTTTGCCCGAACACCATGGAGACAACAAAGAGACTAGTGAGTAAATTTCGCACACGCACACACTTTACCATTTTCAATATACTACACACACTATTTCACAACATTTGATTAGTCACAATATTTCATTTTAGTGTTAATTCATCATACAAATGCACATTAATTCTCCTGTCCCTCTTCTGCAGGTGGAACCGTGTGGCCACCACAGAACCTAGCAGGCCAGATAAGATTTAAAAAAAGACAATGAACATATCAATAATCAATAAATATGAGAATGACATTTAAATGTGTAAATATGCAATGTGCAAACTGTGCAAATACAATCTAGTGCAACTGCTTTACCAAAAGTGCCTGTGCAATTATTAAAGGGATAGTTCAACATTTTGGCAAATTGGCCCATTGCCGTAATCACTATAGTCATAGTAGTAGGTTCATTGCCCAGATAAGATTTTAAAAAGGACAATAATCGATGAAAATATGAGAATTACATTTAAATGTGCAAATACACAATGTGCAAACTGTGCAAATACAATATATTGCAGCTGCTTTACCAAAAGTGCCTGTGCAATTATTAAAGTGCATGGTCTGTGTACGAAGTATAATTCAATTGCGTTGATCACTTTGTGTCATGAGAAATAACCTTTTCTATTTTCTATTTCCTGTTTGATTGACGTGAGACGTGCAATGCAATTCAGCGCACCAAAGTGCCTGCTTGTTCCTTTCTCCAACTTGTACAATGAAAATTGAAAAAGGAAGTTGAGAACCGGAACCAGCCTTAAAAGTAAACGCTCCGCGTTTTGAAGAGTGTTGGCTACAGCACCGGACAATTTAAAGGAAAAAAACAACTACCCTGAATCGAATTAAATACAAACTCACAACAAATCCCCTAAACGATTACCATTTCATAAATGATATAAAGTGATGTGATATTTCGGCTACTTTCCCCACAACTGTCAGGATCCCTGGGGGATTTTCACAATAAGGGCACCGAATCGCACTGAGATGCTGTTAACGTCCTGAGGTGAGTGTCTAGGTGAGTGAGTCAAACTCTCTTGTGGTTGACGACTTCATCACTACTTCACTCATTAAGTAGATCAGACGTTGTGATTTTCATTTTTTCGACCTAACTTCTCCAACCAGTGTGTAAATTGTTGACCTGTAGCTAACGGTTAGCTCCAGAAGAAAATCAACGCTAGCAATGCTAATTGTTTACAGGTAAACTAGCTAGCAGTTGTAGCTAATAAACAGCTGTTGGATGCTAACGTTACATCTTCTGTTATTATCAGCTCTTTAACTGCACCTCATTTGACTATTTGTCTGTGAGAAATGTCCTCATTTATGGTAGAAGTGAATAAATATGTATTTTTTTATTTTTTAAATGCTAGTTGTGTTCACAGAATGTGTGTAACTTATTACCAGCATCATGTTTATCCACAGGCTACAAAGCAGTCTAAACTAAGTCTAAATGAAATCTGAAATGTCATGCGTGTCCCTGTTTGGCAGATGTGGTCCACCGTGAGCTGATGCATCATCTCATCCTATGACAGCACCAGGATCAGCTTGAAACAGCCAGGGGCCTCATTTATCAAAGAGGGTGTAAAACTGCTACTAAACTTTTGCGTACGGCGAAAAGAGGAAAATGGTGTACACCCAAAATATACACACGTTTTTCAGATCTATCAAACTGTGCGTACACCCAACTCTCCGCAATTTCCCTTTGATAAATCTCAACGGACCCGAGAATTTTGCGCACATGACCACACCTCATACTCCGCCTATATACGCCTATATACACGCCTATATACAACCATTTAAGGTCGTCACGTGCATAATTAATTAGCCATGTGCGCTCTGTGGAGCGGCTACAAAGTGACAACAAAGTGACAGCGGTGGCGGCGAAGACAACGAGCGGAGGACGGGGGAAAGATACACGGCCACATCGGGCAATAAATCAGTCAGAAAAATGATTAATAAGCTACAATAAAAACAAAAACCTCCCAAATCTCAACAAAAGGAGCAGAAAGAGGAATAATCTTATGTAATCTGCCACAGAAAATCTTTTTTTTTTTTCCTTTTTTACCTTGATGTTAAAACAATGTAAAGCAGGATTTCCAGGATAGTTCCCATTACTTTGAAGCCTTTCCACTAGACACAGTTAAGCTCTGCTGGGTTTATGTCATTTCCTACAGCTGAGTTCTTGTTGTTGTTGTTGGTCTGATCATTTACCGTAGGCTTCAACACGTGTGTGAGGGAGGCGGAGGATCACAGCTGATCATGATCATCAATAAACTGTAGGCCACACGTTACTGACAGGAAACTTGTAATTTTTTCTCTTTCTTTTTTTGTTTTTACTCCTGTCCATTAACAATAAAGAGACTGGTGGAGCTCTCTGTCCACAGTTTGTTTACGTTTTTTTTTCTTTCTTTTTATTACGCGCGTTCCGACAGCCTCCCCTGTGTTATGGTTCAACTCGTGTCCGTGCGGGGGTCGGATTGGACCCTCAGAGTGTGTAGGCTATAAGCAAAAAGCAAAAAATCTCAATCCGCTTTGTTTATCAATTAACTAGTGTTATTATAGAGCGGGTTGGATTGCCAGCATCAACGCTCCACAACTATTACTAGTCGAGAGTAAACACTACTCCGCTCCTCTCTGCCTCTCACTGCAGTTCTCTGACTCAGCAGCTGCGTCGCCAATTCCTCCTGTTCCTCAAAAAAGGTGTAAATCTCGGTACGCCAGGGTCAAGATGGGTGTAAATTTCCGCCCTTTTTCCCGTCAGGTTTTGGCTTGATAGATCCCAAATTTTGCGGAGAAAAGGGTGTACGCACAAAACGAGGGAAAAAGGGTGTAAAAAAAGGTGTATCCACAATGATAAATGAGGCCCCAGAGCTGGTAAGTTGAGAGTAGAATCCATCATTTAGAAACATTCAGGGCATTTTGATCACCACATTTCCACGGACATGACTCCCTGTCATCATTTCATCGATTTATAATGTTTAAAGTTTGATATCAGTGGAGAAGCTTTTTGTCTTCTTCTACGATGTGGTGTGTGGCAGCATTATAGCACCACGGCAGCTCCACACAGGCCTGGCACAATACTACAGTATACACAGTCTGAAAGATCTCATCCTTCCTTACTGTCCTAGCAGAGCACTCTGCTCCCAGAATACAGGTCTAGTGACTCTCAGTATCTCTAGAAACAGACTGGGAGGTAGAGCCTTCAGTTACCAGGCTCTTTTACTGTGGAACCAGCTCTCTCCATGGGTCAGAGAGGCAGAGAGACACTATAACTACATTTAAGTCTAGACTGAAGACCTTCCTCTATGACAGAGCTTTTAGTTAAAGGTCATAGCTACAACTTTTTCATCAAAAGGAAACATTTTTCAAAAATAATGCATCAACAGAACGTCTGGAGGGGTGCAGAATAAAAGTATTCATTTTACTGAATTTTAAAAAAATAGTATATAAATAATCATGTTGTAAATTTTGTCGGGTCCAAAATATATAAATATTTACATTTGGTTGCGTTGGCAACTTCGACATGGAATGACGTCTGTGCCATCAGCATTCGTATGTTGATGTCACCCGAGGTGAAGCTCAGGGGTTGCCAGAGTGCAAGATACCGTTGATGCGCAGCTTGTCCCATGCTGCTTGTGTGTCCGCGGTGCTGAGTGTAAACGCACCCCACGGCGCAGAGCGAGAAGAGAGAGAGAAGCAGACGGAGGGCTGCAGCTACGGTAGCGAGTTTAGTGTGTAAGCGAGGTATGTTGAGTCAAGCCAGGCTCTCCTGTACTACGTGGCTCTGTTTTAACCCGGCTAGATCTCCATACTATTTTATGCTTAGGTTATGTTCAGAGTTTCATCCAAAAACTGGCTGTAAAAGCGCGGCTGTTTCACTATTTAACTCATTAACAGCTGGCGTCAGCTTTACTGTGAAAGTCCAGTGGATCTGTATCAGAGCGGAGCGTGTGGAGAGATCAGCTGATCCCCGCTGCTGTCTCCGCCTACAGACGCTGCTCAGCTGTCGATCAGACTCGCGTCAGGAGCCTGTTTCACTTTTATATACAGTCACCGCTGAAAGAAATTGTCCGCTCGCAGCAGCACAGATAATCAGCCCACCCTCCCCCCCGCCGCGGCCGCCTCAACTGATTTATTTATTTTTTGGCCAGAAAAAACCCTGAGATGTTAGAAGACGTTAGACGGCATTCGTCTGTCAGCTGTTTTGCCGCGGTCAGTCAGCTGTTTGGCTGTCGATCTAAACATTATTACAAGGCGATTGTTGCAGTGAGTGATGGCGTTCTATAAGTCAGGCACACAGAAACGATTCATGATTAGGCTAAATGATTAATATAGACCATGAAAGACTCCTTGCTCAACATCGTTCGTCCACCTGCGGGATTTTGCGTGCCTGGCAACCAGTAGACTAGAACGTTGGAGTGAGAGCGGGCGCGTGTGAGTCTGTCACTGAACGTCCGGGAAGAATTAAAGTTTACGGCTGGTTCAGGTAGCTCTGAGCCATTGTATAGCTACAGCTACAGTATAGGCTTAGACTGCTGGGGGACACATCACATTACATGAAGCCCTCTCCTCTCCTCTCTTTTTGTGTTGTTATCATCTATTGTACTTTACACCCTCTCTGTGTTTTCCACAGATTTCTCTAGAGCTCCACCTGCAGCGCCTCCTTTCCTCTGCCCCTACACCAACCAGCCTGCCCATCAGTGCTCCTGCTCTCCTGTGGATGGAGTGTCACTCACCTCACATGCTTTGGAAGGAGCTTCAACATGTCTGCTTTCTGAGCTCCAAACTGTACCTACTAAGATGGCTTTCACAGTGAAACACAGCCTGCTTTCTAGTGCAAAGACATGCTGCGTGCTAGGTTTTTACAAATGTTGAACAATTAATAAATGAATTTGGAATTTATATTACCTCCAGAACCTCCATTGGCTCACAATTCCTTATCATAGTCAGTTCAAAGTCCTTCTCCTCACCTTCAAAGCCCTCCAGAACCAGGTCCATCCTACCTCACTGACCTTGTTGGACCATCACACCCCTCCCACTGCCTCCGCTCCTCCTCTCAGTACCAAGCACAAAACCAGGGGTTACAAAGCCTTTTCCATCACTGCCCCCTCCACTTTGAACTCTCTCCCCAACACCTGTGACTGTACTGGCTCAAATGCTTTCAAATATTTGCTCATAACCCACCTTTTCACACTTGCTTTTAGTCCCAAAATGTAATAAGCTTCTGTGTTTCATTGTTCATGTGTTGATCATATTCTTTATTGTATTTATTGCATGTATTCTTTTATCTTGTCGTTTTTACTATGTAAAGGTGACTTTGAGTAAATAAATAGAATGTTTTATTACTCTTATTAATCAGTGACTGACTTATATTGTTACAGTGATCAAAAAGGTTACCTGGTTTGACCCAAAAAGAAATTAGAAAAAATAACAGTGTGCACACTAAACCAAAAAGTGTCCGTTGGGGCCCGTGGGAATCTCCTCAGCGCTGATGGTTCTTCGGGGTTAGCTCGCCATCCATTCGTCAGGAACTTGTCCTAAGTCCTCTCAAAACCTGACCTGTATACAGGATTACATAACACGCTCAACACCCTCTACTCTCAGATGCATCTCTAGGATGATAAATGTCAAAAGATGTACACTATTACATTTAAGTATGACACAAATCTTCATCTCTATTCAAATCTTAAATCTCTGTCTTTGGTTTTGTTCTGTTCCGTTGTACAACATTTAGTCTTAAGTGTATCATTTATGAGAACTAAAGTATTGAAGTGCTCACACATCTACCTGTTCATGTAAACAGTTTCAATAATACAATATGATAAATAACCATTAACATTCAAAATATGATTTATCATAAACATTAGAACCATGTGCAAATAACAGTACACATTTTGAGCAAAACTCAGAGGTATTAAAGCATTGTGCTTAATTGACTCACACTATAGGCCTGTTCATGTGATAAATCTGTACCTGCACAGTGCTTCAGTCAAGAGCAGGGGTCATCAACTATATTTGTCGAAGGGCCAGATTCTTTCTCAACAGACACCTTGGGGGCCGGACATTCAAATAGGCCGAGATGGAAATTAAATTCACCTTTTTGCCAAATCATTTAGTTGTTTATGTTATTTTACCTGTAAGCTCATAATTTTAATTTATACACATCTTTGGTGTTTGGTAAATGAAAAATCTTGACAGCTGACTTTCAGATACTCCCATGCTGGAGCTTTACACTGACGACTTGCCCTGTGAGTTTCAGCCTAATGAAAGGAGGCTGACAATCGGTTCTGATTGATACAAGTCAGTAGTCCTGAGATGCTTGTTTCTCTACATCTCGGAGGTGACGTTTTTCCACATACGACAGAGCTCAGTGGGAAACAGTAGGAGAGACACAGGCCGAGCAGTGTTTCCCACAGGTTTGCACGGTGACTGTGGCGGCAGCGCACCATCCGACCGGGGTGCTATGCATGCGCCTCTCTGTGTGTGCGCGCGACAAAGCCAATACGGCAGTACGGAGCAGCTATGCGGAGTTGAACGAGTTGAACGCAACGACCGATTTTGCTATGGATATACTTGTTATATTTTTCTTCTTCTCATGTATTTTTCTATTAGGCATTGTATTTGAATAGTGTGATATTTCAATGCTGTTACTGGTATGGCTTATGGTGGTTCCATTGGCATGGGCATATGTGTACTGACACAACACAGTCCATTTTGGTGTGTGTGTACCCCTGTGCTCAGGCTTGTGTTTTTCTCGGGAAGTTTTCATATTGATGTTTTAAAAACACTAGAATAAAACAGGAACTTGTCTTATTAGTGTGGAAGCTGAAAGCTTCCACAGTATTGTTCTTCTGGTCGGCCATTTTGTTTCTTTATACTTATTCTTACGTCTTCCGCGCACCTAACTACTCCTTCATACTTTGTGCTGTTTCAACAATTCATATATCAAAATGTGCAGCTTCTTGAACACTTTTATGCTATGACTTTTCTCTTTCATACTATTTATACTTTTTACAATATTTAACTTTTTCTGCAATTCAGCTGAAATCCTACTCTGCTCTGCTCTGCTCTCCTCTGTGTAGTGCATGAAATTCACCACCTGTCTCTGTCTGACCAACTCTGTCTGTAGTGTAGGGGTTAAGGTGCCTGCTCTGCAACTCACAGATTCCTGGTTCGAATCCCAGTTGCGTATTGTTGTTATGTTGTGTTCAATTCTGCTCCCCTCCGTTACCACCTTGGTTTCAGGTGGTTGTTAAGAGACACAGTGATTACATTTGCTTGGTTACAGGTGTTTGTTATCACATTGATCAGTGTCACATCAGCATCAATTGTCACGTTCAGACTGCAGACAAATCTGATTCATATCTGATTCCTTCTCATATCCGATTTTTAGGGCTGACTGTCCACACTGTTTTTAGCAAGTGTCCAAATCGCATTTGGCTCTGTTCAGACTGGGCCACATTATTGACTGATCTGACAGGTTGCTGTAGCAACGACGTTGGAGCGGAGGCGACGCCATGTGTGACAGGCGATGACACGTGGACACGGCGCTGCTCGCTGCAGCACATTCCTCATCTGCCCGGCGCTGCAGCCGCACTACCTCGCTATAGTTTCAATATCAGCCTGCCCGGTGTGTGTGTGTGTAGTCACAGAGACGGTAAACTCCAGCAGAGCTGGGAGCGCGCCGTCGCCGTCACTCCTGTCGCCGACAACACGGTAGTTTGCATAAAAGAAAAGTAACAAGAAGGAAATTGATTTTTAACTGGAGCTTGCGGACTTGTAAGCACTTCTTAGTTCTCACTTTTATTTTTTCTTCCAACTTTATTTAAAGTCACAACAATAACAATATTTCAGTCTTTCAGCTCACAGTAACAGAGTAGAGTGACGTCACGGACAGTCAAAACCGATCTGAGTGTTTGGAGCTGTTCAGACTGAGACGCATCTGTCCAAATGCAATATGAAACTACCTCCCGAAGGTGGTTTCGATCTGGTTTGCAAAAATCGGATCTCATGCAGTTTGGGACTGTTCAGACTTCAAAAGACTCATCCAGTTCCAATCTGGATGGGCTAAAAATCGGATTTTGGCTGGCAGTCTGAACGCGGCCAGTATGCTCTCTGTGGCATTCCATTACCAACTCTGGTGGTAGACTAGGGGTTAATGTACCTGCTTTCCAATGCAAAGATCCCTGGTTCGACCCCAGGATGGGTGATGTTGTTATGTTGTGTTGAATTCTGCTCCCACCTCCCACTTTCAAGTGGTTTCAGGTGGTCGTTAAAAGACACAGTGATTACTGGTGCCACAATTACAATCCATGACAACATTCCACAGTGTCTGCTCTCTGTGGTTCCTCAAAATCTCAACTCTTTCAACTTTAACCAATATCACTTGGTCTGGTCACATGAGCAAACTTGATAATGCACTATTATTATTGATTTGCACTGGAACTTTGAACACAGCAGAAAAATGTAAAGCGCTTAAATGATTCTTATGCATAATTTCTTGTCCTGCGCTGACCCCTGTGATCAGTGTGCTCTCTGTGGCGGAGTGGTAGAGTAAATGGTTAGAGATCATGAGGTTGTGGGTTTGAAACAAGCCTCTGTCATGTTGTTTCAAGCTTTCTTGCTTTCTTTCCATCTAACTAAATGCAAAGTCTCTGTCATGTCACATAGTATCTTGACTTTTCATTCAAACTATTCAGCTGTCATTGGACAGTCTTTGAATCTTGACAGTATAAAGCTGGGTACAAGTCAGGTCCTCTGTAGCCATGAGGTTAGTGTCTCAGACTATCACTCACAAGGTCATGGGTTCAAATCCTCCCTTGGATATGCTACTTTCATGTCTACGTCAACTTATCTAGCAATGGCTTTCAGCTTCCACACGCATTTTCTGCAGGAAATGCTGTTTCTAGTTGTATTTTGCGATTCAAACATTGTGACTGTAGCACTTTCTAACATTTTCATGTTATATGTGAGGTTTTGTATTTGCAACTGCTTCCTGCATTCTGGTGATCACATGACCACCATATGATACTTAAGATGGCGTCCAGGTGCAGACGGTGCAGCGCAGCGGCTCCGGCGGACAGTTTAACTTACAAGCAAGATAACCATAACCAAATATATTATATTTTTGCTTATGCCCTCATCGCCCTGGGCCCCTGGGCCCCCCGAGGTCGCGGGCCCCTGGGCAATTGCCCAATTGCCCATATGGTTAATCCGGCCTTGCCCTCATGGAGCGTGCGGGTGTCTGACTGCAGCGGGGCTGCTCGTCACACACCGGCCGCCAGTGAGAGGGGGGCGGCGGCGGTGCTCATGGCGGCTCGGCAGCTCGTTGAAGCTCCGTACAGCTCCGTGATACAAAGCACACACGTTAGTAACAACAACCCCGTTGATCACTCGTCGTTAGTCGTCAACAGCGTTTGGAAAATCGCCAGATTTAGCAAGAAATCACACAGAGCGCAGCTTGAAAATCCCGAGGTCTAGTGGAGGAGGAGCGGACGGCGCCGCGGCGAACGGGACGAGAGCTGAAGGTGGTGGGAGTGTCTGTTGTGATCTACAGAGACTGTCTGTGGTTGTGGGTCCAGGGAGCACGTCAGCCAGAGCTGGAGGCTGTGTGTGTGCGCGACAGACAGAGAGAGAGTGAGACCGCTACCTGCAGACCAGAGGAAACTGGATCTGATCTAAAAAAAAAAAAAAAGCGCCGCGTGTCGGCTACAAACACCTGTCGAACTGATCCGCGTGCGCGCGCGCACACACACACACACATACACACACGTACACACACGCGCACACACACGTAGGCTACATGCAGGCACGCACACACACTAAAACAAAGGAGAGAAAAAGTTGTAACTCAGAG